>CM075880.1:20802564-20837564 GCA_038021265.1 Cyprinella venusta | reverse complement strand
CTTTATTTTTCATATTACTTTATTAGTATTTGTCAACCATATGTGCAGTTTGTGTGTGTATGCTTTAGTGGTGTGTGTGTGATTTGTGTTGTGCGTCTGCTGTGTTCCTCATCACAGTTTGATTTGGTTTCACCTTGAATGCAGCACCGTGGTATTGATTTAGCTGCAAATACACACACACACACACACACACAGAGAGAGAGAGAGATCGACACCGGCAGCCATGTTAGGTACCTGCAGATGGAAAGGCTGTTTCTTTCATAACACTTTTACACTATATGGCCTCTAAATACTGTGACACTAAATAATATTTTTAGTAACATTTAAATGTCACTATATTACATGTAAAATATTAAAGTGTAATATTTTTTTTAAGAAAGATGTAAAACACGCTTTAGCTAAATATAGTGGGTTTGTAAGTTTGAAATGCACTTGTGGTTCATTGACTAAAGCCAGCTGATTCAAAAACACACTGAGGCTTCAAACGTGGTGATGATGATGATGTGTGTGTGTGTGTGTGTGTTCCATACACTGCTGACTGTAATATTAATAGCAGACAATACACACACACACACACACATACAGGTGTTGTGCTGCTTCTCTGAGGATTATCAATATTTCAGTGTTTGTTTTGTTGTCATAGCTTTGATTCTATCTTTAATATTGCAGGTAAGCAGCGCTCATATACTGATTAAACAAAGATGATCGAATCACATCAGATGTCATACACAACCTTGCGTGTGTGTGTGTGTGTGTGTGTTTGTTTCCTGGTAAGATTTTTTCTAATAACTAAAGCATGGAGATGCTCTTAGATTGTGTGTGAGGGTTATTTCTCTTGGCAGTGAAACTATGAGCCCAGTTTATCGTCACATATTTCTGTTGCCACATTTCATTTGCTTTGATGAGCATCGGTGAGATCAACACTTGCTGCAACACTCCTTGACTGCATTATATGATCACAAACACAATAAATACACCTGTAAATATAGAGAATACAGGGATGGATGATGCGTTTAAAGTTTAAATTATAATATTTATTTATTTATTTATTTATTTTTACATGAGTTGAACAGAGAACGACATCTCTAAATGCACAAAGTGAAATAGACTAAACTGGACTATATTTACATTCATGCCACTTGTAAAAGAGGAACAAAGGCAATTAAGAAATCAAAACAAACACTAAATTATTTTAAATTGAATGGTTTTTTAATGTTTCATCGTGTTGTACGTGTGTCCGCGAATGTCTGCGTTTATGATCCTGATTTGGACATTTTGAGGGATGCTGGTTTGATCCTGAGTGCTCAGAGATCAGAGGTCAGCTGAGAGCCAATAGAAAGAGGCCGAGGTCAAATTGAATCAGTCGAGATGTCATTAACAGAGCCAATCAGGTTAGACCTTTTAGTGTGTGTCAGAAAAAAATGTAACACAATTTTGTTTTGTTTTTTTAAACGAGTGGAAATCAAGACTAAGTTCTGTGGTTTGTTCATATATAAAATTAATTCAAAACTTTATTGTAAATTTCTATATTAAATGTTATTATATTAACTTATTTATTTGTTGTGGTTGTGTTTTGTCTGAGTACTATTATTATTTGCTACTCATTTGTTTTAGATGTGAAATTTAGTAAATACAGAAGTAACTGACCAAATATTTTTTCCAGCACTGATTCATTTTCATAAAATGTTTATATATATATATATATATGATATTATTTAAGTCAACGTTTACTTTATTTCAAGTTCTGGAAAAGCTTTATAGTTTAAATTAAAAATAATAATAACCCTGACTCTCGTTCAGAGTGTTGATATATTCATATTCTGAATTTTCATTCATATAATAGTCATATTACTATCTACATGTTGGGAACAAAGTCTCCAGAAGTGAATTTTATCTGATAAAACTTGAGTGTTTTTTTTTTTTTTTTTTTTTAAGAAGTAAATCACATTTGTTGGGGTTTGAGATGGTCTGTAGTTCCTGTATATATTTATCTTTACTGAATATAAAAACAGAAGTGTTTCTCATTAGAGAGTGAGATAAACGTGTGTGTTTCATGCCGCTGTCAGTGTCGATTATTCCCATCGACATCGAGTTTCTTGAGTTTCAGCTGCAGTTCAATAGGAGGACTGTAGGTTTGTGAACCTTAAACAACATGAAACATCAACCTGTGTTAGAAATGTGTGTGTGTGTGTGTGTGTGTGCAGCCAATGCTTTACTTTGTTGTATGGATCTGTCCATATCTCTCTCACTCTCTCAAACACACAGACACACAAACACTTTCATTAGTGTCTATGTTTAGTACAGTAAATGCACACACACACTCGAAAGAAATGGCAGTGAGCAAATGAGAATAAAACAATGATTCATCCTAGTAGTTTATGTGTGTTTTCATCAATGAACCGATCTACATCGCCATGCGTGTCTGTATCGTGGCCTCAGAAGTGCGTGTGTGTGTGTGTGTATGTGTGACTAATTGCACGTCCCGTGTTTGAGGGGCTCCTGCGGTACACACACGTTTGGTAACAAAAGAAGCCCCATCCGACCGCACCCACACTTCCGCAAGCAAAGACCCCTCCGGGTCTCTTAATGACTGACTGAGTGTGTGTGTGTGTGTGTGTGTGTGTCCTGAGCACGTGTCCCTCCAGCACAAGGCCCTGACCATGACCCTAAAACACACACACACACACCCCCAATTGTGCTCCATTCAGAGCCCTTACAGGACGCTGAGCACAAAGCCGAAGCTGCAGCTTTGGTTCAGGACGTTTATATGCAGGTGTCCCTCTAGAAACGCACATATTTACAATGAACTCAGAGCTCTACTGTGTAGCTTCATCTGACCACAACACATGTGAAATTTCCTAAAAAATTATTTGTTATATTTACATATATTTAATTTTATTATTTTCAAGGATTGACTTAAATTGATTGATAAAATGCTTATATGGGTTTATTTTTATTTCCTGGGATTATATTTTTCATTTCATTTGACTAATTTCTTTAAATATTTACTTGCATGTATAAGAATTTCAGCTTATTATTTTACATTAATAATTTTAAGGGTTTACTTAAATTGATGAGTAAATTTACTTAAATTTAGATTTTCTGAAAAGGGATTTATTTTATCTTATTTTATTGCTTACTTATTATTTACTTATTTATCATTTTTTAAAGGATTTGTCATTTTGCTTTATTTTATTAATTTAAATGTATTTTAATTTACATGACTTTACTTGACTAAATTTTTTTGTTTTTATTTTTTTATTTATTTATTTTAATTTAGGTTAGTATCTCTGTAAATTATTCTGAACACATTTAGAAGAACAGCAGTGAATCTTTATGTAGTTTTATTTTGTCTTAAAGGTGCAGTGTGTCCTTTTTAGTGGCATCTAGTGATGAGGTTGTGAATTACGCTCAACAGAAGTTACAGTGGCCGACAGGGAGTGATGTTGTCGTCTGAGAAAGCAGAGAGTGCCCAGTTAAGCAATAAGGTTTCTTTACAAAATTAATTAAGAAATTAGGTTTACTTAATTATTCAGTAAAACGAGATGTCTTTGCAAATATTATTTTTACTTGTTCATCGTGTCAGTGTTTATCCGTTGACTTTAGCATGAAGAACATATTGACGAAACACGTTTGTCCGTTCAGGGCCACCGTAGAAACAGTAGAGAGAAATGGCTCATTCTAAGGTAATAAAAGCATAACAGTTCATTATGTAAGTTCTTTATACAGCACTGAAAACATGGTTATGTTTGTGATATTGCCTCTCTGGCAACAGATCATCTTAAATATTACATAATGTACCTTTAAGTGAATCTTTCTGTGTGTGTTTGTGTGTGTGTGTGTGTGTGTGTGTGTGTGCAGGTTGTCTATCTAACCTCCCGCCGAGCGCTAAGAGGATCAGTAACTCGTACGAGGAGCGCAGGAAACAGGCGACGGCTATCGTCCTGCTCGGCGTCATCGGGGCTGAGTTCGGTGCGGAGATCGAACCCCCCAAACTCCCGTCACGAGCCCGGACCAGCAGTCAAGCTCCTGAGGGTTTTGGTCTGACCAGCGGAGGATCCAACTATTCACTTGCCCGTCACACCTGTGAGTACACACACACACCAGCAGTCAAGCTCCCGAGGGCTTCGGTCTCACTAGTGGAGGATCCAACTATTCATTCGCCCGTCACACCTATGAGTACACACACACACACCAGCAGTCAAGCTCCCGAGGGACTCGGTCTCACCAGTGGAGGATCCAACTATTCACTCGCCCGTCACACCTTTGAGTATATACACACACACCAGGAGTCAAGCTCCAAAGGGATTCAGTCTCAGGAGTGGAGGATCCAACTATTCTCTCGCCCGTCACACCTGTGAACACACACTCACTCACTCACACAAACACACACTCACTCACACACACATACACACAAACATACACAGACACACACACACACACACACACACACACACACACAAACACACTCACACACACTCACTCACTCACACACTCACGCATATACACACACACACGCTCACACTTCAGTCGGTTATAAGTGATAATGTGCTTTAATTGCAGTAGACAGACCCGAGGGCAGGATTAATTCCTCTGCAAACTAACAAGACTCTAATTTCTGTGTTTGTGTTCGCAATAATCACATGCTCCCTCAAAAACACACACTCTCGACGAGCGTCACACTCCTGCTCCTCATAAACACACACATTCGACGAGCGTCACACTCCAGCTCCTCATAAACACACACAATCGACGAGCGTCACACCCTTGCTCCTCATAAACACACACACTCGACGAGCGTCACACTCCTGCTCCTCAAAAACACACACACTCGAACGAGCGTCACACTCCTGCTCCTCAAAAACACACACACTCGACGAGCGTCACACTCCTGCTCCTCATAAACACACACACTCGAACGAGCGTCACACTCCTGCTCCTCATAAACACACACAATCGACGAGCGTCACACTCCTGCTCCTCAAAAACACACACACTCGAACGAGCGTCACACTCCTGCTCCTCAAAAACACACACACTCGACGAGCGTCACACTCCTGCTCCTCAAAAACACACACATTCGACGAGCGTCACACTCCTGCTCCTCAAAAACACACACACTCGACGAGCGTCACACCCCTGCTCCTCAAAAACACACACACTCGATGAGCGTCACACTCCTGCTCCTCAAAAACACACACACTCGACAAGCGTCACACTCCTGCTCCTCATAAACACACACAATCGACGAGTGTCAGACCCTTGCTCCTCATAAACACACACACTCGACGAGTGTCACACTCCTGCTCCTCAAAAACACACACACTCGACGAGCGTCACACTCCTGCTCCTCAAAAACACACACACTCGACAAGCGTCACACTCCTGCTCCTCAAAAACACACACACTCGACAAGCGTCACACTCCTGCTCCTCAAAAACACACACACTCAACGAGCGTCACACTCCTGCTCCTCAAAAACACACACACTCGACGAGCGTCACACCCCTGCTCCTCAAAAACACACACACTCGACGAGCGTCACACCCCTGCTCCTCAAAAACACACACACTCGACGAGCGTCACACCCCTGCTCCTCAAAAACACACACACTCGACAAGCGTCACACTCCTGCTCCTCAAAAACACACACACTCGACGAGCGTCGCACCCCTGCTCCTCAAAAACACACACACTCGACGAGCGTCACACTCCTGCTCCTCAAAAACACACACACTCGACGAGCGTCACACTCCTGCTCCTCAAAAACACACACACTCGACAAGCGTCACACTCCTGCTCCTCAAAAACACACACACTCGACGAGCGTCGCACCCCTGCTCCTCAAAAACACGCACACTCGACGAGCGTCACACTCCTGCTCCTCAAAAACACACACACTCGACAAGCGTCACACTCCTGCTCCTCAAAAACACACACACTTGACGAGCGTCACACTCCTGCTCCTCAAAAACACACACACTCGACGAGCGTCACACTCATGCTCCTCAAAAACACACACACTCGACGAGCGTCACACTCCTGCTCCTCAAAAACACACACTCGACAAGCGTCACAATCCTGCTCCTCAAAAACACACACACTTGACAAGCGTCACAATCCTGCTCCTCAAAAACACACACACTCGACGAGCGTCACACTCCTGCTCCTCAAAAACACACACACTCGACAAGCGTCACACTCCTGCTCCTCAAAAACACACACACTTGACAAGCGTCACACTCCTGCTCCTCAAAAACACACACACTTGACAAGCGTCACACTCCTGCTCCTCAAAAACACACACACTCGACGAGCGTCACACTCCTGCTCCTCAAAAACACACACACTCGACAAGCGTCACACTCCTGCTCCTCAAAAACACACACACTCGACGAGCGTCACACTCCTGCTCCTCAAAAACACACACACTCGACAAGCGTCACACTCCTGCTCCTCAAAAACACACACACTCGACAAACGTCACACTCCTTCTCCTCAAAAACACACACACTCGAACGAGCGTCACACCCCTGCTCCTCAAAAACATACACACTCGACAAGCGTCACACTCCTGCTCCTCAAAAACACACACACTCGACAAGCGTCACAATCCTGCTCCTCAAAAACACACACACTCGACGAGCGTCACACTCCTGCTCCTCAAAAACACACACACTCGACGAGCGTCACACTCCTGCTCCTCAAAAACACACACACTCGACAAGCGTCACACTCCTGCTCCTCAAAAACACACACACTCGACGAGCGTCACACTCCTGCTCCTCAAAAACACACACACTCGACAAGCGTCACACTCCTGCTCCTCAAAAACACACACGCTCGACGAGCGTCACACTCCTGCTCCTCAAAAACACACACAATCGACGAGCGTCACACTCCTGCTCCTCAAAAACACACACACTCGACAAGCGTCACACTCCTGCTCCTCAAAAACACACACACTCGACAAGCGTCACAATCCTGCTCCTCAAAAACACACACACTCGACGAGCGTCACACTCCTGCTCCTCAAAAACACACACACTCGACAAGCGTCACACTCCTGCTCCTCAAAAACACACACACTCGACAAGCGTCACAATCCTGCTCCTCAAAAACACACACACTCGACGAGCGTCACACTCCTGCTCCTCAAAAACACACACACTCGACGAGCGTCACACTCCTGCTCCTCAAAAACACACACACTCGACGAGCGTCGCACCCCTGCTCCTCAAAAACACACACACTCGACGAGCGTCACACTCCTGCTCCTCAAAAACAGACACACTCGTCAAGCGTCTCAATCCTGCTCCTCAAAAACACACACACTCGACGAGCGTCACACTCCTGCTCCTCAAAAACACACACACTCGACAAGCGTCACACTCCTGCTCCTCAAAAACACACACACTCGACGAGCGTCACACCCCTGCTCCTCAAAAACACACACACTTGACAAGTGTCACACTCCTGCTCCTCAAAAACACACACACTCGACGAGCGTCACACCCCTGCTCCTCAAAAACACACACACTCGACAAGCGTCACACTCCTGCTCCTCAAAAACACACACACTCGACAAGCGTCACACTCCTGCTCCTCAAAAACACGCACACTCGACGAGCGTCACACTCCTGCTCCTCAAAAACACACACACTCGACGAGCGTCACACTCCTGCTCCTCAAAAACACACACACTCGACGAGCGTCACACTCCTGCTCCTCAAAAACACACACACTCGACAAGCGTCACAATCCTGCTCCTCAAAAACACACACACTTGACGAGCGTCACACTCCTGCTCCTCAAAAACACACACACTCGACAAGCGTCACACTCCTGCTCCTCATAAACACACACACTCGACAAGCGTCACACTCCTGCTCCTCAAAAACACACACACTCAACGAGCGTCGCACCCCTGCTCCTCAAAAACACACACACTCGACAAGCGTCACACTCCTGCTCCTCAAAAACACACACACTCGACGAGCGTCACACTCCTGCTCCTCAAAAACACACACACTCGACGAGCGTCACACTCCTGCTCCTCAAAAACACACACACTCGACGAGCGTCACACTCCTGCTCCTCAAAAACACACACACTCGACAAGCGTCACAATCCTGCTCCTCAAAAACACACACACTCGACGAGCGTCACACTCCTGCTCCTCAAAAACACACACACTCGACAAGCGTCACACTCCTGCTCCTCAAAAACACACACACTCGACAAGCGTCACACTCCTGCTCCTCAAAAACACACACACTCGACGAGCGTCACACTCCTGCTCCTCAAAAACACACACACTCGACAAGCGTCACACTCCTGCTCCTCAAAAACACACACACTCGACGAGCGTCACACTCCTGCTCCTCAAAAACACACACACTCGACAAGCGTCACACTCCTGCTCCTCAAAAACACACACACTCGACAAGCGTCACACTCCTGCTCCTCAAAAACACACACACTCGACAAGCGTCACACTCCTGCTCCTCAAAAACACACACACTCGACAAGCGTCACACTCCTGCTCCTCAAAAACACACACACTCGACAAGCGTCACACTCCTGCTCCTCAAAAACACACACACTCGACGAGCGTCACACTCCTGCTCCTCAAAAACACACACACTCGACAAGCGTCACACTCCTGCTCCTCAAAAACACACACACTCGACAAGCGTCACACTCCTGCTCCTCAAAAACACACACACTCGACAAGCGTCACACTCCTGCTCCTCAAAAACACACACACTCGACAAGCGTCACACTCCTGCTCCTCAAAAACACACACACTCGACAAGCGTCATACTCCTGCTCCTCAAAAACACACACACTCGACAAGCGTCACACTGCTTCTCTGCTGACTCGACTCTGTTTAACCGAGTGATTAACAGATCGGGTCCCTCAGGACAACTGCACTACACACTTCATTACTGTAGAGTTGAACTTCAAGAGGGTTAGGTGCCCTGAGCTTGAATGATGATTATAGAGGTCAGTCAGAAAATAAAACACACACACACACAAACACACACACACCTTCTCTCTTATATCTCACGGTTTCCTCTTTAGATGGACGGGCTGCGTCTCTCTCACACTGGAGTTCAGTGTGATGTGAATTAGTGTAGCCTGAACACCAGTTTGGGCTCAAGCTAGATTAAACAACATTAAGTTTTTTGTTAAATAATAATTTAATTTTGTTTGTATTTTAGGTTATTTATTAGTTTTTTTGTTTAATTTTATAATTAAATTAGTTTTTACCATTTCCTATTCTCAAATGCAACAAACAAACAAACTGTGGTTTGTTTTTAGTTTGTTTTTTAACATCTCGATCAGTCCATCGATTCACACTTTTGACCTCAGGAGTGGATTAAAACAGCCTTTGTGATAGTGTGTGTGTGTGTTTGGGGTGTTTTCTGTCTTCAAGGTCAGTTTGATGGTCAAGACCTTTAGGAGCATCTAAACCTGTGTGTGTGGGGGGGAGGGGGGGTTGAGCTCAAAGTGGATACATGAGTCTTACTTCTATACTTTTATAAAGAAACAAAGCAGTTTGCCTGAGGGCAGTGACAAGGTCAGCTAGGAAAACATACACAGGCACACACACACACACACAAACACACAAACGCACATACTCTTCAGAAGTCTCACACGCTGTAGTTCTCAAGCACTTTTCACATTAAAGGCCTGTGGGTGTGGGTGTGTGGGTGTGTGTCAAATATCGGGCATTTTTATTCACTTGATTAAACTCAGTGCAAGATAAAATAATGAGAGAGAATTTTATTGTTAGCATTACAGTAATATGAGAGTTTAGAGTTAAATGTGTTTAATTGTTTTGAAAATAATTCCCCCGTGTGTTTTTATGGAATTATCTTTTTTTATTATTCTTAATTTACTGTTTTTATTAATTTACTTTTTTAAATATTCACTCAAAATGGACATTATTTAATTTTAAGTTATATATATATATATATATATATATATATAACTTAAAATTAATACATTTATTATAAAATACGTTTATATAATAAATATATAATAAATTATATAATAAATTTATATAATAAATGTATTATAATAAATAAATTTATTTTTAAATAAAATTTTTATATATATATATATATATATAGAGAGAGAGAGAGAGAGGTTATCTGCATTATACAAGACATGTGTGTGACATATATACAAGACATATATACTGTGTATATATCAGATATGATTATATAGGCATATACAAATATTTTGATATATAATTGTTTATTGACCACAGCATAAAAATAAATGTCAATAAATTATTATCCACCAATGTCTATATTGGCATATTAAAATTGTATGCAGCAATGCTGAAGTGAAGCACCTCGTATAGTAAACGTAGTAAGAGAAGCGAGCCCAGCACTGCAGTGACAGGAAGTGATGTCACATTAGCAGTGCAGCTCTGGTGTGTTTGTGTGTGTGTGTGTTGCTGTAAATCCAGTGTGCTGAAGGCATTCCCTGTTTAGACACCCTTTGTTTCTCTCTCTATCTCTCCATCTGCCGGCTCTCTTTCCAGCTCAACTCTATTGATTTTAACTTCACTTTCGATTTGACCGGAGAGACAGACAGACAGAGGGAGAGAGAGAGAGGGCAGAGGGTCCTGCAGTAATAAGGCCACTGGAAATACAGGCTAAATATAATGGGACCAAACTCTTATATGACTGTGTGAGTCGTTTAATATCCGTGTGTGCGCGTGTGTGTGACGGTTTCCAGTAAAACGCTTGTGAGTGTTAGAGCTAATGGCTAAAAGCTGTCTCTCTCTCTCTAATTAGCTTCCTGTGGCCCAGCGTCTAATGTGGCATGTTTATTGCTTTAACTAACCACTCATTAGCCCAGCTGATGTTTTGTCAATATTAATTCATCCATTTAAACCAAGTCAAGTCTTAAACAAAGATGTCCGCTCTGAAAAATGGACTCGACCTGTTTGGGACGGCCCAAGCACTATGAGGACAGTAAATTTGCAAGGTGATTTCCTCTCTTGGCTGTCTAACTCTCTTCAGATGTGTAGTTAGAAGTCTCCAAAACAGCCTTGCATCATTTCATCCTGTATCTGACAAAGTGCCACCCACTTAAAGGGATAGTTCACCCAAAAATTTAAATTATACAATACAATAGATGCACTTTTATCATGGATAGATGCACTTTTATGATGGATAGATGCACTTTTATCATGGATGGATGCACTTTAATGATGGATAGATGCACTTTTATGATGTATAGATTAGTGTTGTCAAAAAACTCGGTACTTCGGTACCAAGTCGGTACTAAAAAAAAAAAAATGTTACGGTACCAGCTTTTCTAGGTACCGAGTACCTGGTTAATCCAGTTCTAGACGCGCTGTCTGAAAGGTGCACAGTTGCGTCCTCTTCATAACGCTGATATGCTCTCTCTCTGAATCCACTTGTTGACACGAAAGGAGGAAAGAGCCACATATGGAAATATTTTGGATTAGGCTAATGTCACGTTGCCATAAGAGGCCGATTACATGCAAATTCGCAATTTCAAATATAGGCGCGAGGCAAGCGCGCTCATAATAAAAACTCGTTGCATAGCAACGACAGACGCCGCGTAAGAGCAAGCGCTTTGGAAAGAATAAGCACGCTCAAAAATATAATAAAAAACACGTGCGATATGTGAACGGCCTCTAAAGTGCTTTCGGGGTAGTTTTACGAGTACATGAGCACAGTAGTATCCACCCGACACCAGAGTACTACTGGTATTAGTATCGACGCATCCCTATGTCATTTAATGTCAGTGCCAGTTCTAGGCGTATTCTTGCCTTTATAACTCAGCAGGTTTAAAAAGCCTTTTTAAAATTAAATATGAATGCAGTTTTAGATTAAATAAAAGTACAGTCAAGTCAAATAAAACATGTTTTATCTCCTGTATAGTTTGGTAATGCTACAATAAGATACCATTCATCAACATTACTTAGTTCACATCAACACATTGAGTGAACAATGTATTTTTACTACATTAATTAATGTTTGTAAATGTTATTTAATACAAACACTTGGTTGTTCATGTTTGTTCACTTCATTCATTGTGCATTAAATAAATGTTAACTGATTAAAACTTTACAAACAACTTTAAAAATGTGTTAGTGCATACTATTGTTTATTTTAGGTCATTTTATCTAATCTTTTTCTAAAGTGTTTATAATGCAAATGTACAGTTTCCATACTTGTAACCGTGATAAACACTTAAATATATGTAAATTTAAACTAAGCTTTGGTACCGAAATTGGTACCGAGAACCGTGAATTTTTACTGGTATTGGTACCGAATACTGAAATTTTGGTACCGTGACAACACTAGTATAGATGCACTTTTATGATTGATAGATGCACTTTTATCATGGATAGATGAACTTTTATAATTTATAGATGCACTTTTATGATGGACAGATGCACTTTTATGATGGATAGATGCACTTTTATCATTGATAGATGCACTTTTATGATGGATAGATGCACTTTTATGATGGACAGATGCACTTTTATTATGGATAGATGCACTTTTATCATTGATAGATGCACTTATGATGGACAGATGCACTTTTATGATGGACAGATGCACTTTTATCATGGGTAGAAGCACTTTTATAATTTATTGATGCACTTTGATGGACAGATGCACTTTTATGATAGATGAACTTTTATGATGAACAGATGCACTTTTATGATGGATAGATGCACTTTTATGATGAATAGATGCACTATGATGGATAGATGCACTTTTGTGATGGATAGATGAACTTTTATGATGGATAGATGCACTTTTTATCATGGATAGATGCACTTTTATGATGGATAGATGCACTTTTATCATGGACAGATGCACTATGATGGATAGATGCACTTTAATGATGGATAGATGCACTTTTATGATGAATAGATGCACTATGATGGATAGATGCACTTTAATGATAGATTGATGCACTTTTATGATGGATAGATGCACTTTAATGATGGATAGATGCACTATGATGGATAGATGCACTTTTTTGATAGATTGATGCACTTTAATGATGGATAGATGCACTTTTGTGATGGACAGATGCACTTTTATGATGGATAGAGGCACTTTTATGATGGATAGATACACTTTTATAATTTGTAGATGCACTTTTATGATGGATAGATGCACTTTTATGATGGACAGATGCACTTATCATGGACAGATGCATTTTTATGATGGATAAATGCACTTTTATAATTTGTAGATGCTCTTTAATGATGGATAGATGCACTTTTATGATGGATAGATACACTTTTATAATTTGTAGATGCACTTTTATGATGGATAGATGCACTTTTATGATGGACAGATGCACTTATCATGGACAGATGCATTTTTATGATGGATAAATGCACTTTTATAATTTGTAGATGCTCTTTAATGATTGATAGATGCACTTTTATGATGGACAGATTCACTTATCATGGACAGATGCATTTTTATGATGGATAAATGCACTTACGCTGGACAGATGTACTTTTATGATGGATAGATGCACTTTTATGATGGACAGGTGCACTTTTATGATGGATAGATCCAAATTTTCTCCAGCCATTCACTGCCATTACAAAACTTGGATATAACTCTGATTGTATTCATTTGAAAGAATAAAGTCATATACACTTAGGATGGCATTAGGTGAGTAAATCATGTAAAGTCATTTGAGAAAAAGAAAAGTGGCACACCAGCCTTTGATTAATTTTTGAAGACATTAGGGACAAATTTCTGTGTAAATTATTCATTAATCATAAGTGAGCGCATTGAAATGAATGTGATAATTTAAACGATGGTTTTATGAATAAATTTCACGGAGAGTTTATTCAAGTAATCCTGACTAAAGCTCATCAGGAGATTTAATGATCCGAGTTTATTCCGAGACTTTAAGAGCAGCGCTGAAGTCTTTGAGTGTTTAAGGTTAAACTCACACATCTCTCCGCTGGATTTGTGCCGCAGTGTTGCAGAATCAAAGGCCGGATTAGTCCGGGTGCAGTGTGTGTTTAGTGTACAAACCGCACTGCTCTTAAAGCCCCTGCTCCGCTCTGGAACACGGAGAACAAAGAGCCGGTCCCGGAGCGCTGGAGGAAGAGGTGTCTTGGTTCAGGGAACTGGGAGGTTTGATACGATTGGGAAGACAGGCGGGACGAGTCCGGTCACGAGGAGGCACCCCTAATTCAGATCAGTGTGTATGTGTTTGGTAGGGTTTGGCTTAGTGTTTGGGGACAGAATATACAGTTTGGTCAATATAAAAACCATTACATCTATGGAGAGTCCCCACATAGAGAGCGAACCAGACATGTGTGTATGTTTGTTTTTGTGATTTATGAGTTATGAGGACAGGAATTTGTATAATGAGATGGGTATTACACTGGTATTAGAAATGGCTTTAAAAACATACTAAACAGTGTTTTATTAAAAAAGGCATGTGTGTGTGTGTGTGATGGGTAGGTTTAGGATTCGGGTTAGTGTAGGGAAATATACAGTTTGTCCTGTACTGTATAAAAACCATTATGTCTATGAAATGTCCCCATTTAGATAGCTGAGTAAACATGTGTGTGTTTTTGTGTGTGTCTGACCTACACAAACACACTGAGTGGACGATACTGTGACGGTGTCCTGCTCTTCATACTATGGTCGGCCAGTGTGTGTGTATAGTCTTCCCTCTGGAAAAGCTTAGGCTGTGTGTGTAGAACTAGAGCTCACTCCTGGTGTTTGATTTTGGCTTTTTTATTTGAGCCTGTCATGATAAATGTGGGGGCTCGTCCGGGATATAAACCCGAGATGTCTCGCACTAAAGCAAGAATCATACCTCTAGACCAACTTCCAACACCATATATACAGGGCTGTCAATAGATACAAATTTTGTTGTGAAATTAAGTATATAACGTTTATCTTGTTTAACACATTGCTTTTGTCATCATTTGCTAAATCCAGTAAAGTGTTATTCACACACAAAACTATTTTCTGCAAGCTTTTTTTCAAGGTAAATGTACAGGGTTCCTACAGGGTCTTAAAAAGCCTTAAAAGCATTGAATTTATGAATATGGAAATAATACCTTAAAAAGTCTTTAAAAAGTCTTGAATTTTGATATCTGGGTCTTAAAAAATGTGCTGTATGTCAGTGTTAATTTCATTGACGAAAATATTGATAAACTTTTCTTCAACGACATTTTTTCACTGACGAAAACAAGACGCTAGTTTTGAATGACAAAAACTATGATGAAAATCTATTGCCATTTTCATCAACGTAAAAAAAAAACTAGATGAAAATCGATCTGGGAAGCGATCCATTTAGAACTGATGTCCTGTGTGTGTTTAGCTAATGTTAAAACACAACTTAACATTGTTCGGCAAACTCTCTTGTGGCCTACTGAAATGTTTTTATTTTACCTGCTTGACTTATCATCTTTTACCCATTCCACATTTAAAAAAAGTAAATGAACACAAGTTGAAGGATTTTGTTTTTCTTTGCTGGTAGGGACGGGAAATTGGTATGAATTTTTTATATAAATGGTCTTAAAAAGGTCTTTAAAAGACTTGAATTTAACTTGAAGAAACCTGTAGGAACCCTGAATGTAGGTGTCTTTCCAAAAAAAAGTACTCATAGAGACTCCAAAAGGACACCAAATAACAAAATTATATAAGGAGTTGCACACCAAAGTCCCCCATAGAGCATGAACGATACATCCACAAACTTAAAAAAAAAAAAAAAAACATTTAAAAACATGTCCCTTCATTCTCCCAGCATCAAATTGGTGTAACAACCCCACCCAGTAGGGTTATACATATATATTATATATATATTATAAGATATATTATAATGTATTATAAAACTTATTATATACATTTAAAGATGTTTACTTTCAAAAATGAAGTAAAATCATTCACTGGCTTACCATGGTGACTCGATGAGGGACGGGTACGAGTAAATGTCTGGGTAAGACACCTCTTGCTACACCAATCTGAGTCTGGGAGAATAAAGGGGCATGTTTTTAAATTGACCAAATTAAGTTTGTGGATGTATCGTTCACGCTCTATGGCAGGCAGGGTGGACATATAATTATTTGATATGTTTAATCTTAGTGGTTTCTAAGATGCCTGTCGGCTGTGTGCGGATGTTTTTTTTATTTTAATACGCTATTTTGTATTGAAGTCTATGGGAAGTCTAGTTTATTTTCCCCTAAAAGTGGGCGTGAATCTGTTCAGAGACATTCTATGACGTTGCGTCGGTTGTGCGTATACCCAACAGGGCCACATGGAGATGCCACAAAAACCTAAACCAACAGCCTGGACCTGACTGCATGCAGTACGCGGATCCATTCAGAATTACTAAACACGCGACGAATCAAAACATTATCTTGAATGTGTGTGGAAACAATGTGAATGTACTGAAAAGTCTCTGTGCTTAAATACAATGTGTGAACAATGGGCTATATGCACGCATAAGTTCCGCATTTGACGCAAGGATGCTCGTCAGTTTCCGGTTGGGGAGATTGAAGCGGTGGAAAACCGAGGAAAACGGGATTATGGCAGAGTCTTCAAAATGTACTGTCCTTCCATCTTTGAAACGAAACTTACATACGTTTAGATGTAATTTTATATATAGTTGTGTATTTAATATAATTTTTAAAAGAAGCATAAACACAACAGTCTGTTGTGTCTGTTTTTGTGACTAACGTTTCTTTAGTATAACATGGAGTATAAAATTCAATATAAATTCTCGGTATTGTATTCGACTCTACAATCGGCGGAAGTTATCGAGCATCCTTAAACCTTCACCGGAAATACCGCCGTGCATAGAGCCCATACATACACGGCTTGTTTGCACATCAAAATAATAGACTTGCGCAATCTTACTGTGCCTTGATTACAGTCCTCATCCATCAAAACTTTACTAGCAAGACGCTTGTTTGCGTAATCCAGCCGAGCCACCTAGTTTGTATAGCTGATGATGTAATCAGCCTGGTTTTCTTTACACTAGCACTGTTTTGGACGGATTATTTGAATGAATTTGCAGACTAAAACTTTACTGGAGTTTAGCGACTTAAAATGATCTGATCGCAAACAGAAAAGCAAAACCGGGTTACAGGGTCAGAATAGAAATTTGCATGATTGTAGATGCTCTCAACTTCCAAAATCAAGTTTTTAATGTTGTGTATGTGGTGTTTTTAATATGCTTTAAGACACACCATGTGTAACTTCATAAGTCGACAGCATTGCTGAGTATTTTCTGCTTAAAATGGAACCAAAGACAGTCTCAAAAACACGGTTTGAAATCGCTGGTGTTTCTGACGTCACAAACAACCTTGTAATCAGATCAACATGTGATCGCCAACCAGTGGATCTCTGAGCTGAGTGAGTGAGTGGAGGCGGGTCTAATTTGCATATTCATAGAACCATGCATACTAAATGAGGCAAGGGTGTCGAGTTACATTCAAGATATTTTAGGACATAACGATTTTTTTCCAAGGAAAAAAAAGTTTAAATATGTCATTTTGGTGATCAAAGATGAGTTGATGTTAACAGCCCTGGTACCAAAAATGGTATAGTTTCACCTTTCTGTCCGTTTCTATGGAAATAATAATCTTTCACTTCTTTAAAGGTGAATCAGAAGTCGGAAATGCTTTAAGAAATCCAGCACACGTCTGAACACACACACACGCACACAGAGACAGATGAAGTTAGTATCTGCTGAAAGCTCTGGCTGGAATCTGTCTGCATTAATTACCTCACCTCATTGTTCTCCGGCGTTGTGGTAATTACCCGGCGACCTGTTGCCGAGGCCGAGAGCTGCAAAGATAAATCCAGATAATCGTCTGTGATTATTAAGCAGTTGATCTATAACAAACAACATAAACATTGATCAGATCAGCTGATGTGCGACAGATTTAGTGTGTTCTCCCTCTCTCTCTTACACAAAACACAAGATAAATGTCTTTAAATGAGTTTGCATGCAAAACACACAATCACGCCTCTTTCTCTTTTTTCAAAGGGAAGAATAGTTTGACTTTATGCAAATGAGCAGTGACGCGAGTAGAAGCGTCGACTAGCAGCGTCAGTGACATAGCCATCAGTGTGAACGGTGCTTTAGCGTGTGTGTGTCAGGTCACTTGGTGACCTCTGCCCCCTCCCCCTCCCACACATTTTGACAGTTGCCATGGATACGGCATGTGTGGTTGTTGTAGACGCGGATGACCGAGTGAACAAACCCCTCATTAGAGCTCAACTGATGGACACACAAAACACAACGTTCCAAACCATTCAATATAAACTAGCGTTTGGAGTCGGTACGATTGTTCATGTGTTTGAAAGAAGTCTCTTCTTCTCATCAAGGCTACAAATTATAACCGTTGATTTCTATGTGATTATATAGTAAAGCGTGATTTATTTCTGTGATCAAAGCTGAAATTTCAGCATCATTACTCCAGTCTTCAGTGTCACATGATCCTTCACAAATCACTCTAATATGATGATTTGATGCTTATAAACATTTATGATTATTATCAGTGTTGAAAACAGTTATTTGCATTTTTATTTCAGGATTCTTCGATGAATAGAAAGTTCAAAAGAACAGAATTTATTTGAAACAGAATCTTTTGTAACATTATAAATGTCTTTAATGTCATTTTTGATTGCTGAATAAAAGTATGCTTTTTTAAAAATAATATTTATCATACTGACCCCCAAAAACGGTATGATATAAATTTGGACAGCCGCATTAATGTGTCCTCAGGCCACAGTGTGCATGTGAGAATATGTTGATGTGTGTCGTGACTGAGACTGCATTAGCGGAGCGTCAATATGACCAGCAGACGTCTCCAGTCAATATGGATATTAATAACCTTCTCTCCGTCTCCGTCGCAGGTAAAGCCTTGACGTTTCTCCTCCTGCAGCCGCCCAGTCCCAAACTGCCCCCCCACAGCACCATCCGTCGCACAGCGATCGATCTGATTGGCCGAGGGTTCACGGTGTGGGAGCCGTACATGGATGTGTCTGCGGTTCTCATGGGTTTGCTGGAGCTGTGCGCCGATGCTGAGAAACAGCTGACCAAGTGAGACTCACAGTAACACTTAGCTTTCAGGACCCTAAAAATGTTTATAACTGCAATAAGCCGTGCAAAGCCGTGTTTATAGTGAATGTAGAGGAGCATTGTTAGCTACGACGTGGAGCGGGGTGCCTAAAACCACATAAACTCTCTGTAAATCACGGCTTCAAGGGGCGTATTGCTTTTATAAAACAGTTTCTCCATAAAAATATTCATATTTATGTTTATTTTATTCATCATTTCATTAATTTTATTCATAAACTAAACACCAGCAACAAAAAACACATTTATTCCTTCACCAAGCAATGTAGCTCTAAAGAGCTTGCCAAGCATCGCATACAGCAACAAAGCATCACAAACGGTGGTTGCGCAGTAACACTAATGTAATGCACTCACAGGTGTGTGTTTGTTGAGTAATTCACAGTGGCTCAGAACATTGCTCAACCAATTAGAATCAAGGACCGGAACTATCCGTTTTATAATGTAGTTTATTGTATAATATGGAATGTCATAGACTTTGGCCAATTATGGATGAATAAATCAAAGTTAGGGCTGTACAGTGAATAAATTGAGATATGGTCTAGTGTCTGTGAGTATTTAAGCGCAAAAAGGAAATGAGCGACGCGATTTACTCAGGCATGCGTCACTACAACCCGCCAAAATAAAAGTTCTGTTCAACTTGAAGAAATTATGACAGAATTACTAGTGACAATAATAATATTAGTAAAACATTATTATATACATATAATTTTTCAACCATGTTTTTTTGACAGTAAACCTCTGCACTTTGTTCGCCTTAAAATAAATTAATTTTCCTATGATTAGATTTGAAAAGATTGTAGAAATTGTTCATGTTTAATGCCTTTATTTGATTACCACCGTTTTTTAATACATTTGTATTAAATCATAAATCCAGAAAGCTAAAATAGACTAAACAAAAATAAAAGAAATAATGAAAATGAAACTTCTAATCAAAAAATGAAATTTACTGTACAATGTGGAATGTCATGGAATTTGGCCAATTTTAGATGAATAAATCTAAAGTAGGGCTGTGCAATGAATGAAATTGCAATATATGGAGTATATGTGATAAGATATACTGAAGTCTGTATGAATTAGCGGCTCGGTTTACCCAAGCACAAGCCACTACAACCCGCCAAAATAAAAGTTTGGCTTAACTTGAAGAAATTATGACAGAAATATATTATTGTACAGTAGAATGTACACTACCATTCAAAGGTTTTTTGATTGATTTTTAATGTTTTTAAAAGAAGTCTCTTCTGCTCAGCAATGTGTATTTATTCAATCAAAATTACAGTAAAAACAGTAAAATTGTGAAATATTATTACAATGTAAATCAGCTGATGCCTATGTGAATATATAGTAAAGCGTAATTTATTCCTGTGATCAAAGCTGAATTTTCAGCATCATTGCTCCAGTCTTCAGTGTCACGTGATCCTTCACAAATCAGTCTAATATGCTGATTTGACGCTTGTAAACATTTATGATTATTATCAGTGTTGAAAACAGTTATTTACATTTTTATTTCAGGATTCTTCTTACTGTAAATGCTAAATGAGGCAAGGGTGTCAAGTTACATTCAGCATATTTTAAAATATGTCATTTTGGTGATCAAAGATGAGTTTTTAGGGATAAAATGATTGACTACAGTGGGACTTTAACGCAGTCCTGAACCGGACGGTTTCCTCGGCCCGGTGTTTTCCCCTTGACAGATGAGAGCCCAGCTTTAATCCGATTGGAGCCCATTAATATGATGTAATGATGTCTTGGCCTCAGGATGGTGGAGACCTCGAAGCGTAAGAGGAAACCCATTCGTCTGGGCCGTAACCTCCGCGCCTAAACTCCCACAAACGAGGTTATCGTCCAGCCTGACCCCCCCTCCCCAGCCCGAGCTCACCTCGTTAAGGCGAAACCCGATCCTAAAAAATTTATTATGAGTACAAATATGTCTGCGTGTAGCGCGTGCTAATGCCGTTAGAGCGAAATGGCGCTCATTTTTCAGTCGTGATTACAGCCAGAAGTGAACGCACGGCCTAGACGAGAACAAAACGAGACGCGTATAAAACGTCTTTGTTATTTCTCTTGGACTAGATGATGATGATGTTTCTTCTCTGACCCCCAGACTGAAACAGGGCAACGTTATCTGCTTTTTAAATGGCAAATCTATTTAGCAGCACTGGAGGACCTTTAGTGAGAGAGAGAGAGAGAGAGAGAGAGAGCGTTTACACACAGAGAGAGAGAGGCTTTTTCCCTTTAACTGCTTCGTTTTCCTGTACATGTCTCTAATGGAGATTATTTGAAAGCTGCTGGTGTTTATTAATGTAAGGAAGTGAATATTTTAGGGAATCTATACAAGTGCAGTTAATAATAAGGGTTTGAATTAGAAGAACAGACACAACGGATGAAATCTGCTGGCTAAATGAAGTGCTTTATAAACTAAATTAACTTAGGGTGAAATACTTAGTGCTGGAGCTACTTTACACATATCAAATGTTGAATTGATTGTAGTAAGAAATATTTTGTGTGTGTGTACAGTATGTATAAAGCAATACTGTATATAGATTAATTGTATAATAAACATAATCAATCAATTTCATTTAAATATACACATATGTAATTTACATTTACTCAAATGTATTATACATATGTATGTGTATACAGTATATATATATATATATATTAGGGCTGTGCAAAAGTTAATTGCGATTAATCGCATCCAAAATAAAAGTCTGTGTTTACATAATATATTTGTGTGTGCTGTATATAATTATTTTGTATATATAAATACCTATGCATGCATGTATATATTTAAGAATTATTTGCACTTAAATTCTGTATATATATAAATATAAATACATAATCTATATTACATAAATATAAACATTTTATATATGAATAACACATTTTCTTAAATACATGCATGTGTGTGTATTTATATATACAAAATAATTATATACAGCACACACAAATATATTATGTAAACACAGACTTTTATTTTGGATGCGATTAATCGCAATTAACTTTTGCACAGCCCTAATATATATATATATATATATATATATATATATATATATATATATATATGTGTGTGTGTGTGTGTAATGCATTATATGTAATATTTGTTTTATATATATATATATCATTTATTATTTTAATATATATATATATATATATATATATGACAATGCACTTATACTTTTAATTATATATTTTATTTTATTATTATTATATTGTATTTGATATATTTTAGACAAGATATTTTATTTTAGATGTAATTAATCACGAATAATCGATTTTGTGTGTGTGTGTGTGTGTGTGAGAGAGAGAGAGAGAGAGAGAGAGAATGTTTATCTGCTCCTTTGGACTTTCAACAGTATGATTTTTTACACAGAATTTTATTTTTTTATAGAAAAAGATGATTTTTATCAGTAACTAAAACTTCATTGGTTGTTACCACCTCAGGCCAAAGGTCAACTAAAGGTAAAAGGCCTCCATTCCCTGACTTTTGATGAAAAGAAGTAAACAATCTAGTATACTATTCATCAGATGTTTATAAATGTGATTTAAATGGATGTGATTTGTCTCTATTACTCGACAAAAGATAGAAGGAATGGATGAACCTGCATCGCTCATACTGCCTCCATCTCTCTCTCTCTCTCTCTCTCCCTGGAGGCTCATATTTTACAGCGAGATCAAAGCGATTGATCAGATATTGGCGAACGAGAGCTCTCGGCTTTACACACTCCTTCATTAACTCGTTTGCTCGGCTGCAGAATCACAAGCATCGCCAGTGCTAAAGCTACTGTGAATCTGGCTAGTTTGTAAAGCTTGTGAACGAGACCGAAGTCGCTCAGTTTAGGAGAGCACACGGATCTTTCTTTGTTCTTTCGTTCAGTGTCTTTCAAAACAGAATCTGAACGTCAAGAGGAGCTTTAGTACATTCAAGCTAAACTTTCACGAGCGAGGAGTTAAAGCAGAGGCAATCTCGCCGCCTTTGAACAGCGTTTATCGACACATTTGCTGGACTGAGTTTCCATGCGGGAAACAGTGATTTCAGGAATAATCCCCCGTCAGTGAAGAGATCCGAGCGCTTTCTCACGATGTCCTTCTCTTCTTTAGAGCTGAGACGTGCGTGTGTCATTACTTTAGCACAAACTTTTAATGTACACATATAATAGTGTGTGTGTGTAAAGTATCACAGGTTGTAAAAAAAAAATATTAAGCAGCATAACTGTTTCCAACATTGATAATATTCATAAGTGTTTAATAGCACCAAATCATCATATTAGAGTGATTTGTGAAGGATCATGTGACACTGAAGACTGGAGTAATGATGCTGAAAATTCAGCTTTGATCACAGGAATAAATTACACTTTACTATATATTCACACAGAAACAGATGATTTACAGTGGAATAATATTTCACAATTTTCACTGTAGTCGTCATCTATGAAGTATATCATATATATATAAAAAAGTATAAATTTATATATTTCCAACGTTGTAAAATAATGTTTTTCTTAGGATTTCTGATTTTTTTTTTAATTTAAATAAAAATGTTCTTGCCTTATAAATGTTCACTGTTTATGTGCATAAATAGTTTTTTATACATTCATAGATCATTAAATATATATATATATATATATATATATATATATATATATATATATATATATATATATAATGGATAAATAATAAAATAATGAATAAAACATTTATTTAACCCGGTTAGTTCTCTCTCTCTCTCTCTCTCTCTCTCTCTCTCTCTCTCTCTCTCTCTCTCTCTCTCTCTCTCTCTCTCTCTCTCTCTCTCTCTCTCTCTCTGTGGTCAGCAGGGTTTCGGCTCGGTCATGTGTTTTAGTCACGCGTGTCACAGAGAACATTAAAGTCCCAGCGTACGCTTTGATCACATCATGCGCGAGTCGCTCTGTGTGTCCTGATGCATATTCACACACACACAGGGTGATATGTTAACATGGGGCCTCTTACAGATGTAAATGAGTGTGTGTGTGTGTGCTGTGATGTGTGTGAGTGACTCCATTATGATGTGTGTGTAATGGTCTGGCTCTAAATGTGTGTGTTTAGCATCTCCATGGGTCTCCCTCTGAGTCCTGCTGCTGATTGTGCTCGCTCGGCCCGTCACGCTCTCTCTCTGATCGCCACGGCTCGCCCGCCCGCCTTCATCACCACCATCGCACGAGAGGTATCGGCATCACACACATTCATCTCTACATTTATTTGTGTTTTAGTGTATGTGTGTGTGTTTGAGAGAAAGAGTGAGTGTGTGTTTGTTGTTAGTGTGTGTGAGAGAGAGTGTGTTTGTTGTCAGTGTGTGTGAGATTGTGTTATCTTGTGTAATCTTTTTGTCTTGTGGGGACATTTTTTGGTATTTGTTAGTTTTTTGAAAATTAAAGAATGCAGAAAGTTTTGTGTGATGGATAGGTTTAGGGGTCTGGTTAGTGTAAGTGTGTGTATGTGTGTGTGTGCGCGTGTGTGTGATGGGTAGGTTTATGGGGTCGGTTTAGTGTGTGTGTGTGTTTGTTATGGGTGGGTTAGTGTTAGGGGACAGAATATACAGTTGGACAGTATAAAAACCATTACGTCTCTGAAATGTCCCCATTAAACATGAAAACCTGTGTGTGTGTGTAGGTTCACAGACACACAGCGATGCAGTCCCAGGGCTCTCAGTCTCAGCAGAACGTTCACACCACAACTCTCGCTCGGGCCAAAACCGAAATCCTGCGGGTTATTGAGATCCTCATCGAGAAGATGCCGTCAGACGTGGTGGATCTGCTGGTGGAGGTGAGTGGCAGCACTCTCTCAGGCCTTCGACACACTCACACGGCCTCCTCCTCCTGAGTTTAGGCCTTCGACACACTCACACGGCCTCCTCCTCTGTGTTTAGGCCTTCGACACACTCACACGGCCTCCTTCTCTATGTTTAGGCCTTCGACTCACTCACAAGGCCTCCTTCTATGAGTTTAGGCCTTCCACACACTCACACAGCCTCCTCCTCTAAGTTTAGGCCTTCCACACACTCACACAGCCTCCTCCTCTGAGTTTAGGCCTTCGACACTCTCATACGGCCTCCTTCTCTGAGTTTAGGCCTTCCACACACTCACACAGCCTCCTCCTCTAAGTTTAGGCCTTCCACACACTCACACGGCCTCCTCCTCTAAGTTTAGGCCTTCCACACACTCACACAGCCTCCTCCTCTGAGTTTAGGCCTTCGACACTCTCATACGGCCTCCTTCTCTGAGTTTAGGCCTTCCACACACTCATACGGCCTCCTCCTCTGAGTTTAGGACTTCCAAACACTCACACGGCCTCCTCCTCTGTGTTTAGGCCTTCCACACACTCACACGTCTCCTTCTCTGAGTTTAGGCCTTCCACACACTCACACGTCTCCTTCTCTGAGTTTAGGCCTTCCACACACTCATACGGCCTCCTCCTCTGAGTTTAGGCCTTCGACACACTCACACGGCCTCCTCCTCTGAGTTTAGGACTTCCAAACACTCACACGGCCTCCTCCTCTGTGTTTAGGCCTTCCACACACTCACACGTCTCCTCCTCTGAGTTTAGGCCTTCGACACACTCACACGGCCTCCTTCTCGGAGTTTAGGCCTTCGACACACTCATATGGCCTCCTCCTCTGAGTTTAGGCCTTCGACACACTCACACGTCTCCTCCTCTGAGTTTAGGCCTTCGACACACTCACACAGCCTCCTCCTCTGAGTTTAGACCTTCAACACACACACACGGCCTCCTTCTCGGAGTTTAGGCCTTCGACACACTCATATGGCCTCCTCCTCTGAGTTTAGGCCTTCGACACACTCACACGTTTCCTTCTCTGAGTTTAGGCCTTCCACACACTCACACGGCCTCCTTCTCTGAGTTTAGGCCTTCGACACACTCACACGGCCTCCTCCTCTGAGTTTAGGCCTTCGACACACTCACACGGCCTCCTCCTCTGAGTTTAGGCCTTCGACATGCTCGCACGGCCTCCTTTTATGAGTTTAGGCCTTCGACACACTGATACGGCCTCCTCGCTACATACAGCACCTTTAACCAGTCTTATCATCCTGCCGCACGTGTAAAAGTACATCGGAGGTGTGACTCCAGTGTCGACCAATCGCATGTTGTGTGCTGCAGGTGATGGACATCATCATGTACTGTATCGAAGGGTCTCTGGTGAAGAAGAAAGGCTTGTCCGAGTGTTTCCCGGCCGTCTGCAGGTCAGTGCATTAAACAGCGGGAATATTACACCGTTATTCACATACTTTTACAGTTTTCAATTAGCTTTTAGTTTTATAGTTGTGCTTTAATTTTTGTTACATTTCTTTTTTATTATAATTATTAGGTTTTGTTTTTTAAAAATAATTCTAAATAGTTGTCATTTATCATAAGTTAGTAATTTTAGTACTTTTTAAGTTGAAGCTTTAAACTATATAGTTTCAGTTTTTAATTTGAGTAAAATGTATTTTGACAGTTTTGTTTATTAGGTTTTTAATATTTTATTTTAGATTTAAGTTAGTAATTTTAGTATTTATATTAAAAAAAAAATTTAAAAAAATTTTTCAGTTGCCAAAGCAACATTTCTAATTTTTATTTAGTTTTTCACCCTTTTCACGCTCTAATATTTTTATTTTAATTTTTAGTTAAAATTATTTTGTCATTTTTATTTGGTTTCGTTGTTTTTTTTAAATGTCTAAATAGTTTTGTTTGTAATTTATTATAATTTAGTAATATATTTCTAGTTTAAGCTTGAAACTATATAGTTTCAGTTTTTAATTTTAGCCCAAAAAAATCTTTTTTTTTTGTTTCACTTGAAGTTGGTAATTTCAGCATTTGTTTTATTTTAAGTTTAAATTTAAACTTATTTCAGTTATAGTAATTGCCAAGGCAACATTTCTAGTTTTCATTTAGTTTTAGTTTCTTCATCTAATATTTATCTGATTTATATTATTATATTTGATTTATAGACCATTTCACAAGATGTAAACAACACTGGTCCAGAAACACTTTCTGTTTCAGTTTGTAACTGTATTCTTTATTTCACATGTAAAGAAAACATCTTAAAGATGTTTTTTTAACTTTTTGATTCAGTTTTAAATGTTCTGTTGGTTGTATTTTATCCCAGCTTTTATGTAGTGTTAAAAAACTGAAACAGGAAGTACTTCTGGACCAGTGTTGTTTACATCTTGTGAAATGGTCTATAACCCTGTGTTTGATTACTTGTTTGTTTAAAACATCAAACAAGAGACTGAATATTGATTTAAAATTGTTACTGTCATGTAAAGATTATAGATGATCAGTAGAGCAATGAATATTACAGTTACGGTAATGTCCAGATTGGAAAATTAAAGTTAATTCTGTAATTCAGTAATTAGTGACTTTGTGGTGTTTTATTAATTGGACACTGATATACTTCTGAATCTGATGACGGGTCAAACGAGCCGCTCATTGATTTTAAAAGGTCAGAGGTCAAACCTCAGATGACAGCGATTGATGCGAATTTGATGGATTAAATCTTTATACAGGCTGAACCTAATTTGCATACTATCGTTATAATGTACATGAAGTATGCAACATTAACTTTTCAAACATTAGTAAACTAATATACTAATTTAGCATGCTATTCAATTATCTCAGAAATAAATGACTTTTGTATTTTAAAAGTAATACATCACTTTGCATGTATTTTATGACAAAAAGTTATAATAATTCATTACTGAGTAAATAAAAATGCAAATACTAATTTAGCATGCCATTCAATTACATCAGAAATAAATTGGTTTAGATTTTTTTTATAACAGAAGAATATATTTCATTTTGGAGAAAACTTTATTTAAAATGATTATTTAAATGATTTAGAAATATATTTTGTCGAGAAATTAATATTGTTTTAAAATGATTTATAAATTAAATGACTCTTAATTAAATGATTTTTGTATAAAAAATAATAATGGCCAAGAAAGATTAATATCGAGGTTGATTTAACGCACCGGATTTGGATGGTCAAGTGGAGTGCAGATTATCCATCATGCACTGCAGGAGTCGCCTCAGCAGTGCTAGTGTGCTGCTCTGTGTTAGTATGCAGTGTGTTGACTCTGAGATATTCTCCATCTCTCTCT
Source organism: Cyprinella venusta (assembly GCA_038021265.1). NCBI lineage: Eukaryota > Metazoa > Chordata > Actinopteri > Cypriniformes > Leuciscidae > Cyprinella > Cyprinella venusta. Next base: position 20,809,303 of record CM075880.1, on the reverse strand, counting down.
CCGCAGGTTTTATATGGTGGCGTATTGCGATCGCAGTTATCGCATCGCTGTCGGCGCCCGGCAGGGTTCAGTGGCCCTTTATGATGTTCGCACTGGGAAATGCCAGGTGAGAGTGTGTGAGTTGATGTGCGACGGGATGTGTGTGTTGAGTGTGGGTTCACCTGGAGTGCAGGTGTGTGTCGGAGGCCAGAGGGCAGGTGTGAGCAGGCAGAGGTGCATGATGGGAAACGCTGCCCTGCAGAGCTGGAAATTGTGTGATCGACCTGGTCCAGGTGACCGTGATGTCACAGCTGGGGTCACATGATGAGTCTGAGCTCTTTCTCTGTGTGTGTGTGTGTGTCAGTCATACTGTCAGAGAAACACACTGACTTTGGGTTGAGTTGATAAGGCTCATACACACTCATACATGCTCATACTCACACACACTCACACACACACGCTCATATTAGCACACATGCACAAGCATGCTCACACTCATACACTCTCACACACAGATACACTCACATATACACTCCCATACAAATTCACACATACACTCTCTCACACTTATACTCACTCACTTACTCACTCACTCACACAAACACACACACTCTCACATTAGTAGTAGTGTGTGTGTCTTTGAGACAGTTAGATTTGGCCTCACAGCTGAATTGATTGAAGGATTGATTTTAGGCTGTTTACAGTTGTGAAGATCAAATCTCTCTGAAATTGTCGTCTGGGGAATCCAGCGATCCGATCATATGTGCATCCCATAATGCCCTCAACATGACCATGACTGATCACATGATTTTCATCAGAATCTGAAACACAAACATTACGTCCTCCAGAGTGTGTGTGTGTGTGTGTTTGAGTGAGGTAGTGAGTGAGTGAGTGTGTGTGTGTGTGTGTGTGTGTGTGTGTGTGTGTGTGTCCGGTCACTCTGCACACCATCTGTCCTCTCTTTGATCTGTGAAGTGGACAGCCGGACCACAGACGTCTGCTGCATTTACTAATTAAACACACTGCGCGTGTGTATGTGTGTGTTTTGTCCGAATCTCCTGATGCAGCACATTTTCCCATCAGCTTCTCCTGCACGATTGTTCTATTGCGTTTGTCGATACGCTGTTCATACACACTCATCATATAGTCTGATTCACATCGCAGCTTATTCTGGTTCGCCCATTTAAACAGGAAGTGAAGTCAACAATTAATTCAGCCTGGACTGTTTAGACTGTTTTGTAGATCATTTCGGTCTTAAAGGGTACCTATTATGGATTTTTGAAAATTGCCCTTCGTGTAGTGTTTAACATAGATCTAAGTGAACGAAAACATCCTGCAAAGTTTTAAACATGAAAGTTCATCGTATACAAAGTTATTGATATGAATATGAATGAATCGAAACTGATATGAATCGTTCGAAGAACGATGCTTTTCCTTTGTCTGGTTGACGTCAACTTGACAATTTATTTGAATAAGAAACGCCCACTTATTGCGCTCGGAGACGCCAGGGAACCGGAGCTCCAGGGATGGCGGGCAAATCTGAAACTGGCCCAGGACGGGCCACCCTGCCTGGGCTGGCCAGGGAGGTCTGAGAGCATGGAGGTTTGGACCCACCGCACCTTTTTGGACTCGTTTTTTCTCGTTTTTCGAGATCTGGGCTTCGGAAAACAATCATGTCGACGAGACGCTGTGTTTTGAAGTGCGACGCAAAAGCGAACTTTTTTCACCTGCCAAGTGAGGAGTATTTGAAGACTAATGGCTCGTTTCCACTGAGTGGTACGGTACGGTACAGTTCGGTTCGGTACGCAATTATTTGCGTTTCCACTGTCAAAACTTGTGAATGGTACCAAAAAGCCGAACCGTACCGTACCACTTTTTGGGTACCCTTCCGTTGGGGTACCTAGCACAGTGAAAGGGTACTAAAAGGTGGAGCTAGACTCACTGCAGAACGCTGATTGGTGGACAGAGTATCGTCACTCGCGCGTACTACAAGCGCATTAGAAGCATACAGTTGAAATAAAATTCTACTGTTATTGTGTCACGAAATGTAGTTTTAAGAGTATTTCAGGCGAGAAAGTAGTTTTTTAAAGCTCAAATCTGTGGTTTATTTATAGATTTATGATAATTTGACTGAGATCCATTCCAAGCGATCACCGGACGCTCGCGCTCGTGTCCCCCGCCTGGAGCAGCCTTTCCTCGGCTAGTCGTTCTGATGTTTGCCGCTGACTCGGCTGACACGTCTCTGTAGTGGTTAAACATGATATATAGTTCGTCTTGTATAAACCTTACAGGTGATCTTTGGTCTCGTGAAACTATAATTTGTTCCCTGGCCAATAGTTTTGGCAGAAGGCAACGTGAATTTTCGTATCTTTTAGCGCTGAATTTGTAGCCTATATTTCACTGACTGAATTGTTTCTTGATGTTATTTAAGCTTTTTACTGTATATCTTTTGTACCTTTTACTTATACTTTTATAATGGCTATTATTGATAAAACTGAAAATCAACAAAAGAGATAGTTTTGTCATTTTTTAAAATTTTATTACAAGATCATCTGTAATGTTGTTTATTGCAACATTTGTACCAATGCGATATGGAATACATTACATTACATAGCCTATTGCCTGGAATATGTTTAATATTTTTAAATTTTAACGAAAAGAGTCAGGGTTGTTTTATATTTAGTTTTGTTATAAATATAACGTTAAATACATGCAGTGAATATAATCAATAGGCTATGCGTTGCCTGAACCACATTTGTGTGCTTTAGAATGTTTAAATGTATTAAAATGAAATCGAAAAGAAGCAGAGTGGTGTTTTAGAACATATTTCGTTTTATTGTTGCCTAAAATGAACATACAGAGATAACCGGATTGAGTCACAGAGCCAGAGCGAGCAGAGTCTCGCGTTCAAGAACACGCTTTTCCATTAGCAGGATTCGCGTCCTCGGGATCATTCTCCTGGGTCGGATTTGGCTTCGGATTTTTTGCGTTGGGTTCTTGGAAACGCATAATGCCAGCGCTTATTTCTAGTGACAAACATGCCGAGAAGCACGAACAAGATCTGCTGTCTGTCCATTGTTGTTTACTATGTCGCTTTCTTCGCGCGAAAATGACGTCGATCGCTTCTTTCCAGCATACCACGCCTATCAAGTAAGGGTACTGTTGGCGGTGGAAACGCAAGCCTGATCATGGTGTACCCGACCCGACCCGTACTGAACTGTACTGTACCGTACCGTACCCCTCAGTGGAAACGAGCCATAAGTGGCTGCAGTTCATATATACAAGTACTGCTATACCACACAAGTATAGCCCAAACCTTGTTCTGTGTTCGCGTCATTTTGAAGATGATTGCTTCACAAACCTAAACGCTATAAAGTATGGATTCGCGAGCCGGCTCTATCCTAACGAGCTGAGGATCTGAGGTGTGTTAAATAAGGGAGACATACACAATATGCAGAGCAGTGGGTCGCGAGGACTGGAGTTGAGAACCCATTTTAAGGCGATAAGAGTTCCGTTTTCGACAATCTCTGCACAGAGAATACCGATCACAACTGACTAGGTCATCTGACCAATCACCGCAGATTAGCGTCACGCAAAGTCGGGTTTTGGAAAAGGACTCGCAAAACGATTCATATGGGAGTCGGTGGGCAAATCAGGTAAAAAGAAATGCATATTATAAGACAACAAAAGTGTTTTTTGTCATTGCATGCTTGTAAAACTGTTGTTGGGGACTCCCAGAACAATATTAGGAACATTTTAAATGCCGTAATAGGTACCCTTTAACACTAATAAAGCCTGACATACACTACCAGTCAAAAGTTTTGGATCTGAAAGATTTTTAAAGTTGTCTCTTCTGCTCACCAAATCTGCATTTATTTGATAAAAAAAATAGAGTAAAATAGTGTGTGAATTAAATAATTGTCAGGATAAAATTTAAATGTTTCATAACTTATCAAATAGATTCACTTGTTAACATTAAATATCAAATAAATTAGGATAATATCTCTTTATTATCTGTATTATTCAGCTGTGCGTGACATTGTCTTTATGGGTTTTAAAGCACACGCCGAAAGTCATAAATCCTGTAGTTTATTTTCATGAGGAGAAACAATCTTGAACGTGTGTTTTGCCGTCTGGAGGAGTTTTGGATGAAGCGTCGTGATTTGACAGGCCAATATCTCCGCCGTCAGATTTTCATTCCACACGCGGGTCAGGTGATGCTGTTTTCATTGCGTTTCATCTTTAATTGTAAGAGATTACTTTAGGTTTGAGCTCTCATAAAGCCGCATGTGTCTTTAATCCAATCGCTCGATTATGAGGCCCGTTCCTTGTGACAGCGATGGGTTGTTGCGTTACACCGTCTGTTTGTCATTCCCACATGATGAGCTGATGTTCATTTCAGCATGTCAACGCATTGACTGGCTGTTATACAGACGTCTGCGAGCAGATGATGTTCTGCTGTTGGGGAACGTGTTCATCTGCAGGTTTAGGGAAGAAAAACCTCAGGGGCCGGTTTCACAAAGCTATTTTAGACCGGTCTAGTGTTAGACAAGTCTATAATTTGCTCTTAGACTAGTCTAATGCAAGTTAGACAGTTTCACAAAAATAAAGACTGACTTAATTTAAACCAATAAAATTAGACACCTTTCCCCCAGACTAACTTAGGACTCTGTTACCGTTAGCCTGACTTCGTCATACTCATTTTCAAGAGAGAAAATGAGTCTGAAACTCTTCAATTGGGCTTTGATTATGAGGCGTGTCGTAACCGAACCAGGAAAAAAAAAACCCTCTGCACTCAATTGGATAGTCGGTAGACCTACAACCAATCAGAGCAACGCATAAGTCAACTCCTTTGCATAGCGCAGTTTTCAAATACAGAACGTAGCCTACTTTATTTATTTTAGAAGTTAAATAACGAGTGTTACTTCTTTTACTTACTTCTCCATGAGCCACCAAAGGAGAAACCACAACGACCACAGGCTTTTCATTACGTCCCATCTTCTTAGCGACTGTCAGAACCAGCTGATAAGTTACACTTTTCCTGAATCATGTAGGAAGGACGCCAAAAATATATTTCCGATCGACAAATGCCTTGATTGCAGTTCTCTGTTTGTCTATTAAAATGAATGTGCTGTCAATTTATTTTACAAAAGACGCGACAGCGGAATCTATACATCTCAATTCTCCCACTGCACTCATCTTTGACAAGCGCTCTTTGACGACGTGAGGATTACGTTACTGAAGACCACCTGTCAATCATCGTATAAAGCCCGCCCTGGCAATTTGATTGGCCCGATGAATTCTGAACCGATCATAATTACTCAATGGATCGAGTCCAGACCGAACTTCCCGTCCAAAAAATGTTGTGGGCGGAGTTCGGGCTGGCATCCAGGCTATGTTACCGTGGCAACCAGCAGTAACAATCATTTACATCACAAACAGCCGAAAGAAAACATAGGCAACTGTCCACCGTATATATTTATCACCATTTCAGTGTCTTTAAGTTTCTCTTAGGGTCGTCCTCCTCCTTTGGATATTTCCTCATAAATATTTCTTTTTTGGCATCTTGGATTAACGCTGTTAACTTTGTCCAATCTTTGTCCAAATGAAACATTTCTTCTTGTTTCTACATTCTCCGCTAAATTTCCCCAGTAAAATGTCCTTGTAACTGTTATACTCCTCCAACACACACATATCTTCCGCTGGGGTAAACTGCACTGAGCGGTTGAATGCGCTTACTCGATCCACCATGTTTTTTTGTTTTGAAAAGTGTCTTATTTTATCCAGAATGCATTACAGTGTAGTCCTACTTAAAGGTATACTCCACTTTTTTGAAAATACGCTCATTTTACAACTCCTCCAGAGTTAAACTGTTGAGTTTTACCTTTTTTGAATCCATTCAGCCGATCTCCTGTTCTGGCCGTACCACTTTTAGCATAGCTTAGCATACATCATTGAAGTGCACTAAACCAATAGCATTTCTCCCAAAAAAATTACCGAAGTGTTTCGATATTTTTCCTATTTAAAACTTGACTCTTCTATAGTTACATCGTGCACTAAGACAGACGGAAAATGTCAAGTTGCGATTTTCTAGGCTGATATGACTAGGAACTATACTCTCATTACTGCGTAATAATCAGGAAACTTCACTGCCGTACCATGAGTGCAGCAGGCGCGATGACTACACAAACTTAGTCCCGGTCACATTGGAAGCTGGGCACTTTTTTCAGGCGCTGCGTCAACATTACTCCTGCTGCACTCATGGTAGTTCCCTGCATATCAGTCTAGAAAATCGCAACTTTACATTTTCCGTCTGTCTTAGTGCACGACGTAACTATAGAAGAGTCAAGTTTTAAATAGGAAAAATATCAAAACACTTTGTTAATTTTTTTTGAGAGAAATGCTACTGGTCTTGTGCACTTCAGTGATGTATGCTATGCTATGCTAAAAGTGGTACCGCCAGAACCGGAGATCGGCTGAATGGATTCAAAAAAGGTAAAACTCAACAGTTTGGGGGAGTTGTAAAATGAGCGTATTTCCAAAAAGTTAAGATAGTCAGAGTCTTCGGTGCTTTGTGCAACGGTCTGATTTAGATGTCTGTCTGAAGTCTGACTATCTACTATATCTAAACCGTAGTCGAAGTCTCTCTTTGTGAAACCGGCCCCTGGATTTAGTCATGAAAATAATCTAGATGTGTAATAAAATTTATGCAGTAGTTATAATAAATTTTTTCACGTTTTGAGCATAGACCTGAAAATTA
>CM075880.1:20782564-20795064 GCA_038021265.1 Cyprinella venusta | reverse complement strand
TTGATGGAGATTTGTGGGATGCACATCCAGGGCACGAAGCTCCCATTCCACCACATCCCAAAGATGCTCTACTGGGTTGAGATCTGGTGACTTTGGGGGCCATTTTAGTACAGCGAACTCATTGTCATCTTTAAGAAACCAATTTGAAATGATTCGAGCTTTGTGACATGGTGCATTATCCTGCTGGAAGAAGCATCAGAGGAAGGGTACATGGTGGTCATAAAGGGATGGATATGATCAGAAATAATGCAGGCCGTGGCATTTAAACGATGCCCAATTGGCACTAAGCAGCCTAAAGTGAGCCAAGAAAACATCCCCACACCATTACACCACCACCAGCAGCCTGCACGGTGGTAACAAGTCATGATGGATCCATGTTTTCATTCTGTTTACGCCAAATTCTGACTCTACCATCTGAATGTCTCAACAGAAATCGAGACTCATCAGACCAGGCAACATTTTTCCAGTCTTTAACTGTCCAATTTTGGTGAGCTCTTGCAAATTATAGCCTCTTTTTCCTATTTGTAGTGGAGATGAGTGGTACCCGGTGGAGTCTTCAGCTGTTGTAGCCCATCCACCTCAAGGTTGTGCGTGTTGTGGCTTCACAAATACTTTGCTGCATACCTCGGTTGTAACGAGTGGTTATTTCAGTCAAAGTTGCACTTCTATCAGCTTGAATCAGTCGGCCCATTCTCCTCTGACCTCTCGCATCAACAAGGCATTTTCGCCCACAGGACTGCTGCATACTGGATGTTTTTCCCTTTTCACACCATTCTTTGTAAACCCTAGAAATGGTTGTGCGTGAAAATCCCAGTAACTGAGCAGATTGTGAAATACTCAGACCGGCCCGTCTGGCACCAACAACCATGCCACACTCAAAATTGCTTAAATCACCTTTCTTTCCCATTTTGACATTCAGTTTGGAGTTCAGGAGAGTTGTCTTGACTAGGACCACACCCCTAAATGCATTGGCACAACTGCCATGTGATTGGTTGATTAGATAATTGCATTAATGAGAACTTGAACAGGGGTTCCTAATAATCCTTTAGGCGAGTGTATCTCAACACAACAGATAATTCGATTGGCTTCCCCAGATTCAACTGAAAATGCAACTATTAATGACTTCTGCAGTCTCAAAATTATTCAACCTTACCATGCCAAGCATGTTTAGTACTCACTAGAACACCCTTTTGCTGGTATGAGCTGCTGCAAACGAGATCTATAACCAGACAGCAGCTTCTGGCAGCGTTTCTGAGGGATCTGAGCCAGTTCCTCATGATCAATGGCCGCAGTTCATTGTTCAGTTATATTCTTGGGTTTGCGTGCTGCAACCACCGCCTTCAAATCCCACCAGAGAACGCCCACCACACACCAGTTTATTGGTGGAGGAGACAGTGATGAAGCCAGTCAGTATGGGGATGATTAGGAGGCCATTATCGGGATGATAAAGGGGCAAATTTGGCCAGGATGCCAGGGTTACACCCCAACTCTTTTTCGAAAGACCTCCTGGGATTTTTAATGACCACAGAGTCAGGACATTGGTTTAACGTCTCATCCAAAGGACGGTGCTCTTTTATAGTATAGTGTCCCCGTCACTTTACTGGGGCATTAGGACCAACACAAACCACAGGTGAGCGCCCCCAACTGGCCTCACTAACACCTCTTCCAGCAGCAACCTGGTTTTCCCAGGAGGTCTCCCATCCAGGTACTAACCAGGCTCAGCCCTGCTCAGCTTCAGTGGGCAACCAGTCTTGGGCTATAGGGTGATATGGCTATTGACAACCATAAATGCTCCATAGTACAGAATCCTAAAACTGATGGCTAATTTATGTGATTTTGAGCACTTTCTTGTGCTTTTGGGTCAGTAGTGGTGCATGTCTTGGAGTTCTGGCATGCCTTACTGTTCAGCTGAAACCTCAGTGCTGGTTTCCACCAAGTCCTGAAATTTCTGAACCTGCCGTCTCAGAAATTTGGTTGCAGCCAATGATACCTTCCTTTTTCTGCCCCATCCAGGTAGAGCAAGCACTGATCCTTGCAAACTATGCTTCCAACGGTGTCTTTAGAAACATATAATTCCTTCGCTATTGTTTTATATCCTGTTCCTTGTTTATGAAGAGGGATGAAATCTTCTCTTAACTTTTTGGGCCTTTCTTTTGACGTATTTCTGACATGCAGGCAAATGTGACACTCAACAAACCTAACCAGTTCAGATATTTTGTGTGTTCTAGCTCAAGCACACCTGGTGCAACTAATGAAGCCTTTGATTAGTGGCATCAGGTGTGTGTGAGACAACTGTTTTGTGAGGGATTATATTCAGGGGGCTGAATAATTTTGAGACTGCAGAAGTCATTAAAAGTTGCATTTTCAGTTGAATTTGGGGAAACCACTTAAAACATTTGAGCTATTTCAAGTACTTTTGTTTAATTTGTTCATTGCAAACTGCTGAAAGTCTGTAAATTATGCCAATAAAACAAACGTCTCGGTTACAGATGTAACCCTCGTTCCCTGAGTAGGGAACGGAGACGTTACGTCAAGGAGTGACGGAGAATGGGGGTTTCGCATAGAAAGCCAATCCTCTTCGAGTATTTAACAACGAGCCAATGGCGTGAAAATGCCATGGGTCTGCGGAATTTGCATAGCGTACTCCGCCCACCCATGTGGGTATAAAGGGAGGAAGCAAACGCAACCGCAGTATGTCTTCGCTGAGGAGCCAAGACTGATCTCAGGCGTCACCCAGCGGTACAGCAGAAGTGGCAAGGAGACGTAACGTCTCCGTTCCCTACTCAGGGAACGAGGGTTACATCTGTAACCGAGACGTTCCCTTTCGTAGTCACTCCGAGTTACGTCAAGGAGTGACGGAGAATGGGGGTCTATGCCATCACGCCATCTTCCAGCTGTCTTCCAGTGCTCTGCGAAAGTCTAGACCCCTAACACAATATTACAAAAAGGTCCCACTTTGACACAGAATTACCAAGGTACACTGGGAAACATATCCCGGGAGGGACATGCTACCAGATGCCTACCGAAGGGAGGACTTACAAAACACATATGGCCACTGGGGCTGCATATGGAGAATACTGGAGCGCCAACCGCAGGTGGCAACTAGCTCCAGGGGTGGCAGATGGCTTGCCAAGGGAAGACACATGCTCAGAGAGGCTTACAGTGGATAATACACGTGAGGCAGTTACCAAAGGGGAACCGTGCACACGGAGGCACCTAGCCGGCACCAGAGCAAGCGCAGTGGTGCCCGCATCATAAGTGCTGGAGGACTCAGGGCTTCAAAGAAGGACAACTGAGGAAATATCGCACTTATCCAATCTGAGGAGTGGAGTGGCGAGCAAGCGAAGACACTCAAGCGGTTCCAGCACTAGCGGAGGCGAGTACGTGAGAGGAAACCGGCTCGATTCGCAAATTATAAAATCTTGCGAAGGTGTTAGGTGTCGCCCAGCCTGCAGCTCTGCAGATGTCTGTTAGCGAGGCGCCACGCGCTAAAGCCCAAGAGGAAGCCACACTCCGAGTGGAGTGGGCTGTCACACCAAGGGGGCACGGTCGACCTTGCTGCTGGTAAGACAAAACAATGGCGTCCACTAACCAGTGAGACAGCCGCTGTTTTGAGAGAGCCCTTCCCTTCTGGCTCCCCCCATAACAGACAAAGAGCTGATCTGAGGTCCTGAAACACCGCGTTCTGTCAACGTAGGTGCGGAGTGCACGCACCGGACAGAGCAGTGCCAAGGCTGGGTCTGCCTCCTCCAGGGGCAGCGCTTGCAAGGTCACCACCTGATCCAGGAAGGGAGTAGTGGGGACCTTGGGCACGTAACCGAGCCGGGGTCTCAGAACAACGTGAGAGTAAGCCGGCCCGAACTCTAGGCACGCTTCGTCAACGGAGAATGCGTGCAGGTCCCCTACCCTCTTGATGGAGGCCAATGCAACCAGGAGAGCTGTCTTCATAGACAGGAACTTAAACTCAACCGATTGCAAAGGCTCAAAGGGAGGCCTCTGCAGAGCACTTAACACTACCGAGAGGTCCCAAGAGGGCACGAGGGGAGGACGAGCCGGATTTAGCCTCCTCGCTCCCCTCAGGAACCTGATGACCAGGTCGTGCTTCCCAACGGACTTACCTTCAACTGCATCATGAGAGGCGGAAATAGCCGCGACGTAAACCTTGAGGGTGGAGGGCGACAGCCTACGCTCCAACCCATCCTGCAGGAAGGAAAGCACAACACTGATCGAGCATCTCCTGGGGTCCTCTCTGCGAGAAGAGCACCAGTTGACGAAGAGGTTCCACTTCAACGCATACAGGTGTCTCGTAGACGACGCTCTAGCGGAAGTGATGGTTGCTGCCACCGCAGGTGGTAGCGAACTCAAACCTGCCTCGTGCCGTCCAGGAGCCACACATGTAGCCTCCATAGATCGGGACGAGGGTGCCACAGAGTGCCCCGTCTCTGAGTGAGCAGATCTTGTCTCAGAGGAATAGGCCAAGGAGGTGCTGTCGCGAGGAGCATGAGTTCGGAGAACCACGTCTTGGTGGGCCAATAAGGGGCTACCAGCAGGACCTGCTCCTCGTCCTCCTTGATCTTGCACAACACCCGTGCAAGGAGGCTCACTGGGGGAAACGCATACTTGCGTGGGCCCCGCGGCCAGCTGTGCGCCAGCGCATCTGTACCGAGCGTGCCCTCGGACAGGGAATAAAACTGGACGCAGTGGGAAGAGTCCCGGGAGGCGAACAGATCTATCTGAGCTTCCCCGAACTGGTCCCAGATCAGCTGGACCGTCTGGGGATGGAGTCGCCATTCGCCGGAGACAGGGCGGATCCGCGACAGCTCGTCGGCTGCCAGGTTCCGGGCTCCAGGAATGTACACAGCACGAAGGGACCTCAGGTGCTTCTGACTCCATAGTAGGAGGTGGCGAGCGAGCTGCGACATCCGACGTGAGCGTAGACCCCCCTGGTGGTTGATGTACGCTACTGTAGCGGTATTGTCTGAACGGACAAGTACGTGTTGACCCCTGAGCAGTGCTCGAAAGCGGTGCAGGGCCAGGCGTACTGCCAGCAGCTCGAGGCAATTGATGTGCATGAGGCGCTGGGGTCCTGTCCAGGAACCCGCGGCTGCATGCCCATTGCACATGGCACCCCAACCCGTGGTGGATGCATCCGTGGAGACAACGAGATGCCTGGAAACTCGCTGGAGAGGGACACCTGCCCGAAGAAAGCTGAGGTTCAACCACGGGAAGAAGGTTCGGCGGCACGCTGGAGTTACTGGAACCCGGAGCGAGCCACGATGCCATGCCCACCTCGGGACTCGATCGCGAAGCCAGAGCTGAAGCGGTCTCATATGAAGCAATCCGAGTGGCGTAGCCGCGGCTGCGGATGCCATATGCCCCAGGAGCCTCTGAAAGAGTTTCAGTGGAACCGCACTCTTGCCGTCGAACTGTCGAAGACAAGTCAGCAGTGAGTGTGCGCGCTCGCTCGTAAGCTGCGCGGACATGGCGACCGAGTCTATCTCCATGCCGAGAAAAGAGATCCTCTGCACGGGGCAAAGTTTGCTCTTCTCCCGGTTGACCCGAAGGCCCAGACGGGCTAAGTGCTGAAGCACTAGATCTCTGTGTTCGCAAACCTGTTCTCGAGAGTGAGCCACCGTCGAGATAGTTCAGGATGCGAACCCCGAGTTCGCGAAGGGGAACAAGGGCTGCCTCGGCGATCTTCGTGAAGACGCGAGGGGACAGAGCTAACCCGAATGGGAGAACCGTGTACTGATATGCCTGGCCTTCGAAAGCGAACCGAAGAAACGGTCTGTGTCGAGGCAATATGGAGACATGAAAGTACGCATCCTTCAGGTCGATCGCTGCAAACCAATCCTGATGCCGAACACATTCGAAAATGCGTTTGGCCGTGAGCATTTTGAACGGCATTCGATGCAGAGTGCGGTTCAAAACGCGCAGGTCCAGGATCGGTCGTAACCCACCGGTCTTCTTGGGGACAATGAAGTAGGGGCTGTAAAAGCCGGATTTCACCTCGGCTGGAGGGACCGTCTCGATTGCACCCTTCGCCAGCAGGGTCGCAATCTCCGCTCTCAAAACCGGGGCATTGCCACCGATTATAGTGGAGCGAACTCCCCTGAAACGGGGAGGAGATCGTGCGAACTGAATCGCGTAGCCGAATCTGATCGTTCTGATGACCCAGCGGGACAGACCGGGGAGCTCGAGCCAAGCTCCGAGGAACCGAACCAGCGGGGTCATACGAGCCACAGACGTCCCCCCGGAGGGGCAGCGGGGCGGAGTGACTGGCATGCGCACGGGAGATACCACATGCGGGTGCGTAGTCGAGCTCCGCTCCCCGACCGAAGAGACCAGGGAAGGACCAGCGTTCCACGGGGGTCTGTTCTGCCGGGGGTCTGGCGACAGAGGGGGAGAGGAGCGATGCGGTCCGGGGACGACGCACGCTCCTCTCCGCGCCCTCAGAGACAGAGGGGAATGAGCGGGGCGACACTCTGGAGCATCGTGCGCGCTCATTCCGGTCTGTGTGCTCAGTAGGGGTGTGCCGGTTTCAGAATTGGTGATGACGGTTATGACTTGAGTCAAATGTGACGGTTCGTCACATAACCGTCGCCGTTTGTGTGTGTGTGTGTGGGGGGGGGGGGGGGGTGTTGCGGAGGAAAAAGTCTTCCTCTTTAAAGCTATTAGAATTCCATTCCTTATTTTATGTAATATTCTAATAATATTCCTATTATTAATCCTATTATTTTTCTATTATTAATATTTACGCCATTACACATACTTATGGATCGTCAATGCCACTATAGCCTGCTGTTGTCAATCCCCGCGCTATATACGGTACAGATGTAATGGAGTGCACGTCACCGAAAGTAAAAGATTTGAGCTGCATTATTAATCATCGGCTAGCCTAATTTCAAAATCAGCAAAGACAGCAATAAGGGAGAGCGGCAACAGCCCTGGTAATATCATGTCATTCCTTTAACTTATTTTTAATGAAGATGGTAGTGTTAAGCGTCTGTGACTTACTTTCACTTTGATTTGCGATAGATTGCGGCGCATTGGCTTGATAAATAGGGGCTCAGATCTGAGGTGATGTGATCGTCATATCGCGTCGGAAGTTCCGGGAGTCTCCCGCATATTGATAGCGTCTCCCTGATGGCCGCAAATTAGTTAAAGTCTCCCAGAATCTGCGCATGACATACATAGCGCGCGGCGCGTGCATGGCAGAGATGAAGTGAACGAGACGAGACGTTGCAAATATGTGCCACGCGAAAGCTAGTCCCGCACTCTCCTATTGTTAATAAGAGAGATTGGTAGTGTTGGCATTTGTAACAAATACCGTTTTTCCGCATATTCTGCACACAAGCTCATCAAGATTTTCTGGTTTTCCGTTGCCATCTGGTTTAAACCCGAAACGTGCCCATATAAGCGATTTAACATTATTTTTCGCAACGAGATCCATCTGTTTTACCTTTCTTCACGAAGTTCTCACGTGTAAAGTGACGGCTCCTGTATACTCCTGCAGCAGGCAGCGCGTCCCATGCACCACGCGATCACACGCTGTGCTTATGGGCACCAAAAATAGCCCCACCTCAGTGGTCTGTTGGATCGTTAATTGTCCTTTTTAATTAGTATTTAAACATTCTCTATGACGATTTTTTTTTTGAAAAAAATAAATAAATATATATATATTACACGGTTTTGGCGGTTATAGAGTTCTAATGACGGTTTTCAACTATAACCGTCGGTCTCACGGTTATATAATAACCGTCACACCCCTAGTGCTCAGTGATAGTGTCAAGTCTTTCTTTAACCAACTCAGGGTGCTGCCCACCCGTGGGTGAGCAGCGGGGAGCGGAGAACAAAAGATTCTCCCCCGGCCCTCCACCGGGGGAAGGAGGGGGCCTGCTACCTCCTCCTGGGAAAAACTCGATGCCATCACTGAGCAGCCCGTCTCAGGAACGCCGCTTAGCCCGGCGTTTAGCGGGGGGCGGGGCCTGAGGGGGCTGTGACGCTCCTCTGCGACCGCCTCTACGGCGCGACCTGGGTGGAGGCTGCTGCTGGGGTCGCTCCGGAGGGAGGGGAGTCGCAGAGGCACGTCCTCGGCGGCGAGCAGACTGAGGCGGCTGCACCGACGGCTGGGTGGAGGCAGCAGCTGGCCGTCGAGGCAGGATGTGTTTAATGGCCTCTGTCTGCTTCTGGGCGGTCGAGAACTGCTGGGCAAAGTCTTCAACCGCACCGCCGAAAAGGCCAGCCTGGGAAAGGGGGGCGTCGAGCAGACGAGTCCGCTCAGCGTCCCGCACTTCCGCCAGGTTGAGCCAAAGATGACGCTCCTGGACCACACTAGTGGCCATCACCTGACCAAGGGAACGAGCCGCCACTTTAGTCGCCCGGAGAGCGAGGTCGGTGGCCGCTCGCAGTTCATTGAACGACCCTTGATCAGTCCCGCCCTCGTGCATATCTCTGAGCAGTTTGGCTTGGAAAACCTGCAAAGTGCTCATCGCATGCAGAGCGGCGGCCGCCCGTCCCGCCGCGCTATAGGATCGCGCCGCCATAGACGACGAGAACCTACAGGCTTTGGAGGGATGCTTGGGTGGCCCCCGGGAGGAGGCGCTCCGTGGACACAGTTGCATCGCGACAGAGCGCTCCACCGGAGGAACCCCAGCATACCCACGGGCAGCTGCGCCGTCGAGGGGAGGAAAGGCGGGGGAAGCTGACGGGCGAACGCGGGAAGACAAAGGAGCCTGCCACGTCTTCGTCAGTTCCGCATGCAGCTCGGGGAAGAATGGTATTGGGGTCGGCTGTGGCTTTGCAGCGGCGGCTTTGCCCAAAAACCATTCATCCATCCATGAGTGATCGGGGTGGGCCGGAGGATTCCAGTCCAACCCGATACTCACGGCGGCCCGAGAGAGCATAGCCGTCATCTCGGGATCCGATACGGGCAGCGCTGGCACTCCCGAGGGAGGCAGCGCAGCCGCATCTTCACTTCCCGAGGAATTCAGCTCGCCTTGTGATGCCGCGATCGACATCGCGTCCTCCTCTGGAGCGCCGAACGATACAGACGGTACCTGCGAACAGGCAGACGTCTGAACCGTTCCGGCGCTCGCTGGCTGCAACACCGTTGCGGTGGGTGGGACCCGAGGAGCTAGCGTCGGGGGTTTGTTCCACACCGTCACCGACAGATCACCCTGGCCGCGAGCCGAAGAGCTTCCCCGGGTAGAGGAAGCTGAACGGGTAGCGGAGACGGGGACTCTCACAGTAAGATCATTGAGTCTCGATCTAAGTGTTGAGATGGTCATATTACCACAAAAGGCACATGACTCATCCACGAACGCTGCTTTAGCATGACAAAGACCCAGACATACAAAGCAGCGATCGTGCCCATCAGAGGAGGACAGATATCGACCGCACCCAGAAGAACACGGGCGAACCATCTTTAAAAAGACATGCCGCGTGCAGCTCTTTCAAAGGAGAGGAGGAAATTCACTCTTTCAGCGCCGAGGCGACCAGGGAGAAGCGCAAAGTCTGGCAGACCACTGCACAGATCGCAGGCAATGCAGAATCTCGCTGGGTACCGCCGTCACACCAACACTGAAGAGGACGCTCGTCTTGAAGAGGCTTAGTGATATGGCTTGTGGAGAGAAGAATGCTCTTGGCTCCGAAGCGAAAACATACTGCGGTTGCGTTTGCTTCCTCCCTTTATACCCACATAGGGTGACCACCCGTCCCGCGTAGCGCGTGCGCGCACAGCGTTTGAAGCCCAATTCATGCGTCCCGCAAATTGAGACCGTGTCACGCATAATCAATGCTTCCTCAAAAAAAAAAAAAAAAAAAAAGTCGGTCACTCTATATCCTCGAGACCCAGGCAGCCAAACGTTGTGCCTGAACACGTTCACGTTCATGAACTTGTTCATATTTCGTGTGAACTCGTTCATTCTGTTGTCTGTGAACGCACGCTCTCTCAGTTTAACTTCGTTCAACGGGGTGCCAGATTTCTATAGATCATTCCAGGCGAAAGACCGGCTAAAACTCACAGTAAACAGAGCTTAATATGTAGCGAAAAAAACACCCAATCTGGCAACACAAGCCACCAGTGTCGCACCGCGGCCGCCGTCGACAAAGGCGTCGTATGATAATTTAAACGGATTTTATAACGAGGTCGGTGGAGATGGGAAAAATCTTACATTTCTGTGCAAACTTTGAACTTAACTAATTCATGTAGAAAGTGAACTTCCCCAACACTGGTTGCCACTCCCACGTGACCTGCTGACTAGGTTGATGTCAACTTTTTCATTGTTGTCATGACAGCGCACCTTCCTCTTCTTCTCTGAAGTTGTGAGTTTAGACTTTTTTTAGACTTTTTTTGTGTGTTGAGCAACTATAATTCCTGTTTATCCTATAATTTTATATTTTTATTTATTTAAAGTGAATTAATTGTAATGAAAAGTAAATAAAATTAAATAGCTAAAGTAAATCGTAAGTGGAAGTGCATCTGTCAATTCATTTAATGTTCAAAATATTTTCAAAAATAATGTTCAAAATGTCAAAAAAATAATGTAAAAAATAATGTTCAAAATGTTCATAAATGTTTATTTAGAAAAAAATACACATTGGTTGGCCTATTCATCATGTTTAGGAAATAGGGCATTATTAATGTGTGTGCTAAGGTATGTGCTTTTTTTTTTTTTTTTTTTTTTTTTTTTTTTTTGAACAATTATTCATGTACAAACAGTTAGGCAATAGTAACAATTCTAGATATGGGTAAACTATCAGTGAGTCTGCCCGTGGGGTGGGGGCACCGCCGTGCCAAACAGTGTCCCACATTGTCCCTCAGAAACATACCCCTTGTCCCCCCTTGGGCTTATTAGCAGGTGGTCACCCTAATGGGTGGGCGGAGTACGCTATGCAAATTCCGCAGACCCATGGCATTTTCACGCCATTGGCTCGTTGTTAAATACTCGAAGAGGATTGGCTTTCTATGCGAAACCCCCATTCTCCGTCACTCCTTGACGTAACTCGGAGTGACTACGAAAGGGAACCTGTTTTGCAATGGGTGTTGAATATCAACAGTCCAAAGTCAAACATTTAGGCACATTTTTTATTGTTATTTTTATTTATTATTTTTATTTTGCAGATATCAACAGTTTAAAGTGAAACATATTTTGAAATAGTAATTTTTGTTTTGAGGAATTTGGCTTTTTTACAGTTCTTAAATGTTATTGCACTTTTATTGTGTTGTATTTGTTTTATATTTTTTGTTGTTTTTATTGCATTTATAATTTTGCATTTTGCAGATATCAAATTTTATTGCAGCTTTTTTTCATTGTCTTTTTTAATGTATTTATTCATAAATTTATTTTAATATTATTTGCAGATACCAGCAGCTCAAAGCTGGTTTTAGTCAGTGGGTATTTTAAACAACCAGAAAAAAAAAATCACTACAAAAAAATAGAGCAATATTGGCACAGCAGGTGAAAGAGTCCATAGGGACGCATGGTTTTGATTTTAAGACTTGTTTGTCCCGATGCGAACAGACCTTCAGCTCTAATAGAGAGCATCAGTTTACTTCAGTCTCGATGCTCTCAGACAAACACTCTCCTGCAGCTCCTGTCCAGCGTAATGTGGTTTTCTGGGAGTGAATAAATAAGATTTCATTTTCAAGCCTTTTCGTGGAGATTGTATTCCTCTCAGGGTCACGAGAAACCAGTTACGCTCTGAACGGCGGTTCATAGATTCACAAAACGACAGTAAGAACAGATGCACGTCCTCAAAAACGCTTTCAGTTTGAAATATTATGCCTGTTATCAGCGCTGCGAGAGAATTCATCATTTTAAGTGTGAAAATACAAGAGCGCAGCGTAGGAGAAATGAAGATCAGGCAATTCAGACTTCATATGAGCAGCTAATTAACTCAAGTGATTGATGATGATGATAATGGTGATGATGATGAAGATACAGCAGGCAGCCAATCAGCTAAACTCTGTCTGTGATATTTGAATTCCCTGATTCTTGAGTAAATAATGTTAATCAGTGAAATTTCTTGCTCATCTCTGGAGTCCAAAATCTCACTAATCGTCATTAACTGTTGTTTGTCTTCCATTATTTTCTGTATGTCAGAAAATAATGACAGAAAATAATGTCAATGATGTAGTATATATATATATATATATATATATATATATATATACTACATCATTGACATTATTTTCTGTCATTATTTTCTGACATTACATATCTATAACAGATATCAACAGCTCAAAAGTAAAACGTTTTGTTGCAAATTTTTATTGCTTTTATTTATGTATTTAAATCTTTTTTTAAATGTTACGTAAATGTAGTATTGCAGTTTTATTGTTTTAATTTTATTATTTCAATTATTTTGCTATCAAAAGTATTATATTTTTTATTTAATTGATGTTTTTAATACATTTATTTATTTGCAGATATCAACAGGTCAACTATTTTATTACAATTTCTTTTTTTTCTTTTTTTTTTTGCTTTTATTTATTT
>CM075880.1:20767564-20777564 GCA_038021265.1 Cyprinella venusta | reverse complement strand
GTCAGTGGCGTTCATCGCTCGAGTCACACTTATTTAGGCATCATTGCAGGAGGTTTCCTGGTTAACGCTAAGAGTGTGCGAGTGAGTGTGTGCGAGTGTGTGTGTGAGAATGCGTGTGCGCAAGTGAGTGTGTGCTTGTGTATGAGTGTCTGTGTGTGTGCATGTATGTGTCTGTGTGCGTTCGTAAGAGAGTGTGTGAGTGTATGTGTGTCTGTGTAAGTAAGTGTGTGCGTGCGTGTGTTTGCGCTACTTTTGAGCCATATTGGAATTCACTCTATTATCGTGACACAGTGTGTAAAACTCATCAATCAAATTCATGTGCAAAATATTATTCATCATTTTCCAGCCCTGATTGCTGAACATGCAAATGGGTGTAATTACGGCGTATTTAAATCATGACGGCCATTTATCTCAAAGTCAAACTCTCAGTTGCATTTATTGGCCTGCGCTCTGTATACGAGGCATGAAATTCAAAGGAGGAAAAGCCACTAATGAAGATCTGGAAGTTCAGGAGAGAGACTGAAGGCTGGATTGCTGTCTTTTGTGGTCAGAAGTTTCCCATCAAGTGACTTCATAAGTGCAGTTTTCTTTCCTGATGTTGAATGTTGAAGAGTTTTTTCTCAATAGCCAATAGACTTTAGTTTACATCACAGATGCAAACCATGATTATTTGCTAGTGATTGTTAGCAGCTTATTCTAGAAAGCATTTAATTGGACAAGAATTTGAATACGCCTCTAAAATCAAGATCTTTTAAATATTTTTTTTCTTCATATAATTCATTTTTGTTGTGACTGAAAATTAGATGTGCTGCTAACTGATAGACAGCAGAAATAGCTGCAATATTTTCATTTTGAGACGTACATTTTACATTGGAGACAAATTGGAAATATTTAAGTTATTAAGAATATTAATATGTATGTATGTGTGTGTATATATATATATATATATATATATACACACACACAAATGTATACAAACTTGTGTTAGATGCGATTAATCGATTTGATAGGACATATCAATGTATGTGTGTGTGTATAAACTACACTACACACACATATTATATATTTTCAAACTTGTACAATAGATGTGATTTAATTGCGATGAAGTCGATTTAACAATACTATATTTATATAAAATTAATACTTAATAAAAAATAATAACTAGATTATACCTTACAATAAATAATTGTATAATATATATATAAACACACACATATTCATGTACATATTTGTATTAATTTATATAGCATGTATACATTTTTTCATCAGTTTTTGAGGTTATGAAAGGGTTTATAAAACCATACACTAGCCTGTACAGGTGAGCTCAAGATTTGGTTTAGTTTTGATTTCACTGTCTCTTACACGGTCATTCAAGCTTACAAGTCACAAGCTCTGACGTATTTTCTTGTGAGCGTTGAGGATCGTCTTCTCTTAAAGTTGCACTTAAGTCTGAAAAATGCACTTCCTTTATAAGGCGAGGGCAGACAACAGACTTCTCTCTCGGTGAATTATTTATCCAGGTATCAAGCGAAACAGCAGCCACAGATCAGCCGGCCAACAGGAAACTACAGGAAATAGGGATCCTAATTGTTGTCTATTACACTTTGGCTGGGCTAATGGCAATGTGGACCTCTCTCTCTCTCTCTCTCTCTCTCTCTCTCTCTCTCTCTCTCTCTCTCTCTCTCTCTCTGTATGTATCTCGCTGAATGTCCTTTTTGCACTGAAACCATTTTTCATGCATTTGTAAATTGTGCTATATTAAATCTTTCATTTTTGTCTTTAGAAAATATTTTTCAGAGGTGCAATTAAACTTTTTCTCCGGTGTTATTTATTTTGTTTTTTAAATATGTGTTGAAAAAAAGATTTGCATGTCAATTTTGTTTTAGGCCAAAGCAAAATTGGCTATTTATACAAGTCGGAAAAAGACAGTTGAACAAAATCTGGAGCAGAAGAATGTTGCTATATATTTTTTTTTCATAAACATGGTGCAGGCAACAATATTGATTGATTTTGCTTATTACAAGCATATGGATGATCTTGTCACTTTTGAAGCAAATACCTTGTAGAAATAAGGCTTTGTGCTCTCTATTTGAAGGTGATTTGGGTTTTGGACATTTCTTGTGAGTTGGGGTTGGTCTTAAGGGGATAGTTCACTTTGAAATTAATTTTTAATATGTTTAGCTTACCTCAAGAGCATCTAAGATGTAGGTGTCTTTGTTTCCACAGTAATTTCAATGTTGATATTATTAGGTCAAACAGTTCTTGTCTGTCAGTCATATAATGCAGGTCTATGGAGCCCATGTCAAAGAGCATGCACAGAGAAGTGTAAATTAAACATGATTTAATGAGGTAAGTACACATCGATGGCCTAAGTCACGAAACGAGCGGATTTTGTGAGAAAACGAACAGTATGTATTTTGTTTTTACCTTGTAACCACCACCACGTCCAAGTGATTTGAGGGCGGGGCGCTTCGGTCTGCGCAAGTGGTGGAAAGCGCCGGAAGTGATCTTCTGTTAAACAGACGTATAATAATTTGGGTAAATGTGTGAGATAGACTTATGCCTATTTTTCAAATCTTCATAGACACCTCAATGTTTTCCCTCGTGTGGTAATATTCCTTGTAATTATGTATGGTTTGCAAAAATGGGAACTGCTGCATCTGTATGAGAATCAAAGTGTATGCACGTTGTGCACCCGTGACACTACGGCCAAGAATGCGCCCTTAATAGCATCTGAATAACGCACCACTGATTTTAGACTAGGTTTTTCCTGGTCTGTGGAGGAATTGTTTTCTGATACTGCAAAATGGCACCAGTGAACGTTTGCACCACAACACGCCTATTTTTAGTGCTGCCGCGATTAGTCGGACTTAGTCGACGTAATCGACCATGAAAATTAGTCGACGGCAATTCTTTTAGTCGTCTCCCATCTCTTAACAGCTCACTGTAATTAACACCAGTCTGTGCGTTGTGTGCGCCCTGCTGGTTAATATGCTATCCTCTTCCGGCTATCCACGGCGCATGATAGAAAACAGAACGCGGGTCAATATTAATAATTAATAATATTATGAGTTGTGCGCGCACTACTGGTAGCTCGCAAGCGACGTGTTAGTGTAAAAGATACGCAGCAAGAAGAAACACTAGTCGTTCTGTTTTGCTTATTTCGTATTTACTTGTTTGGTGGAGGGAATCCAGAATTACTGTTGGTGAAATTAAAAACTCTTTGGATCTGCACGATTCGCAGACGTGGAAAAAAGCGGGAGACGCTGAAAAGCCCGCTGCTTGCATCCCTGAAGATAGGGCCCTGTATCTCTCTTTCTTTCTCTCTCTCTAAGTATCGCTCTCTCTCTGTCTGGGCCGTCTGCAGGATAAGAGTGCTAATGCTACGCTGGCAATTATCTCCCCTCAACAACCACACAGGCATCATATCAGCCCCTCTCCAAGTGTCTCAGATCTGCATGTTTCAGTGTCATTAGTCTGTCTGTCTGAGAGAGAGTGTTATTTTCCCCTTGTGATGGTCTGTTAATGGAGTCTGCTT
This sequence comes from Cyprinella venusta, assembly GCA_038021265.1. Classification (NCBI taxonomy): domain Eukaryota; kingdom Metazoa; phylum Chordata; class Actinopteri; order Cypriniformes; family Leuciscidae; genus Cyprinella; species Cyprinella venusta. The sequence goes on along the minus strand of CM075880.1, from coordinate 20,774,026 downwards.
GTGCGTTTGCATTCAAAGGGGTTTGATTCTGTCACAGGCGCTGATGACTTTCTCTTCCTCTGAGTTTTAAGTTCATCTCATTGGATGAATATTTCACAAACCTCGTCATCGTATGTGTGTGTGTGACGCCTTCTTCCAGCGCAGTTTGGCATGTGGCGTCGCCACGTCGATCGATCTCGTGTGTGTTTGTGCCGAGAGGGATGAAGTATCTGGTTCCTGTTCAGACTCTCGCAGCACAGATGCGGTAAACTGCAGATGCAGGAAGAACGTCAGACCAAAATACTGGAATCTAAACATGAACACACACACACACACACACACACACACATACACACACACACACATTCTTGTACATCTCTCTTTCTAAGGACATTCATTGACATTCATCTCCTTACCCAAACCCTCCCCATCACAACTAACTGCCTAACCCAAACACTTACCATAATTACTTAATTATAACCTGATCACTAAAACAAAGTCTTGACCCTCAAACAGGTCTTTAAAAGCTCTCAGAAAGTGATAACTGGCCAAAATGTCCTCGCTTTAATCTCTTTGTCCTCACTCTGACCGTCTAAAACTCAAACCGGTCCTCACATTCTATCAGTTGCAGTTCTGAGCCTCCGTCTCAAAATACTTTCACAATTTCATCACATGTTAATGTAGAGATAGTTACGCTCACGGTACACTGCAGTTCACAAAAAATTATTATTTTTTTTTATTATGATTTTCTTGAAAATAATCGTGATATGAAATTTTACTATATCGCCCACCCAGTTGTACACAAAGACAGACAGACACACACAGAAAGCTTTAAGTTTCTATGATATATGAGGTCAGGGGTTTGTTCAAATCACACTAGTTTTGTAAAATTGCAAAGAAACCTTAAGTGTTTTTTCTTTTGTTTCTTCTCTTTATCTCCAATATGGTCTTTACTGGAGTAGGATCATATGGTGTGTGTATGTGTGTGTTAGTGGATCGGTCTTGGTTTTGCTGAGGTGGCAAAGTGCCGTTTAGTCATTTGTCCATGTCAGCTAAAGAAGCTAAAACAACTAAGACTCAAACAGTAGTTTATACCTTACAATATATAATTGTATAGCCGATACACATGGACATATATTTACGTGTGTCTTTATATATTTATATTAATTTATTTAGTATATGTGATTTTTTTTTTTTTCAGTTTTTGAGATTATGAAAAGGTTTTTAAAACCATACACTAGCCTGTACAGGGCGGGCGTTATTACGCAAACAAACATTTTGCCCAACATTAATTTTTTTTAAACCAATTAGAACCAATTTTTACAAATACAGTACTACGATACGCTTGGATCATGAGACGATAAGATACACGGTATTGGGTTCATGAGAATGAGACGATATATTTAAAGGGGTCATAAACTGGCTTTTTAAATTTTATTGTTGCCTGAGGTGAAATTATGACAATAAAATGACTTACATATATACATATAATAACAACGAGAAAATAATAACTGGTTTGCATAAAGTATCAAAAGCAAGTAATTTAATAGTTTAATAGAAAAGTTCACATCAAAATCTAATGAAATCGCATACTTCCCTACAATACAGTAGGTGAAAAACAGTATGTGACAAGAGTTGTATATCCAAATTCCCAATACTCATAAAAGAGTATGTGAAAAGTTCCCATATAACCCTACTACTTCCGGCAAGTTCGGAAGTGTGCATGGACACTTTACTATCCCATAAGGCCACAGGAGAGGATTAGTGTATGGCAGTGTGAAGACACAACTGACTCTGGTAGGTCACATTATAAAGACAACATGGCGGATATGTCTCTGGATTATAATAGCCTACACATAGAACATACTTTTTAGCTCTCATGAAGCAATTACTAATTCATAATAAGTAAATACTCAGAATAGTATGCGATTTCAGATGCAGGTTTGATCCATAAATGTATCAAAATCAAAGACGGTTTGGTGTGAAGATCAGAAGAGATCATTAAGTGAGGAATAATTGATGGACTGATTAATTATTGAGAATTTAATGCACAACTGAATGTAATGTAGCCGGGATAGAAAATATTTTTTTTAGGTTTTTGTAGGCCTAGGCAACCTAAAATGCTCTTGAGTAAAACTTTCTTACACAAAAGTAAAAAGAGGCTGCGTCTCAATGGAAAAGACTAGAAAGTATTTCTACGACTGCTTAATATTCCTCATGTGTTTTGAGTGTTAAATTAAAGCTCTGAGGAGCATCTCTCTTCACCAAAGACAATAGATTTAAACATGTAAAAGAAGGGATTTTCTCTTGAAATCAATCCCAAACATTTAAAAGGTTTTTCTCTTTTCTACCGTGAGAGTTTTGTAGATTTAATCAGTCGAGTGGAGTTAAAGTTCAAGCGCGCGGTGTTTTAACCGCCGTTTACGGCTCGCCTCGTTAAAACACAGCACGCGTTGCCTCAGTCTTCACATCTGTTCGTCATCTTAAGCTCACTTTAAGCTTTAATTCCGACGAAATTGTATCTTTAAACTTACCAACAGGCGATTTCTTTTCGACAGGTTCCGTTTCCGTGAGAACACAGTGGATTCGGATTCACCGCCCCGGCAGCTGAGCTGTTACCGTGGCAACTCCCGCGGAGAACCCTCAGAGATTGTGGTAATGCGTTTTATCGTGGTGGTAATGCTGTATATCGTCAAGTAATGGCTGAAGGTGTTACTCCGCTTTGCCTCGTGCCTAACAACGCCCTTCAGCCGTTACTTATCACGATACAGCACAGCCTCTCATACCTTATTGCTTACATATATTTCTAAAATAAATAAATAAATAAATAAATAAGTTAACGCTGCTGCGCTTTCTAATACAGCTGTGGGAGTGACGGCTTTTCTCTCTTCTCACTGCCGTTATCAATATAGTAGGGGAGACCAGGGACAGTTGTAACAAGGGACGGTTGTAACACTTTGAATTCCTCCAATCATAAACAACCTAGAGTGATGAAATTCACTGTGTTCATGCTCAGGTAGTTACCCTAATTTTTTTTCAAAAAGGGAGTCACATTTGAAACTTCCTGACAGAGTTATGACAAAAGGTTGTTCTTGAGGTAAAAAAAATAAATTTCCTTTCTGATGTATTTTTTTGGATGCTGTTATAAGATAAGAAATTTATGAATTCAAACAAATATATTTAGAATCCATGTTTTGTAAGCTGAAAATAGAAATGGATAACAAGTGTCAAACTAGCAGTGAAGCAAGCTCACATGAGATGAAAACATACTTGGTGATACTGGGACGGTTGTAACGCCCCGTTACAACTGTCCCAGTATCACCAACCAAGTTTCATTTATATTTTAAAAAACTAATTAAGCTAAAAAAAAACTAAAAAACCCCTGCAGAAATTATCTTTTTATATATAAAAACAGTCAGTGGAAACACGTGATTGCTTACAGCATGCCAAATATCAGAAAGAGGAAGACAGACAGAGGAGTCCCATGAAAAACAACTGGAGGCTGAGAAAGTCTGCACCTAAAAGAAAAATTAATTTCTGTAACAACAAAAAATATAAACCAAAGAAGCACAAAATTCAGGAGTCATTTGATGGTGAAAATGATTTCATTCAATGATTGCATTGTGTGCTTGGAAAGCTTCTCCAGGCCAGTGGAGGTCTGGCTCCAGTGCTGGTCCTGTAAAGCCTGGGCACACAAGGACTGAACATGGAAGGGATTTCTACAATTGCAACAACTATGACTCGGACTTGGCCTACCGAGCCCCCATCTCCCCTCTCTCTCTCTCTGTTGTTGAGATGTTTGAGTTCCTTTTTAAACTTTTTTAAGATGTTCTACCATCAAATAATTTTCTTGCATTATAATTTGAAGGTTTCACCTCTTTTTTTGTCATATAGTAAGAAAAAAGGTAATTATTACTAAAAAATATGAAATGAATAGTCACAATAACAAGACTGATAAATAATATTTTCCATTTTGAGTAGGTTATATGATTAATTCATTATGTAGCCTATGTTTTAGACATGTTACAACCGTCCCTGTGCACTGGGACGGTTGTAACAGTGCAGATACTGTTATTAAAATTAATTTTGCAACCTACATATATTTCATAAAACCAATTTAATAGATTGTTTCAGCAGTTGACAAATTGAAGTTTATAATATAACAAATTCGTTAATCCAGGATAAATGGTTTTTGATTTATTGCAAAAAATTGTAAAAAGTGTTACAACTGTCCCTGGTCTCCCCTATCTTGATTGTATTATAAATTAATTGAAAACTAAATATAATTTTTTTCGCTCGTGAATATGCTAAAATTTTTCTTGGTTCTAAAGACAATTTTCAAAAAAAAATACATTACACAAACAGAAACACATTCATACATTCTTTTTATACAGTCAGACTTTTTACATATTTTTATACATTTTAATTTGGAATATCCATGAGAAAAACAAGCTAAACGTCATATATGTTATTTCTCGTATAGACGCTTATTTGGTAAAACAAAAACGATTTGCTGGACAAATGTTGCTCTTGAGGGAGTGGATTCTTATAATACTAAACGGTGAACTGAGTTGTTTTGATAAATATTTGATGTCTCATTTATCAATGAGTTAGCAGGTGATTTATTCAATACCACAAGTGATATTGAATAAACACTCCGACAGGCGTTTATCGATGAACCGCTTCAAAAATACACGCATGCAGAATTGAACTGAATTGACTTCAGCCTCACATAAAAGATGGACGAACTTACAATATCAAGAGCAGAAGAGAATGAATTTTGTTTTATTTTTCTGTGTGTGAGGAATTCTCTGCGCCTGCATTATTTGAGTCCATTAAAGCTCTTCTACCTTCCCTAGGATTTGATTTCTGTCCCATAACCAGCGACTGTGACTGGGCATCGAGTCGGCTCTTTAAGACCAGACCACCGGATCGATGGCGCTAGCTTTACCAGGGCGCTAACAGCCTCCGCAGTGTCTGTTAGATCCACTGGTTTGCACAGGGAACAAGGGCCGACTCTGACCCCTGTGGAAGGTCCTCAAGGGCCCTCCTGAAGAGAGGAGGAGCCGAGCGAGAGGGAAGGAAATTGCTAGATGCTTATGAGTGAGTACACATGATTATTGTTATTGTTAGTGTGTGAATGAATGGGTGTGTGTGTGTGTGTGTGTGTGTCTGCGTGTGTGTGTGTGTGTGTGTGTGGCGGGGTGTGACTGGCCAGTAAATTGAGATGGTTAATCTCAGATGAGGAGAGAGTATTGGTCCTTCAGACAGACATGTGAGGGCCACTCCACAAGGCTGCCCATTTAAGAGCCCGCTTACAAGAGCCCGTCTGTGCGTGTCTTTGAAGAGCTCGACCTTATGTCTGCAATTCACCCCTTTTACACACACACACACACACACTGTCTGGCTGAACTGCAGCGTTTCATTGCTGCATTTTCCCAAATGATTCAGTGGAAACGATGCATCCCAGAGAAAAATATCATTAATAGGCTTCAGCACCATTAATTAATCAGGCTTTACAAAAAGTACTTTAATGGCATGGTAGTGATGCGGTTTCTAAGGCCTCGTTTACACTGCAGGTCTTGATGCCCAATTCTGATTTGTTGCCTATATCCGTTTTTTTTTAACTGTCTGTTTATATGTTCTTTAAACTGTGACCCATATCCGATTCATGTGTTTACACTTGCCATATAGGCTATTATCTGAAACATATCACGCATGCTTAAAGGGTTAAATTATCTTGCACAGATGGACAACACGAAATGACCTCCTGGGGGCCACAAGGAAGAAACTTTTATATTAATAAATTAATAAAACTATAATAAATAGATTAAAATTAATCATAAAAAATAATGTTTATGTTTTTACTGAATATGTTGGTCCTTTATGAATAAAAATTGATAGCTGCCTTTTAAATGTATACAGTTTTAAACTTATTATATTAGGGGTGTCCTAATAGAGCTAAAAAAATGTAAAACCTTTCTTGCAGGGTTTGTGTTAGTCAGTGATGAATGCATAAGTTTCTCACATGTCCTCCTTCAGACAGTATTCAGTGTATCTGTTGTATGTCTGTATATGTAACCTTGTTGTGGTCTAGTTTTGGGACTAGTTCTGTAGTGTTTATTGATTTGCCATTTATGTAGCTGGAATATGATTTAATAAAACATCTCTCCCCTCATTCTCATGAACAATTAATTCACAACATGAACTAGTCAAAAGAAATAAGATATGTGTACATAAACAGACATATTATGTGCACACACTCACACACACACACACACTGGCAGCAGGAAGGAGAATGCCTCACACACAGATGTGGTTTACTGAGTAATACATATAAAAATGCTTTTAAATGAAACAATAAACCTACGCAGAGAACCTGTTCTTCATTCTGTGTCTATGTATCCATCCATACATCCATCCATCCATCCAACCACCCACCCATCCATCCATCCATCCATCCATACATCCATCCATCCATCC
>CM075880.1:20485064-20765064 GCA_038021265.1 Cyprinella venusta | reverse complement strand
GACCTTGAGTGTAGCCTGTCTCACACACTGTCTCTCTCTCTCTCTCTCTCTCTCTCTCTCTCTCTCTCTCTCTCTCTCTCTCTCTCTCTCTCTCTCTCTCTCACACACACACACACAGACGCTGGCTCTGTCTGTCTGTCTCTGCTCCTCCTTGACCCGGTGTAAGGTTGAGTCCATTTACTGCATGTCACCATCAGTCGGCGTCTTGGCTTAAAAATGGAGCAGTCCGACCATGAGCTGTGAGTATTAACCGATCAATATGCATCACACACACACACACATGAAAGATATTATTAACACATCTTTAAACCTGTGAACCACAGACAGCCTCAAGGGTCTCTATGTACTGAAACAGAACAAGTGTTTCTTTTGGGATCCTGGAAAATATAAAATATACAACCCTCCCAAAACAGAGCTGATCCAAACCTATCTACCTACCTACCTACCTACCTACCTACCTACCTACCTATCTATCTATCTATCTATCTATCTATCTATCTGTCTGTCTGTCTGTCTGTCTGTCTGTCTGTCTGTCTGTCTGTCTGTCTGTCTGTCCCGTTATATAACACCATTAAAAGCAGCATTTAATCATCTGAAACCTAAAAATAAAACCTCCTTCAGAAAGAGAAGTATAGAAGGTGCAGTGTCATATTTCAGAGACAAAGACGTGTCAGTGTGTCCTTAATGACGACAATATGTCTATAACACACTCATACGAGCACCGAATGATATCAGCTCATGGCTGATGACCCTATCAGGAGAGCGAGAGACACTTCCAAGTACATATTCCTCATAATTAATAAATGAAAAATGTTACTGCAGCTAATCAATAGTGTAGTTAGAGGGAATTGATCGGGCTGGGAATCTCTTCTCCGCGGCTCAGATTTTTCCCCTATTCAAAACAAAAGACTCTCCTGAGAACCATCTGACTGACAGACCGTCAGCGCGACCCCTCCTGGAAACACACAGAGAGAATTAATTATCATCAGCACACAACTGATCTATCATCTGAGCCATTAGAGGCGGGTCAACATCTCTCTCTCACACACACACACACACACACACACACACACACACACACACACACACACACACACACACACACACACACACACACACACACACACACACACACACACACACACACACACACATTCACATACACACACACACACTTACACACACCCTCTCTCTCTCTCAGGAAGAATACAGTGAGACTGATGTAGATCCATCCAAGATGACGGAAATATACTTGTATTCATTAAATACAGAACTATACTATATACATGTAATTCAATCTAAACTGTCATATTTCTGTGATAAAAAGCTATCTATGCATAATACATTTTTGTTTTTCTTGTTTTAAACTCGAAAATAGAAAAAAAATAGAAAAGAACAGTTTCTTGAGCATCAAATTAGCATGTTATGAGGGATCATGTGACACTGAAGACTGGAGTAATGATGCTGAAAATTCAGCTTTGATCACAGGAATAAATTACACTTTACTATATATTCACAGCTGTTTAAATTGAAATACTTTACTGTATTTTTGATCAAATAAAAATGCAGCCCTGGTGAGCAGAAGAGACTCTTTCAAAAAAAAAAAAAAAAAAAAAAAAAAGATCTTACAGACCCCAAAACCTTTGGTGTTAGTATAAAATTTTCCGGTCAAGAATGATCGAAGAGCACCAGATGGTTAAAGTAGCAAGTCAACTTCTGAATCATTGCCTGTGTCTGAAATCTCCCACTCGCCATTTTGAAGTGCTGTCCGAATGTATAGTGGTGATTATTATACCCTATATAGTCCACTTAATGTATCCCAGAATGCATTTTGAAAAGTAGTGTACAACCGATGGTCACTAACCCAAGCCCTACATACCATCATACATTGTGCTGATCGTAAAAATGGCAGACGGGCAACAGCAATGACGTAATCAACGGCGCCGAGAGACGTTCGAGTAGTGTCCGAAAGTGGTGTTTCTATTATGCTAGTGAGCTCACTATATCGTGCTCTACTACATAGGGGGTAGGGAGTAGTGGTTTGAGTGGAGATTTCGGACACAGCCATTTACTCTACTTTAGATTTGGTTTGATTGTTTGGCCTGAGCTTTCAAATATATTGAAACTCTTTGGTCATTTTTTTTTTGAGAAATGCTAATTGTCTTGTCCAATGATGTATGCTAGCTATGCTAAAAGTGGTACCGCCAGAACCGTAGATCAGCTGAATGGATTCAAAAACGGTAAAACTCAACAGTTTAACTCTGTGGGAGTTATAAATAGCTTGTTTTCACGTGACGTCACGCCACTTTGTTGCCATGGCGCGAACAGCAGATGGAGGGCAGGAAGTGATTTTCTACATTAGGAAGCACTATAACACACTCAAAATGCCTATGTTTTGCGTCGTTTATGGTTGATCAAATCGATCAAACCACGAGGAGTTTTTATCGTGTGCCCAAAGTTGTTGTTCATAAGGGGGGAAAATACAAGAAATTGACAGAAAAACACCGGGAAATATGCCTTGCAAACCTACGTCTGCGGTCGGGAGGAGCCGAATGGGAAAATGCCTGTGTGTGTGCAGTGATTACTTTGTCAAATGTGAGTTAATACATTTATGTGGCTTATAATTACGTTATTCAGGTGTTTAAATACACTTATGTGGCTGTTTGTGTAACGTACCAGTTTCCAAACTTTGTAAAGTCAAAGTATGTCTGTAAGACGAGTTAGTTGCTGATATCTACAGCCTCGATGGCAGGCAAATCTCTGAATTCAGTTGAAAATCGGTCCTCTTCATAACGTAAGGATCACGTCCAACATGTTTTTCGATTTTCTGTTGATATATTTCTCTTGTAATAGCGTCTAAAGTAGTACAGTACAGATTTTCCTCCATCTCGTCCATTGCGCTCTTCACTCCTTGCCCTCCATTTGCATTCCGCGCGTCAACACAATCACGTGACTGCAAACCACCTATTAAGCCTATTTCCAAAAAAAGTGGAGTATCCCTTTAAAAGACACTTAGGCCGTGTGTCCACCAAAGCGTTTTTTGCCAGCTGAAAACGCTACACGCTCTGCAGAAGACGCCGTGCTTTGGGCGCTTGAGAGCGTTTTGGCAGCGCAGCGTTTTTTCCGTTGAGGCGTTTCGTTGCTATGATACAGAATATCCGCAGCAGTTTAAACGTTGTGACTGTTGGTCGGTGTGGTTTAGTCCCGCCCCTCATCCACTGTGATTGGACGGCTGGGCAAGAACTGACAGTGATGAGCGCTGCGTTTTTTCCAAAGTTGAACATTTTTCAACTCTCGGCGACCAGTAAAAAACGCCGGGCGCTCGGCGCTTCAGCGTGAAAAAAACGCTCAGCGCCTCGTCACGCTCATGGCGTTTAAAAAACGCGGCGCTCCCATTGGAAACAATTGAAAACATACGCCAGGCGCGTGGAAAAACGCTTTGGTGGACACACGGCCTTAATGTTCAGTAATATTATCAATGCACTCCTACTATCGGATGAGACCTGAATTGAACTGAATAACGACTCTTCAGTCCTCAGGAGAGATACTTTATAACTATGGCAAGCCGTTTTAGCTTAAATTGTACCAAGCGATACTCGTCGTAATTGCATTTTTACTAGTATTACAATTAGAGAGCTCTACAAATAAATTTTTACTAGTCATATGTCTCCATTGACTTCCATTCATTTTTTTCACGAAGTTCCACAGTTGAATTCTTACTAGTTAGAATTACAATTATAGAGCTCTCTAATTCAATTATAATGCAATTACGACGAGTAACGCTGGGAACAAAAACGGCTTGCCGTATTATAACTGAATCGACTGGCGAGTCACTATTATCGGACTGAACTGAATCAACACTGAACTGACTTGAGCTGAATAATGTCTACTGTAAAAGCTGCATGGTTATGAAAACGGCCACTGTCATCGTTAAGTTAGTGGCCTCAGTTGGGTTAGTTAGTGATCACTGGCGGCCACAGAGAGATAAAGAGAGCGAGACAGCAGAGGCCAGTGCTATAACCTTGCCAGAAAGAGTGTTAGGCCTCTAAAAATATCCCTGATTACTGGTGCAGCCCTGCAGCTCCAGAGACCCAATGCAAGTATTGATGAGTGAATCCCAGCCTAAGAGAACATGGAAACAACCGCTGGCCAGCGGCCATAGTAAACCTATTGATCCAGAGCCCGGCCTATCTCTCTATGACAGCCTCTTCCCACCTCACACTCACACACACATACGCATTACTGTATTGGCTGCTTGTGTGTGTATGTGTGAGAGAGAGATTTCTCTCGCTCTCTTTCTCAATTTGTCTATTTGGCCTGATTTTAATCAGAACTCGGCTGCATATGTGCTGTATAACACTTTAAAACCCGTGGTGAAAATCCAGCTCTTGAGTCTTTGTGTTGTTTTTAATATGCTTTAAGACAAACCATGTGTAAATCATAAGTCGACAGCATTGCTGAGTATTTTCAAAGACAGTCTCAAAAACACGGTTTAAAATCGGTGGTGTTTGTGACGTCACAAACGACCTTGTAACCAATCAGGGGTGCGTTTCCCGTACAACAACGTAGTTCACTGTTTCACTACCATAGTAAGATGCATCGTTGGAAAAATCAACTAGGTAGTCATGACTGTTTCCCGAAACCCACTGTCGCAAAGTATCGTTCAACCACGTTGGTTTCGCACGTGGTGGAGTAATAACTACTTTTAATGAAACTGTTTGAGATCCAATTAACGCTAGATTTGTTTTATATAAATTACAGACATGTCATCTGAGGACTATTTCTAATTGTTCTCAGTTGTTCTGCTTTATTACCAGACTCAATATTTGGCTCGTTCTTACATAGTAGTGCACGTTCGCACATGCACACTCTTCAAACACGTTACTTCAAATCTTTTGGAAAAACTAAAAGACGTAAATTACATTTGTATGTATTCTAAATAAAAGCTTGCTTATTTTGCTCAAGATAAGGATTTATTACCTCCAAATGTCATGCAATATAGAAACGATGCCTCTAACCACAGGTCGAGAGCTGTCGTTCAAACCACCCAACTTTGCGATGCTGTTTGCGAATGTCCGTTGGAACGATGGTTTCGGGAAACACTGTCTCGTTAAACTATGCAGATAACGACATAACTTGCGACCATAGTTGGCTAACAATGGTTTCGGGAAACGCACCCCAGATCAACATGTGATTGTTAACCAGTGGATCTCTGAGCTGAGTGAGTGAGTGAGTGGAGGCAGGGCTCATTTGCATATTCATAAAACCACATATACTAAATTAGGCTACATTTTTTATAAGACATGATGTTTTTTTTTAGGGAAACCCTTTAAATATGTAATTTTGGTGATCAAAGATGAGTTTTAATGGATGTCTGTTTTAAATGTCATAACTTCATACTGTGTTGCATTTATTATTGGCTGTAGATTTTTATGAAATTATATTTAAGTATATGAAACAGTATGTAATACCCAACAGTGTGTATACTGTATATAACAATCAGTTATTAATATTACAATATTTTTATATGTAATGTTTATATTTATTTATAAAGCTCTGATTACAATATGTACAGTATGTACTGTATAGCAAAGCAATCAGAGCTTTATATTAATATTAAAATAGTTATATACTGTATTTTTATGTTTATGTGTTCAAAAGTTTGAGGTCTTTATAATGTTCTGCTCACCAAGGCTGCTTTTATTTGATCAAAAATACAGTAAAAATACTGAAATATTATTACAATTTAAAATATCTGTTTTCCATGAGAAACTATAGTAAAGTGTAATTTATTCCTGTGAAAAAGCTGAATTTTCAGCATCATTACTCCAGTCTTCAGAGTCACATGATCCTTAAGAAATCACTCTAATATGATGATTTGATGCTCATTTATGATTATCAATGTTGAAAATCTCTGAAAATGGTAAGGATCTACAATATACATTGTAAAAACCAATTTGTTCAGTTTACTTAATTTTATTATGCAAACTCGTTGCCTTAATTTCATTAAGTAAGCATAACTTAAATCAGGGGTCACCAAACTTTTTTCTCTGGGGGCCACATTATCGTTCCTGACTGTGATGGGGGGCCGGGGCTATATAAAATAGAATTGTGTGACCAAGACCAAACTGACCCCCAGCAGGCCTCATTGTGTAGTACAGATTACTAGCCTGGCACAGCCATATTTGTTTATCATTAATAGTTGTTTGCAAAAGTAGTAATCGAGTCTTCACTCTTTGTTTTAATTTGAAATACCACCGATTTTCCATTTATTTATTTTCGAATACAAATAACATCAAAGCATGACGACTTTTGGGGATGGCCGGTTCAAATAGTGGGAGGCAGAGGGGTTGGGGGGCCAGTCAAAAGGGTGTGGCGGGCCTGATTCGGCCCGCGGGCCTTAGTTTGGTGACCCATGCCTTAAATGCATCAAATTATTCGTAATTAATCCATTTAAGTTTTGTCAACTTAAATTTGTCTGTGATCTGAGGAAGTGTACTCCCAGAGTGCATTGTGCCATGAATATTTTTCTGTTTTTGGCTTTATTTTACCATTACAATTTTATTTGCTATCGTTATTGGGATTATACTTACAAGAGAAAAATAAAAATGTAACGGTCAATTAAATAAATCATTAAAAAATGCTACTCAAACCAGTCAAGTAATGTTTACAAGGTTTTTCTGAGTAATGAAGGCACAGCATGCAAACAGTACCGATTACTAAGAAATTTTAAGTAAGTTCAACAAATTATTGGACATTAAGTAAAGTTAACAAAATTTTTTTTAGTAAGAACAATGTTAGATTTTACAATAGTATTTTTCAGGTATTTGAACAACAGACTTGTAACATTATAAATAACTTAAATTTTTTTCATCAATTTAATGCATCCTTACTGAATAAATGTATCAGACAATATTTCAATCAAGATTGTGTGTGTGCGTGTGTGTGTGTGTGTGTTTGATTATCACCTATGTCATTCCCAGCAAGCCTTTACAACAATGAGAGGGAGAAATAGACCAACTGTCCTTGAAACACTGGAACAACAACATGCCCAGTGAAACTATACAGCTGGATCTCAAGAACATACACTCTCCTGGATTTATTACACCTCAGAAATTACCGTTTGAATGACTCCAGACTCCCAAAGTTATCGATCGATCAGCACGTGATCTGTGATCAACAGCCAGAGAAATGCCACACGGAGCAGAAGGGATTATGGGTCCTGCGGTCATGATGCTCTACAGCTGACTGAGGCATGATGGGAAAGAATAACACCCACATACACACACATCTGAGCAGTATTGATTATCTCCCAGGCTGTTTTACTCATACGCACTCGCACACACACACTTACACACACAACACACTCACTTACACACACTCAAACACAACACACAGTCCCACACATACACTCTCACACAAAAGTTATTTTCCATTTTTTTCCATAAAAAAAACATTACAGATAATTCTGCTTAGTAACCAGCAGCACTTCATTTAAGTGTGAGCTTAAAAATGTTAAGTGAATATTATGCGTTTAATTTATGCATTTATAAATTAAAAGTACTATGATCTAAAGTTTGTTACGTTTACATTGAATACTCAAGTATTTATAAAAAAGTAGAAAGAAAATATATTAGCTTTTAGAATGCATGATTGTGACATCAATCAGAAGAAACCAGAGCGTAATATAAATATTGTAGTATATGTGATTGTATTAAACATGCTAATGTTTCTATATCCTTTATTTTATGTTAGGTTGGGCATCTTCTTTCTGTCTGCTGCTTGGCCTTGTGGGTAATATTTTATGTGATCTGATGAACTGCAGACAAGGCGTTCTCTGCTGACGGACCTTTATTTCAAGTAATGAATCTTTTGTATGGTTTTAGTTTTATATGTTGGTAATGTTTCAGAGAGATGATGGTGTGAGTTTCCTCAGTGTGATTCGTCTGATGTTTCCAGTAGCTCACACTCATCGTGACTCACCTTTCCAGCCTCCCTCGGCAAGGCAGAAATTACCCTGAAACTGATTCTGCGATCAATAACAACACACCCGCCAATCAAGCGGGCCGGCCCGGGGTCGAGAGCCAATCGCCAGCTCAACACGCCTCCTGTTTCAAGTGTCTGCTGAAATGGAAACAACAAACTGGAGGTTTACAGGTGAAACGAGAGGGTTTATACAGCCACAAACAACCAGGGATCATTCCAGGGTGTTGAAGTGACTATGGGTGTTAATATTTTCATCTGACAAAGATTTAAAATAGAGATTATATAAATATAATCTAGATGTATATATTGATATAAAAGAACATACATTAGATATAAAAACAGATTTATGCCTATGTGTGTGTGAGAGAGAGAGTGTGAGAGTGAGAGGAAAAGTGTGTGTGAGAGAGAGAGAGAGAGAGAGTGTGTGAGTTCATTCACTAATAATAATATGAAAAATGTCACACCGCAAAAAATGTTGCACTTGATACATTAAAATACAGTATTCATATACACTGTAAAAATGAATATGCTTTATCTAATCAATAAAATTGTGGCAACATATTGCAAGCAATATTATTAATTACGTAAATTGTACAAATTAGAATTAATTAGAATATTAATTTGATTAACTATTACTCAATTCTAATTTGTTCAATTTAATAAATAATATTGCTTGTAATCTGTTGCCACAATTTTATTGATTAGATAAAGCATATTCATTTTTACAGTGTATGACATAAAAACACTATTTACAATATTTTAAATATGCACAAATAAGTGAAATTCTATTTCAGTCAAAACCATATTTAATTTTAGTGGTGCTTGCTATCCCATAAAATATATTTATCATCTTCTTGTGTGTATTTTACATGTATTGCCAGCCATATATCAGATTTCTGTGTGGAGTAGCCTAAAAAACTATATATATATAACTATATATATATATATATATAACCACACACCCCATGTTCTCACACCTGGGGCCCTATCTTGCACCCGGCGCAAATGACTTTATACACAAACGCATGTCTCATTCCTATTTTGCACGCGTGCAAAGCGGGATTTTCCCCTCCACAGACGCACGTCGGTAAACTAGGAAATGAACTTGCGCTCCCTGGGCGGATTGGCGCAAAAAGGAGGCGTGTTTCGGCGCAAACATTCCCTGGTGCTATTTTACACTTCCAGAACACAATTGCGCCACTGACCAGAAAAAACCTGGTCTAAAGTCAGTGGCGCGTTGCGCGTTGTTCATAATGCTATTTTAAGCACGCATGCTTGGCCATAATGTAGCGGGTACACAACGCGCTATACTGATTCTCTCATCAACATAGATGCAGTAGTTTTTATTTTTGCAAATCATACATTACAACAAGGAAAAATATTAACACAAGAGGGAAATCATTGTGGTTTACATGAAGATGAAAAAACCGAAATACCCATTTCATAAGGCTATTGTAGTACTAAAGGATCAGATCTGTTTGCCCAATAGTGGCAAGAAACATACCTATAGGCTATAATGTTTAACCAACGCTGATCTGCAAGAGTTTCTCCCATCCCCATACGTCACTTCTCTGTCTTTCACTGTCCTGACAAGAACGTCGGTCTCATCGGCTGTGAACACTCCTGGCCCGCGCCTAGTAAACCCGCCGTTATAATAACAATCCGTCATGCAACATGCGCACCTGTTCTTAAAGGGTATGTTGGATGGCGCTCGGATTGGTTTATTTCACGTTACGCCCAAACCACACCTATGAATAATGAAGCTACTTCAGACCAACCTCTTTTAGATTTGCGCCAGGCGCAAGAGTCATTTATCCCGCCGGGAAAATAGCAATAGCGCCGGGACCCGCCCACAAAGTTACTTGCGCTATGCGCTTTGACACTTGCGTTTCAGATCGTTAAAATAGGGCCCCTGGTCTCTATCGTCATCACTGGCGGCCATCTTGTCACAGGCAAGCTTTCAGGTGGGCTCTGTGGTATTCATAAGTGTGCAGTGTCATAACTACATCTCTGACATTTATAACAAACCAAACCATTTGAAAATCGGTAGAAAATTGATCAAGTTATGGTTATTTAAAAAGTATGCACCATTAAAACACAATGTTACGAGTAAGCGAGCTGCCTGTGACAAGATGGCTGCCAGGTGCGGACGTCGACCTCCATTGGCCAGCAGCCTGGACGAGACACCTTGCCTTTAATATGGATATCTATGGTTTTAACCACAGAAAAGCATCTGTACACGCCGTTTCTCAAGTTCAAATCCACCAACATTAATCTACTAAGTCTCCTGACTGCTTTGTCAGACAAAAATGGCGGAATCTGAGGATTATGACTGGTCAGAATGTCTGTCAATCAATCTCCCTGTGAAGGGTCAATTGGGACACTTTTTGGTATCGAGATGACAGGAAAAAAACATCCCAATCATCCTGATTTAATCCTATGTGTGTATATACACACACAGAGAGACTAGAGAATGACTATTGATGCAATGATGCACCCTGAGCTGATATTCGTTCTTATTTTGGTGTCATTTACAGAAATGCTGTGTGAACGAGGCACGAGAAACAAACGCAAGAACCCACTGTCAGAAATGAAAGTGGATGTCTCTAACTGACCGTGTGCAAAAGGTCATGCTTGTTCCCGTGGAGACAGGCCTTTAGAATGCAGCTGTCAATCATTGCTGTTGCTACTGGAGACCTGAGAGTGAAACACGTCTAGAGTGAGTCCTGTTTGAATGCCTTACGTCACGTATAGATTATTGCAATTCTTTTCTCTTTGGGTTCCCTTTAAATTTCTGCACAATGTATTATTGATCAATATCTTATTCTTCCATGATAATGCATATTGTATGTGTTATTTTGATGTTTTTAGGTGACCTTGAGATTTGTAAAAAACACTTTTGTATGAAGCACATTTCTAAATCTGCAGTCTCGGTTTGACTTTGTCCCAGTTTTGTCTTGTAAAAGAACAACGAGTTTCCTTTATGTTCCTTTATGTATCGGTGGTCTGATGGTCTTTTTCCGCAGCCGGACCTCATTTTCCCCGTAAGTGAATTCACCTTATTAGAGGCCGATCTCAGGAAATATGATTTGCTCTCTTGAACATGCCACGATATTTCAGGCCGGATCGGGCAGGTGGCTGTCATACGGCGAAACTTGCTGATAGTTTCTCGTAAAATATGTCCCTCTTCACCGTGCACACCAACGCAACCCCAAACAAGCCCGGCACGCGCGGAGCAGCGAGGGGTTAATGAAACGCTGCTCCTTCTTTAATTGAAAAGGCCACGGTCGTGTTCCTGGCTCAGTTATTGCGGGTAATAAGTGGGCTCTCCCGAGATGAACGGTTCACCTGCGCGGAGGTTAATGAAGATCCGCCAAGTAGGACATCAGGGTTAACCATTTCCCCCGCTAACTCTGCCCTGCACCCCTGCTCGTTCATCTAGGGAAGGACAGGACAAGATAAAGATGGACGAGGACTGACCACAAACCTTCTTCAGTGGGTGAGCGGATTCTGGGAGCCGCCATCGGTTGTGTCCCGTGTTATTTTTTAATGAAATTAAATGTAATATACATTTTACTTTAATAATAATTGTATTTTTAGGGGATTTCATTGGTAGGGTAATATGGGGTAAGATTTTATTTTTGAAGTAAAAATTTGAAATTAGATCCGTGGGGTAAGATGGGCCACCCAGAATTGGCACAGAAGCCCTCAAGAGGCATGTTGTTACTTGTGTTGGTATTTGTTAAATTGAATACTTATTGCAATTAATGGGGTTATTATGTATTTCCATTAGATATACATCTCAGTAATCTTCACTTTAATTAAACTGAATTAGCAAATGTTTCTTTTTATTTCCTAAAATAACACATTTGCAGTTGCATCATATCATTCTGCACATGCTAAACTTGTATCTAAATATGTTACAATTTAAAAACAAATATGGGTGTTAATATAATAAAAGTATGTATGACACGCCAATTCATAGCATTTTTGACGTGCTATCAACGCGCATAATCGCTTTTCAGCGTGTTTATGAACGCTGTTGACTTAATGTTATATTACTGTATATATAAACATATGACCTACCCCAACCCCATCCCTAAACCTACCCGTCACTGGGGTTAATTCGATTTATGAGTCTTCCCCTACCATCCTTGAAAAAAAATATCGCTCCCCAGATGTAGATCTACATTTTGCTTCATTTCGCTCGGACATTTAACGGCGTGTACATACACACGGAATCACTCGGTCATTTAACGGCGTAGACACACACGCATAGACGCAGATAGCTAAAAATGCATATAGATAACACGACACTTGACTTGAAAGTGGTATGTATGTTTACGCAAAAGACATGATGTCAAATATTAGAGGTAATATCGATATTAGTGGTATTTTACGGTAATTACATTAATACAATAATCCATTTATTATCATAGACCTAAAAATGACAAAACTTCAGCTGTCAGAGATCTTGCTTTGGTTTGAAGACTTAAGTTTGGTCTCTTTTTAAAGACTTTAAAGAAAGTGAAAAAAGTAAAAAAAAAAAATGAACTTAAAAAAGTTTTACGTATATTTTTTATGGAAAAAAATGCACAAAAATACTATTTTCAATTTTCAACACATTTTACTCTTAAACACATTTCAACACATTTAACGGTTAAAAAAATTCTAAGCTATAAATCTAAACAAGTTTCAACTCCAGATTTAAGGTTGATATCTCAAAAGATGAGCTTCCAGATCAGAGTTTGTTTGGGCGCAGTACCGAATGCTTCCACTTGAAGAAATTCGTTTCCCATTCATTTCCAATGTGCTCATTTTCGACATGAACAATACAAGCATGACTTTTTTTCAGGACCGTTTAACCTTTTAAAATAATGTCCATGATTTTTGCGTAGCAAATGCCAAAACCTTTACCACGTTTTGTACCATTCAGATGAAATAAAGTTTGAAGTTTTTTCTTTAAAAAAATGATCAAAGAGCACCAGATGGTTAAAGTAGTGAAATAAGTAAACTATCTGAATCATTTACTCTTCGTTAGACTGCTTTCACATTTAGTTTGATAGTTTGGCCTGAGCTTTCTAATTTATATCAATTTCTGTCACATAATGGAATTTGGGTTCGTTGCCACTGAAGCCTTAAAAGGCTTAAAGGAGAACTCCGGCGCAAAATGAACCTTTGATCTAATAAAACATTGGTACCTTGTCGACCATTCTTTGATGATTTGTTTTCATGATAATCGAATGTAAAGAGTTTTATCTCTAAAACTGTTTAGCGTATAACGCTAGTATATGGGGGCATATAATAAGTAAAAAGAAATCGTTAGTTTATGCCACTAACAAGGCTCAAAATAGCCCCACACTAACATAGTAACATAATGATGGTCCCTGCATGCAAAACGAAGCATTGTTGAACCAGTCTAATCAGCTCACTTTGCATGTCGTTCGTGGTTCGAGTTATTGAGACTGTTTTCCAAAGATGGCTCCTGCTGTGTATACACAAAGTGAACTGTCTTTATAAAGTATCTTCGGTAACACTTTATTTTACGACCCGCAAACAACTGGGTTAGTACACAGAAATTACGGCGTACGTTTCTGTAATTATAGTGTACTTCCGTTTAAGTATAAGGGAACAATATGTTAAGTTTGGGGTAACAAGCAGATATACAACCTGCAAATAACTTTGTAAGTACACTGAAATTACGGTGTACGTTTCTGTAATTATAGTGTACTTCCGTGTAGGTATAAGGGAACAATATGTTAAGTTTGGGGTAATAAGGGGATAACAAGCAGATATACAAGCAAATTATTTAATTAGTTAAAAAATAACAGGTACCTATTCTTTTATCATATTCCAGGCAAAAATTGTACATCTGTTGTTTATAAAATGTATCACATTTCTGGCTAAATATGTTATTGTGCAATGTTACAGGGTAATTTTGACATCTGTGGGTTCAAAATAATAATAATAATAATATATATATATATATATATATATATATATATATATATATATATATATATATACACTATGATAAAAATTAAATTTATTAGCTTTTCTTATTAGATTACTTAATGTTAAGTCATAATTAGTTTCTTATATGATTTCAATTTAGACCGTACCATGTGGTAATTAGTACTTACCTTATCCCATTGAATTGCAATGACACTTAAATGTCAGGGCAATTATACTGTGTAATTAAAACTTTTTGTTGTTGTTGTTGTTGTTTTTTCTTGATAACTACCGTTCTCTGTAACAGTGCAAATAGTGTTGTTTTGTATTGCTATCATAGAAAGTAGCGTTTGTTACCCCCTTGTTCTGTGTAGTTACGTGGTAAGTGTAACCCCTGCGGGGTGTAAATTAAAGTGGTGCTTGTTACCCCCTTGTTCTGTGTAGTTACAGGGTAAGTGTAACCCCTGCGGGCTGTAAATTAAAGTGGTGCTTGTTACCCCCTTGTTCTGTAGTTACAGGGTAAGTGTAACCCCTGCGGGCTGTAAATTAAAGTGGTGCTTGTTACCCCCTTGTTCTGTGTAGTTACAGGGTAAGTGTAACCCCTGCGGGCTGTAAATTAAAGTGGTGCTTTGTTACCCCCTTGTTCTGTGTAGTTACAGGGTAAGTGTAACTCCTGCGGGTTGTAAATTAAAATGGCGCTTGTTACCCCCTTGTTCTGTGTAGTTACAGGGTAAGTGTAACTCCTGCGGGTTGTAAATTAAAATGGCGCTTGTTACCCCCTTGTTCTGTGTAGTTACAGGGTAAGTGTACCTCCTGCGGGTTGTAAATTAAAATGGCGGTTGTTACCCCCTTGTTCTGTGTAGTTACAGGGTAAGTGTACCACCAATGACAACGGCAATAACATTTAAGTGTCATTGCAATTCAATGGGATAAGGTAATTACCACATGGTACGCTCTAAATTAAAATCATAACAGAAACTAATTATGACTTAACATTAAGTAATCTAGTAAGAAAAGCCAATAAATGTAATTTATATATATATATATATATATATATATATGTTTAATTTTCAACCCACAGATGTGAAAAATTACCCTGTAACATTGCACAAGAACATATTTCAGCCCATTCTCACCCCCAAGGCGTCACCTAACTGACGCTTCGGGAGCATTTTGACCATGCTTCAATGTTTGACGCTTTAGGCGCCCTTTTGCGTCAGTTAGATGACGCCCTAGGATCGCGTGTACCCTACCCCCACCCCACACCTAAACCTAACCGCGTCCTTCAACTGACGCTTTCCTTTAGCGTCAGTTAGATGACGCCGCGGGATCGCGTCATGTAAGTGACGCTAAAGGGCGCCTAAAACGTCAAATATTGAAGCATGGTCAAAGGTGACGCCTTGGGGTGAGAATGTGTTGCATATTTAGCCAGAAATTTGATACATTTTATAAACAACAGATGTACAATTTTTGCCTGGAATATAATAAAAGAATAGGCACCTGTTATTTTTTAACTAATTAAATAATTTGCTTGTATATCTGCTTGTTACCCCCAAACTTAACATATTGTTCCCTTATACCTACACAGAAGTACACTATAATTACAGAAACATACACCGTAATTTCAGTGTACTTACAAAGTTATTTGCAGGTTGTATATCTGCTTGTTACCCCAAACTTAACATATTGTTCCCTTATACTTAAACGGAAGTACACTATAATTACAGAAAAGTAGGCTACACCGTAATTTCAGTGTACTTACACAGTTGTTTGCGGGTCGTAAAATAAAGTGTTACCGTATCTTCTTATTAAACGGTCTGTACACTTACAAAGTTCTCAGTGCTTCGTTTTGCATATAGGGACCCTCATTATGTTACTGTGTTAGTGTGGGGCTATTTTGAGCCTTGTTAGTGGCATTAACTAGAGATTAATTTTTACTTAATAAATGCCCCCATAGCGTTATGTGCTAAACAGTTTTTAGAGATAAAACTCTTTACATTAGATTATCATGAAAACAAATCTCAGAACGGTTGACTAGGTACTCGACTGGCGCGTCACTATTTACGGCACATGTGTTGTTAGTGATGTGACAATAAAGGATTCGTATTCGTATTCATTCATATTATTGGACTGAACTGACTGAATAATGTCTCCTATAAAGCTGCTTATAACTGAATTGGCTTTATGCACAGCTGCACTACTTTGGGAACATAAACCAGCTCCTTGTTTCCTGTCTGCAATTATTGGCCGAACTTGATTAATTCAGGTGTGTCTGATTATTGTTGCCGTGACTACTGAGGTCAGGCACACCTGGATTATTCAATTTGTCCAAAAACAGCAGACAGGAAACAAGGAGCTGGCTTAAGTTCAGGAAGTAGTGCAGCTGTGCATAAAGCCAATTTGACTAATTTCATAATTAACTTAATGCAGTTATTGAACTAAACTGAATCAACATTGAGCTGAATTGAGCTGAGTAAAATGATTTTGACAGTGGAATTTGTCTCATTGGATGAAGTTTGATCATTATTTTCCTGTTTTTCGCTTGTGAAGCTGCTTTGACACAATCGGTCTAGAAAAAAAGCTGACTTGACCTTTCTGAATTGGTTCAATTGAAGGGTTTGAATGAACAGATTCAAATTAATCAGATAACTGCCGTAGAGTGAGCATTTAAATTATGCTTGAGTATCTTGTAGTTTTTCCTCAGTACGGTTTATAGTGACAGCCATAAAAAAACACATTTATTAATTAATTGTGCTGAAATGGCCTGAAATGGAGCTTGTTTGGACGATTATGACTCTCCCGTTTAGTTTTACTCATCTTAAACGTTGATTTGATAGTGAGTGGAGGACAAAGGTACTAATATCATATCACACCATCCCATCTACTGGCATCATTTATTCATGGCCAGAAATGCACTGGAGACATTAGTAATTATGATCGCAGGCCGCGCTTTATTTTCTGGTGGATAAACCACTCCCGAGGAGGAAACACTTCCTCATTAGCCGCTCGCTCCATTTCCTCCGGTGGATTCTGCACACGATCATTTATTCATGCAGAAACCCCCATCATCTCCTCATCAGCGCGTCCCAAAAGCTGCGGGCCGCAGGACACACACCTTAAAACACTTCAGGGGGAGCGCAGAGGGGATGAAGATGATGAGGAGGTGACGGAGAGATGGAGGGTGTGAAAGCCACTCTGATGGACACCAGGGAAGTGTCAGTGACACTATAGAAATGATAATGGAGTTTATGAACTGACCTGAGACTGTGTTCGTCATCACCTGACATACGCATTATTGTCTTCATTTGCTCTCCCTCATGTCACACTTTCTTTCTTCCAGAGATCCAGAAGAAGGCCTTTTATCAGGGAAATTTACATTATTTAAGCAGATGCTTTTAATCTGAAGCGGCTTTCAAATGAAGAACAATAATTGACATGTTTTCTGTGTATAAGTTTACATGTTTACCATTATTTTACCCAGTGTTACACTGCTGACAGAGATTACTGTGCCGTTATTTCACTGGATGACCAGAACCAGTTCCAACCTGGACTGGACTCAACTTTTGATTCTTGTTTTATTTGAATTATTACAGCCTATATATTGTTTTATAGGATGATGTGTATATTATTTTATGTGTAAAGTATGTGCTTCTTAATTGATTTATTCTGTGAGATTGCATGAAGGATGTGAATTATCTTTTGTTATTATTTTCTTTTTTTATTATTATTGTTGTTGTTTATATTGTGTTTATTTATTTATTCTGTGAGACTACATGTAGGATGTGGATTTTTTTGTTGTTGTTATTATTATAGTTTAGATTATGTGTTATTATTTTGTCAGACTGCATGTCTGACCAGATGTAGACTATTTTTATTATTATTATATTTATTGTTATAGTTTCTATTATGTGTAATTTATTTATTCTTTGAGACTGCATGTAGGATGTTGATTATTTTTGTTATTTTATTTATTATTATATTTATTGTTATAGTTTCTATGATGTGTTATTTATTTATTCTGTGAGACTGCATGTAAGATGTGGATTATTTTTGTTTTATTTTCTTTATTATTATTATAGTTTATATTATGTGGTGTTGTTTATTTATTATGTAAATTCATGAAAGATGTGGATTATTTTTTGTTATTTAATTTTCTTTATTATTATTATTTTAGTTTATTAATTCTTTAATTCTTTTTAATAAATCTATTATATATATTTTATTTCTTTATTATTATTATAGTTCATATCATGTGTTTTATAGCATTATTTATTTACTTAGTTATTGGTGTAAGTGTTTTGAATGTTCTGTCTGCGGTGCAGCGAGTCCGAAGCGAATGTCTCTCAGCGGGACGATAAACTCAATGCATGGCGAATGACTTCTGTTGAGGTTTCTAAATCTCTCAGAGACTCGTATCATTATCCACCTGCGCTTCTTGATCCGAGGACAGACAGTGATGTACAGCACGCTATCAGAAGTGTTCGGGGGCTCTGGGCAGATCCTCAACACTATCCTGCAGTTCCTCCGAGAGGAGAGAGAAACTAACAGGTTTTTATCTGACACGCTGTGATATGACCTCATCTGGGATGAGCTTCTCAATTAAACATGAGTGGAAGTGTGAAATTCCCCCGGTGTCCGCAATGGTTCATGTTTGCACTGTATTTCTATCTCACTTATTCTTTCAGTTGTTTGTGCGTTTGTGTTTGTAAGTTAACATTCACCCAGCCGAATCAACAGAGAGGATCAGATCAATGCATGAACATTCCTCGAATAACAACAAGGATCAGCTCATCACATTTTAATTTCTTCTCTAGATCGGCGAGAGCTCAACGTGAGAACTTTCCAGATCTGGCTTCCTAGACCGGTAGAAAGGATCAAGCTGACATCAGCAAGAAAACAGCAATCAGATAACAGAGCTCTGGAATGCTGGGTAATTTTTTATTTGCAGTTTCAGCTCCCTGAGCTCTGAGTCTTCAGATCAAATCAAAGTCATATTTTCTTTTACTCTATAGGCCTGTTCACACCAACCTTAAATGCTACACCACAAGGGATGCACCAAAATCAGTTTTTCCTAAACGAGAATGATACTTCGATTTTTAGTACTTGCCGATACAGATAACCGATATTTCTATTTTTTAATTGCATTATTAGTTTTAAAAAAATTGGATTGAGAAATCAAAGGAACATGAATCATATTAGTTATTCGAGTAATGGTATCAGTACTTCCCTAAACGCAACTATTATAATAACAAACTGAACCGATATCATTGAAATCACATTTTTAGGGATGCCACATTTTTTTTTCAGATTCAATTTCAGATACAATACTTTTATTTTTAGCACTTGCAGATACTGATTACCGATACTTGTATTTCCATTGAAAAAAAAAATGTTGAAAGGGAAATCATTAGAATACGAATCTTATTATTTATTCGAGTATCGGTATCAGTACCTCCCTAAACACAACTATTATAATAACAAACGGAACCCATATCGTTGAAATCACATTTTTAGGGATGCCACTTTTTTTCAGATTCAGATACGATACTTTTATTTTTAGTACTTGCCGATACTGATTACCGATATTTGTATTTTCATTGCATTTTTAATTTAAAAGAAATGTTGAAAGGGAAATCATTAGAATATGAATCATATTAGTTATTCCAGTATCGGCATCAGTACATCCCTAAACACAACTATTATAATAACAAACGGAACCGATATCATTGAAGTCACATTTTTAGGGATGACACTTTTTTTTTTCAGATTCAATTTCAGATACAATACTTTTATTTTTAGTACTTGCAGATACTAATTACCGATACTTGTATTTTCATTGAAAAAAAAATGCTGAAAGGGAAATCATATGAATCATATTAGTTATTCCATTATCGGTATCGGTACATCCCTAAACACAACTATTATAATAACAAACCGAACCGATATTATTGAAATCACATTTTTGGGATGCCACATTTTTTTTTTTTCAGATTCAGATACGATACTTTTATTTTTAGTGCTTGCCGATACTGATTACTGATATTTGTATTTTCATTGCATTTTTAATTAAAAAAAAATGTTGAAAGGGAAATCATTAGAATATGAATCATATTAGTTATTCCAGTATCGGCATCAGTACATCCCTAAACACAACTATTATAATAACAAACGGAACCCATATCGTTGAAATCACATTTTTAGGGATGCCACTTTTATTTCAGATTCAGATACGATACTTTTATTTTTAGTACTTGCCGATACTGATTACCGATATTTGTATTTTCATTGCATTTTTAATTTAAAAAAATGTTGAAGGGAAATCATTAGAATATGAATCATATTAGTTATTCCAGTATCGGTATCAGTACATCCCTAAACACAACTATTATAATAACAAACGGAACCGATATCATTGAAGTCACATTTTTAGGGATGCCACTTTTTTTTCAGATCCAGATACGATACTTTTATTTTTAGTACTTGCCGATACTGATTACTGATATTTGTATTTTCATTGCATTTTTAATTTAAAAAAAAAATGTTGAAAGGGAAATCATTAGAATATGAATCATATTAGTTATTCCAGTATCGGCATCAGTACATCCCTAAACACAACTATTATAATAACAAACCGAACCGATATCATTGAAGTCACATTTTTAGGGATGACACTTTTTTTTTCAGATTCAATTTCATATACGATACTATTATTTTTAGTACTTGCTGATTACCGATACTTGTATTTTCATTGAAAAAAAAATGTTGAAAGGGAAATCATTAGAATATGAATCATATTAGTTATTCCAGTATCGGTATCAGTACCTCCCTAAACACAACTATTATAATAACAAACCGAACCGATATTATTGAAATCACATTTTTGGGATGCCATTTTGTGATTTTTTTTTCGGATTCA
Organism: Cyprinella venusta; assembly: GCA_038021265.1. Taxonomy (NCBI): domain Eukaryota; kingdom Metazoa; phylum Chordata; class Actinopteri; order Cypriniformes; family Leuciscidae; genus Cyprinella; species Cyprinella venusta. The sequence continues at coordinate 20,744,210 of CM075880.1, read as the reverse complement.
GATACGATACTTGCCGATACTGATTACCGATATTTGTATTTTCATAGCATTTTAAATTAAAACAAAAATGTTGAAATCATTAAATCATTAGAGAAATCATTAGATAAATTTCCCTTATCATTAGGGAAATCATTAGAATATGAATCATATTAGTTATTCCAGTATCGGTATCAGTACATCCCTAATCACAACTATAACGATAATGTCACAGAGGACCGATATCATTGCAATCACTTTTTTAGGGATGCACCGATTGCACTTTTTCCAGAGCGAGTCTGATACCATATTTTTATTTTTAATACTTGCCGATACTGATGCTGGTTCTGGTACTTGTATTTTCATTGCATTTGTGATAAAAAAAAAAAAAATGGATCATATTTTTATTCCAGTATGGGTATATCAAAAACAACACAAAAGACAGATATATTTGAAATAACTTGTTTAGAGCTTTTATTTATTTATTTAATTTTATTAAGTAGGCTACCTATTATGCAAAACATAAAATAGTTATGAATTGCCATTAGATGGATGTTGGCGAACTTTTTAAGATCTTTTGGAAATCTTCTTTCCTGTCATTCCAACTTTGATTCGTTTCAACCTCTTTTTTTAATAACTAGTATGCCAACCCTCACCACACTGGAATTACATTACTTTGCTGTTGTTCCATTGCAAAAGTGTTATCATGTCAGGTCAACACACTCACACACACACACACACACGCACCAGATTGGCTCATTATCTCTTCCTCTGTCCAAGCCAGGACTAAAATCGCTCCTTCTCTCATTTGGTAATGAGTCTTGAATAAATATATGACGGTTAGGTGCCTTTGGAGAGGAGCTCACAGTAACCAGGATAGTTAATAAGAAACCAGAGAATTAGATTACAGGATCAAAAAGACGCTTCCTTTAAACACAGGTTTATCAGCATTACTGACACGCATGTCTCGCTTCTTACAAACGTAACTTGAGTTTTTATTTGCATGTCTCTGTGTCTGTCTGACGCTGATACGCAGGTTAAGTGCCAAGGATTGAGAAGGAGGAATGTTTAAAGGGTTAGTTCACCCAAAAATTAAGATGATGTCATTAATGACTCGTCCTCATGTCGTCCCAAGCCCGTAAGACCTCCGTTCATCTTCGGGACACAGTTTAAGATATTTTAGATTTAGTCTGAGAGCTTTCTGTCCCTCCATTGAACGTGTGTGTATGGTATACTGTCCTTATCCAGAAAGATAATAAAGACATCATCAAAATAGTCCATGTGACATCAGTGGGTTTGTTACAATGTTTTGAAGCATCGAAAATACATTTTGGTCCGAAAATAACAAAAACTACGACTTTTTTCATTATATTGTATTGTCACTGTATTTTGTCTTGTATCTAAAAACATTGTCAATGGAGGGACAGAAAGCTCTTGGACTAAATCTAAAATATCTTAAACTGTGTCCCGAAGATGAACGGAGGTCTTACGGGCATAGGACGACATGAGGAGAGTCATTAATGACATCGTTTTCATTTTTGAGTGAACTAACCCTTTAAGGATTTATTTCCCAGGGAAGATTAAATTGAGTCCTAAATGATGACCTTACACTATGTACTCAGGCGTGTAGTGTATGAATTTTATAAGGTTTTTGTCATTTAACATTGGAGTCTCACAGCCCCTCCCCCGAGCGGCACGATTAATCGTTAAAAGATCGTGATCTCAATTCAAACACCCACAAGATCTTATTCTTAAAGGGTACATATCATGCTTTTAAATCATTAAATTTTACTTATAAATCATACATTTGTGGTCTATATAAAGCATAACTGCAATGCTTGGGTCTGAATTCCACATTATTATAGCTCAACAGGCCCCTTTTCTACCTCTTTTCTGATGTGCTTCTGTGAGTAACCCGTTTCGAAGCGTCCCCTTTAAATAAAAAGGAGTTGCGTCTTTCCCCGCCCGCTCTCCAGGTCGCTGAGTTCACGTTCGGTTCAACTCCCCGCGTTCGGCCATTATTGTAGTTTGATAAGAGATAAACGATTACTATAGTTTCAAAGAACATTTTTATTCACACGTTAACAAAATGTCAACAAAAGACTTGTCCATCAAGCGTTACGTATTCGAGCCAGAGCGAGCGATTTGAAAAAGACGACGACAAACCTGCAGAACAACGTCTTCATATGGATGCAGTGGTATGTAAAGTTAAGTTAACTGTTGTGTTATTAGTGAAAGTCGACTATTTCTCTTGTTAAAACAAGCACTCTGACAAGATAAATGACTACAGTCTAATCTTACCACTAAAAATCTGTATTGATAATAATATGATAACTTACGTTTAGAAAAGCATCAGCAAACACAGCAGCTAAATGATAGAAGGAATTTACCCCTCATTCAGACGAAGTCAATCGGCAAACCATTCTTTATACTGGCGGAGGTTGTTGAAGTGGGAATCCTTGAAGTGCTTCAGGTCACTACATCCAACAACCGAACATTTTGACTTGCCCTCTCGTAACTTCTGCATCATTGAGCTTGGACTACAAAATCGGAGCGAGAAATAATAATGGCGGATTGCTCGAAGTGTTGGACCGGTAGTCGATGTCCTTATTTGGCAGTTCCGCTGCAAATCCTGTGACGTTATTGTTCAAAAAACGTCATAGAAAACAGAAAAATCTGAACAGGTTGAAAAATATGACCAAAACAGAATATAAAGATATAAACGAAGCACCTGAAGAGAATAATTTCATCTTTTCTGTACTTATAAACACTCCAAATATACAACAAAATGCATTTAAGGGCTTAAAAAGTGGATTTTGCATGATATGTCCCCTTTAAATCACAGTGATTCTCTGGTGTCTATTAAAGCTTTGATAAAATCACCGTGAATATTCAGATCTGTGTTCTGATCTAGAGAGTGCCCGTGTCATGTGTAGATATGAAACAGCTTCACAAACAGTCTTCAATCACACAGTTTCATTATTTCTGTCTTACAATCATTCATATCATCACAGAAGCGCTGGGATAAAAGATTATGGTTTTATACGGTTACGATATAACACTGATGTCTACAGTGGAGATCAAAATAGAGTAAATCACCTGTAGAAACTAACTTTGTACTTCAAATTAAGCTTGTACCGATTACATCGTTAACGACAAGTGACTGTTAAAACGTGAGTCATTGAATCATTCCCTCAAGAGATTTGTTCAAAAACACTGAATCATCCAGTGATGAAACAAGTCTTTATGAGTGAGTCATTGAATCATTCCCGCAAGAGATTTGTTCAAAAACACTGAATCATCCAGTGATGAAACAATCTTTATGAGTGAGTCCTTGAATCATTCCCTAACTCAGTTCATTCTGATTGATTAAACATTTTTAAGTAGACTGCAGCAATTACTTTTTTGTCAGAAACTCTTGTAAATTACATTTTATTTTGCTTAGATATCTGTTCAGAATCGTGATCTTGAAACAACAACAAAAAAACATGATTCTCAGTTTATCCAGAGTTGTCCCACTCTATAATAGTGCATACGTGTGTGAATTGGGGTGCATATATCTCTTTGGTTTGCAAACTTCTACAGTGAATTCTACAGAACCACAAGCATGTTTTAAAGACACTGGACAAGTTTGTCGTATAGCCTTTAGTTTTGCTGCCCTCACGATATAGGAATAACCTTAAATACAAGTTACCTATAGGAAATTGGACATGAACTCCCTCTCAAGTTTCCAAGTGGTGTGTGGAATAAATGTAAGATTTCCAAATGATTAGTTTTGCCCACAACAGCTACATTGTGTGTTTGTTAAAGCAGTCCATATTTACATATATGTATAAACATTTGAAGCATATTGTTTCATGAACGAATCATTCTTTTTTACCGGTTCACTGAATCGGACTTAATCGGATGGGTTACTGAACCAACATTTGATTCTTTTTTAATTGAACATAACCAATAAGCTGACTTTCAGCCTGTAGGTTCCCTTTCGTCCTGGGAACTCCAACATATCGTCGTGGAGTTCCCTGACGAATTGGGATCCCAATTCGTCAGGGAACTCCCCGACGACACGTTGGAGTTCCCTGTACTCAGGGAACGAGGGTTACATACGTAACCGAGACGTTTTGTTCATCTCTCAGAGATTGACTCATTCAAAACTACAGATCGATTCTGTGAACTGACTCGACCGGTTTTAAGAATGATTCATTCAAGACTCAAACATCAACATATTGTATGTTTTATACACAACAAAAACAGCATTTGTTTGACTGAAGTTCCAGAATCTAGAAAAGATAATGCGATAAATGATTATATATTGTTGATAACGAATGGGAAAATTAAACATGTTGGCTTTAATAAGATTTGCCCAATAAGTGATCTCTAATCTTTTTTACAACTTGAACACTACCAGCTCGAAATTGCGACTTCAGAAGAGGGAAGTATTAGATTAACTGTTTGGAAGCATTAAAAATGAAATTTATTTTAAATGCATTTGGCAACAAATATTAAGAGAGATGTGTTGTACTTGTGGAGAGCGTCTTTAAACGAGGTTTCGACCTGTTAATCATGTGTTGTTTAATTTCTATCTCAGCTCTGCAATAGCTTGCGATCACTGCCTCTGACATCTACTGTCTACCTGGCAAATATTAATCAGGAACAAATCAATATTTTATCATTTCTCCATATTATTGGGTGACAGGTCAAAAACGTTAAAGAAATAGTTCATCTTGATAAAAAGCCTCTTTTGTAAGATACATATTGTGTGTTTAGCAGAAGGAAAAGGTCATGTGATTTTTAGTTTGCTGTCATTGTATGGCATTCTGGATATTATACGATTATGAAGCAATCGGGATCTTAAATGCATTAGTTGTGAGTGTTATTTGCTGCTGCAGACCATCATTATTCTCACTTTATCTCAGCGTTATCTTCATGTTGTGGGCTATCTGTGGGCTAATCGTGTAAGAGATGTTACATCATTAAACAGATTTGTTTCTTGTGCTTGATGAATGAAGCTACACAAGACAAATCACAGCTGAGATCTCAGTTATTTCTCCACAACGAGATTACTTGCTTTTAGTTGTAATGACCGCAAACCTGGGCTTTGCACAACAGTATTGAGCCGTAATGAGATGTTCCTCCTAAAATACCTTGAGAGAAAGCTGTTCAGCAGTCATCATCCGAGTCGAGTGCTGTAAAATGAATGATCCTCTGATGAGACATGTTTAAGTTCACATTGAGACAAATTCAAGCAGATGTATTGAGATGTTTTCTGAAGCTCTTGTATAATTCATTGTGATTTTTCTTACAGATATTTTCTTATAGAGAAGTGTTTGTGATTATCATGAGAAATATGCTGGTGTGTGTGTGTGTGTGTGTGTGTGTGTGTGTGTGTGTGTGTGTTGAAGGGTTGATCATTTGCCTTCATGTTTCGCTCTGTTTGCTCTGTTTGTCTGTGTGTGTGTTTGTCAAAGGTCTGAGTGTGATGTCATTTTCTCTGCCATTGTTTCCAAGCGTGTTTTAATGTTATCAGTGAAGTCCTTAACATGAGGACAGCAGTAGATCTTATCGGTCTGGAGACACACACACACACACACCACACACACCACACATACATAGAAGCAGCACAGTAATGTGATAAGACATAAAACACACACACAGAGCAGCTGAATGAATCATCTATTAGTGACTGCACACACACTCACTCACACACACACACACACACACACACACACACACACACACGCATAGAAACTGTAATAACAGAACAGTCTTTGGCACTCATTCTCTCACAAACACACACACACACACACACACGCACACACACACACACACACACACACACACACACACACACAGAAATTTGCTAAAATTTGTTTTGTGTTACAGTTTTTTACAATCACTTTGCTACTATTTTCAGAAACTTGATAGTTAGATCATTGTAAGGAAATGAATAGACACTCATTTGAAATATAATGTGTGAATTGCCTTTTGAAATAGTAGTACTTTGATATTACAGTTTTTTTACAATCACTTTGCTACTATTTTCAGAACCTTGATGTCATTTTTCACAACTCTAGACACAAAACTCAAAACGGTTATCACTTGTGACACAGGCTTGTCTAATGTTCAAAACATTGCATCGTGCATTCACATCTTTAAATAAATCTTGCACTTGCACAATCATTGGTTCAAAAAACAAATTTACTGTGAAATACCATTGAAACATAACTATAGATCACCCACACACAAGTAACTCATAGTTTCACTGAGTCATTGTTCGTACAATCATTAAATATTGTAGAACAAAATAGGTGATACAAGTTTCATTATGGTACTACATGAACAGTAAATATACATCTCTGTACAAGTACTGCAGTAGTAGAGAGAATACACACATAGTGGAATCATTGAACAAAGTGTGTGATATATTGATGCAAAACACTACGATACAATCACAACAGAGGTTTATTGGAATCAAAGCAAAAATATATAACATTATGCTACATTTATGGATATTGTTGTCAAATTGGTTCATGCTTCACGGTAATTGGTGACAATGAATCTCTTGTTCTTGAAACTTTCATGATTTACTGTAAACATCGAAGATTGTGTGTCTGTTTCCATAAAGAGTACATGCAACAGTTACTTATCATTTTGAGCAGTTGTATCAAATGATAGTTAGATCATTGTAAGGAAATGAATAGACACTCATTTGAAATATAATGTGTGAATTGCCTTTTGAAATAGTAGTACTTTGATATTACAGTTTTTTTACAATCACTTTGCTACTATTTTCAGAACCTTGATGTCATTTTTCACAACTCTAGACACAAAACTCAAAACGGTTATCACTTGTGACACAGGCTTGTCTAATGTTCAAAACATTGCATCGTGCATTCACATCTTTAAATAAATCTTGCACTTGTACAATCATTGGTTCAAAAAACAAATTTACTGTGAAATACCATTGAAACATAACTATAGATCACCCACACACAAGTAACTCATAGTTTCACTGAGTCATTGTTCGTACAATCATTAAATATTGTAGAACAAAATGGTGATACAAGTTTCATTATGGTACTACATGAACAGTAAATATACATCTCTGTACAAGTACTGCAGTAGTAGAGAGAATACACACATAGTGGAATCATTGAACAAAGTGTGTGATATATTGATGCAAAACACTACGGTACAATCACAACAGAGGTTTATTGGAATCAAAGCAAAAATATATAACATTATGCTACATTTATGGATATTGTTGTCAAATTGGTTCATGCTTCACGGTAATTGGTGACAATGAATCTCTTGTATCTTGAAACTTTCATGATTTACTGTAAACATTGAAGATTGTGTGTCTGTTTCCATACAAGTACATAAAGAGTAATGCAACAGTTACTTATCATTTTGAGCAGTTGTATCAAATGATAGTTAGATCATTGTAAGGAAATGAACAGAAACTCATCCGAAATGTAATATGTGAATTGCCTTTTGAAATAGTAGTTATTTGATGTTAAGTTGTGTCATATTGAACAGGTGATTTATGTTGAATGAACAAATGATCTAAGTTGTATGTGTATTGTATCCAAGCAATTGAGAAATGGGTTAAAGTTTTGAAAAATGTGCATTTTGATCATTGGTTGTGAGTTTTGTGTCTAGAGTTGTGAAAAATGACATCAAGGTTCTGTAAATAGTAACAAAGTGATTGTAAAAAACTGTAACAGAACAGTCTTTGGCACTCACTCTCTCACAAACACACACACACACACACACACACACACAGAGAAATTTGCTAAAAATTTGTTTTGTGTTACAGTTTTTTACAATCACTTTGCTACTATTTTCAGAAACTTGATAGTTAGATCATTGTAAGGAAATGAATAGACACTCATTTGAAATATAATGTGTGAATTGCCTTTTGAAATAGTAGTTATTTGATGTTAAGTTGTGTCATATTGAACAGGTGATTTATGTTGAATGAACAAATGATCTAAGTTGTATGTGTATTGTATCCAGACAATTGAGAAATGGGTTAAAGTTTTGAAAAATGTGCATTTTGATCATTGGTTGTGAGTTTTGTGTCTAGAGTTGTGAAAAATGATATCAAGGTTCTGTAAATAGTAACAAAGTGATTGTAAAACTGATGTGCTGATGATCTTTCATAACCTCTGACGACACACACACACACACACACACACACACACACACACACACACAGATAATAACAGAACAGTCTTTGTCACTCTCTTACTCAGTCACACACACACAGATAATAACAGTCTTTGTCCGGCTGGATGTGTGTGTGTGTGTGTGTGTGTCGTCAGAGGTTATGAAAGATCATCAGCACATCAGTTTTCAACACAAAACAAATTTTTGTCCAGGAATATTTATAGTTCTACCAGAAAGACTCGGGAGATAAGATACTGTATAAAGCATTTTATTAACAGCCCAGCAAGCCATATATGCAATAAAGTTCTTTGGCGTAGGCCCCGTCCGTAACTTGCGATCCGAGGGTACGGATTCTGCATATCCTGCCTGAAGATGAAGGCAGGGGCGCAGCCAACCCCCTCTTGGAGTTTTGGAAGGGACCGACCTTGTGGTGGTCGTGGGAAGGATGGAGAAAAGACAAAGAGCGTCTTAGTGGAGGTGGGGAGGATGGTGGTAAGTGAAGCGTCAGCATCTGCGAACTCAGACATAAGTAAGGGTCTTTTATACATCACGTATTAGAACGTGATTGGATAGATGAGAAGGTAATAATGACGTGACAATTGAGTCTTCCTGGCAGAATTTACGCTACGCTTTCATTTAATTCTAGAGAGTTGTGAGCTATTTTCACACTGCACCGCTTGATCATATGTGTCATAAATTCATGGCATTTTTATTTTATTTTATTTTGTAGGAATTTCCCTCATTTCAGATATTTTCTCATTTGCTCTAGATATGCTCCCCTTCTACATTAGACGAGCAGTTTCTCTTACAGCAGCGATGAAGCCCTTAAAGGGACAGTTACATTTAATCATTTAGCAGACGCTTTACAGTTTTTTCCAATTGCTAACACACTAAAATCTCATGCACAGCACAATTATTTAAAGGTGCCCTATAATGTTTTTTTTAAATTATTTTATAATGTTTCCTGGGTTGCCCTTATAATGTTAGTATGTTTTTTAGATCAAAAATAGTCATAATTTAGAAATAAAAGGCCCCCAAAAAAACTGTAAATGCACTGAACACAGTTCTCTGCATAAGACACAACAATCTGACATAAAGTCACATGTTTGCCATTTCAAAACACTACCATTCAAAATGACACTACATGAGCTAATTGGCCAATTACATGTGCCATCTGGCCAAACACCTCAATGGTTTATTGTTAACACTTCAATCAGGATGTAAGCACTATAAAAACTATAAAAGTATAAAAATTATTTTTCTTGCCACTTTTTTACTGTAATGTATTTTCTGGAAGTTTCTTTTTCAGTTTACTGTTTTTTGTAGGTTTTTTTTTCATGTAAATAGTTCTGCTGTGCATATGTTGCACTGACTTGTTTACTGTAGTGAAAAAATACATTACTGTAAAATGAAGTTTCAACAGGATGTGTGTATCTGCAAATATTTCTGTGCATGTGAACAATCTGATACATATTTTAGCATTATGGCAAAGCATACTAAAGATAGGAGTGCTTTTCATTATGCCCAACAGTGTGTAGTTGTTAAGGCAAAAATCTGGTAATATGAATGAAGTGTGTGCCATTTCATGCAAAAGTTTGATTTTGATAATGCTATAGTTTCTGTTTCAGTGCTTCATTTTGCAGGATATATGAGGTATTTTGCAGTTTGGGTGTGTGGTTTTGTGAATTGTGTTAAGTATTTTGATAAAACCAGATTAGTTTGCAATTGTGTGTTACTGTAACAATTGGAAAAAACTGTAATTATAGAAAGTTGTGAGCTATTCAGACACTGCACCGCTTGATCATATGTGTCATAAACTCACATGGCTTTTTTATTTTATTTTATTTTTTAGGAATTTCCCTCATTTCAGATATTGCTGCCCTTCTACATTAGACGAGCAGTTTCTCTTACAGCAGTGATGAAGCCCTTAAAGGGACAGTTACATTTACAGTAATCATTTAGCAGACGCTTTAATCCAAAGACTTAGAAATGAGGAGAACAACAGAAGCAATCAGAGTTAAAGTGCTGTAACGAGTCTCAGCACACACACGGTTTTGTTTTGTTTTTAATCAGAAAAAATAAAATAGAATAAAATATAATAGAGTAGAAAAGGTAAGTGCTGACGAACGATGTGTCTTTAGAGATTTTTTGGAAATGGCTAAAGACTCACTAAAGTTTCTCGAACTGAGATCCATCATTCGGTGAGAGTTCAGCCAAAAGTGTAAATCCTGTCATCATTTATTCACAATGATATGGAAGACTATTTCTGCCTCATATGGAAAAAAAATCAGGCTTTGAAAAATTATAATTATTAAAGTTGAAACTTTGAGATTGTCTTTTCGTGAATTTCTTTAAATAAAAAAGTGTGTGTGTGTGTGTGTGTGTGTGTGTGTGTGTGTGAGAGAGAGAGAGGTATTTGAGTATGTATGATTGCGTATGTGAGAAACAGAGTGTGCATGTGTGTGGGGCTGTGTGTGTAAGTGTGTGGGTGTGAGTGTAAGTGTGTGGGTGTGTGGGTGTGGGTGTGTCACATGTCATTGATGCATGAGTTCATGGCCACCAGGTTAGATGAGCTTTTGCACGAGAGAGAGAGAGAGAGAGAGAGAGAGAGAGAGAGAGAGAGAGAGAGAGAGAGAGAGAGAGAGAGAGAGAGAGAGAGAATCTCACACTCTTGTGGCAATAGTTGTTGTGTGTGGATTATGAATGTCAAACCTTAAATCTCTACAGAAACTACAGGTAGATCAATTTCTGTAATCATTCTAATCGACTGCATAACTATATAAAATATACTTTATATTCATCAAAAAAATCCTGCAAACAGACAATATATCACAGTCTCCACAACAACTATTCTCAACTCTGATAATAATCATAAATGTTTCTTGAGCATCAGATCATCATATTAGAGTGATTTGAGAAAGATCATGTGACACTGAAGACTGGAGTAATGATGCTAAAAATTCAGCTTTGATCACAGGAATAAATTACACTTTACTATATATTCACACAGAAAAAGATGATTTACATTCTAATAATATTTCACAATTTGTACTGTATTTTTGATCAAATAAAAGCAGTGTTGTTGAGCAGAAGAGACTTTCCACACCTGTATGGTATAGTGTGAACGGGACCTTAATAGTCTGAGTGTGTGCTACCAGTGATTGTTCAGATTGTCAAACTATTGAACTAAAGTCCATCACTGAACCATTCTTGCCCTCGCTCGTCCACACTGCCATCCCTCTTCTCGACAACAGCACGAGCTGAGCTGAGATTGATGAGTGCTTAGTGAGTGTTTAGCCACTGTAAACTCTCTCACACACACTGTTTCTGTCCTCTGATGAACGAGTGTTGCTGTGATTGACGCTGGTCATCTTCTGCACGTGGAAATTAATCCCATGAAACTCCAATCAGAGGAGTCTCTCTGGTCAGTCTGTTGCTTAGCGACCGTATCCCTCCCTGGCCTGGCCATCACACACACACACACACTGACCCCTGAGCCATACATCAAAAACTCAGCGGCCGTCTCCTCATGTAATGTCCCCATTCATCTGACCCGCGCTTTAGCCGTATCGTTCTGCTCATTTCACCTCAACATCTCGCCTACATTCTCTCTTTCCTGCACCAGGAAACACACACACACACACACTCACACACTTTCCTAATTCTTTACTGGTACGATTAACCATTTTCTTGGCTATTAAACTGTTCTGGTAAATTATATTATGTTATATTGTCACTATGATGTAATATAATGTTTATAATTTGATCAAATTGTAGTATATATACAGTAATGACAATTTTGATTAAGATATGAGGAAAATATTTCATATTTTTTAAATATCTAAAATATGAGGGAAGAGCAAAACACTAAATATATATCTGACAAAATTATATACCAAAACTTATTATATTATATTATATTATATTATTAATTCACAAATATATGATTCCCATTTCAATTTAAATGCAATTTGTTTCTCTGTGTTTGTTGACGTTGCAGGATTTTCCGAACAAAAACTTAAACCATAAAAAAGTTTTCATTGCTTAAAATAATATAAACTTTAATTAATTTAATTAATTTAAACTTTAATGTAATTTAAAAATATATTAATTAATTTAATTAATTTAAACTTTAATGTAATTTAAATATATATATATATATATATAAAACTTAAACTTATTTTATTTCAGCTATGTACTAAAATGTACTGAAATAAAAGTGAATAAAATCTATTTAGACATTTATTTTAAAATTATTAATGTAAATGTTGGCATTCTAGTGTTAATACTGAGATGTCAAAATCCTGATTACTTCTGAATGAGTTGTTAACTAAATTTCATCTTCATGACCATGTGCGATATTTTACAATATGTGGTGCAGATATTGATTTCTTTGTGATGTGTTATTAATGGATGATATATAATCATATATGTGTTTTGCATGTTTTGTCTGCCATATATCAGATTTCTGGAGTCGTTCTAAACAGAAGACGTTTGTATGTGCGGTAAGCTACAGTACTAGATATCATTCGGAGTAAGTTATGTTTGTTTTTGCAAATGTTCTTTGTGTATGATATTTGATTTTGCTCTCTCTGAATAATAACTCTCTCTCTGCTCCAGAAAGTCGTTTAGTTTAAACTCGACTGCAATCCATTTTGTTTTGTGCTCCACTAAAACTGATCTTTAATTCTCCCTGCAGCTACTGAAATTGATGAGTTTTTCATAATTATTCCCTTTGCAGCTTTTTAACTTTTCATGAGAGAAGGAGCAATTTCACTGCTTTATTGTGTTCTGCAGAGAAGTGAGATATAAGATATTGATATTTGTGTGGTTTATGTCCTGCGCTGCCTCGAATGTTTGATACAAAAGTGCATTACACATTCAGAGTGGTTACAAAAGGCCTGATTCATCACAGGTGTTCACTAATAGCTTTGTGTAGTTAAACTTTACAGATTTTTGTCTGTTTTTCTTAAGCAGCTAACATTTGTGTATGTGTGTTTCAATGCATGCATTAATTAAAAACACGTTTTAAGGACTGTGAAAGCGAGAGAGGTAGTAGCGCTAGTTTAGTGATGGTTAACAGTAGTGCTAGTTTAGTCATGGTCAACTGAAGCGCTAGTGTAATGATGGTTCCCTTTCGTAGTCACTCCGAGTTACGTCAAGGAGTGACGGAGAATGGGGGTTTCGCATAGAAAGCCAATCCTCTTCGAGTATTTAACAACGAGCCAATGGCGTGAAAATGCCATGGGTCTGCGGAATTTGCATAGCGTACTCCGCCCACCCATGTGGGTATAAAAGGAGGAAGCAAACGCACCGCAGTATGTTTTCGCTTCGGAGCCAAGAGCATTCTTCTCTCCACAAGCCATATCACTAAGCCTTTTCGAGACGAGCGTCCTCTTCAGTGTTGGTGTGACGGCGGTACCCAGCGAGATTCTGCATTGCCTGCGATCTGTGCAGTGGTCTGCCAGACTTTGCGCTTCTCCCTGGTCGCCTCGGCGCTGAAAGAGTGAATTTCCTCTCCTTTGAAAGAGCTGCACGCGGCACGTCTTTTTAAAGATGGTTCGCCCGTGTTCTTCTGGGTGCGGTCGATATCTGTCCTCCTCTGATGGGCACGATCGCTGCTTTGTATGTCTGGGTCTTCGTCATGCTAAAGCAGCGTTCGTGGATGAGTCATGTGCCCATTGTGGTAACATGACCATCTCAACACTTAGATCGAGACTCAATGATCTTACTGTGAGAGTCCCCGCCCCCGCTACCCGTTCAGCTTCCTCTACCCGGGGAAGCTCTTCGGCTCGCGGCCAGGGTGATCTGACGGTGACGGTGTGGAACAAACCCCCGACGCTAGCTCCTCGGGTCCCACCCACCGCAACAGTGTTGCAGCCAGCGAGCGCCGAAACGGTGCAGACGTCTGCCTGTTCGCAGGTACCGTCTGTTTCGTTCGGCGCTCCAGAGGAGGATGCGATGTCGATCGCGGCATCACAAGGCGAGCTGGATTCTTCGGGGTCTGAAGATGTGGCGGCGCTGCCTCCCTCGGGAGTGCCAGCGCCGCCCGTCTCGGATCCCGAGATGACGGCTATGCTGTCTCGGGCCGCCGTGAGTATCGGGTTGGATTGGAATCCTCCGGCCCACCCCGATCACTCACGGATGGACGAATGGTTTTTGGGCAAAGCCGCCGCTGCAAAGCCACAGCCGACCCCAATACCATTCTTCCCCGAGCTGCATGCGGAACTGACGAAGACGTGGCAGGCTCCTTTGTCTTCCCGCGTTCGTCCGTCAGCTTCCCCCGCCTTTCCTCCCCTCGACGGCGCAGCTGCCCGTGGGTATGCTGGGGTGCCTCCGGTGGAGCGCTCTGTTGCGATGCAACTGTGTCCGCAGAGCGCCTCCTCCCGGGGGCCACCCAAGCATCCCTCCAAAGCCTGTAGGTTCTCGTCGTCTATGGCGGCGCGATCCTATAGCGCGGCGGGGCGGGCGGCCGCCGCTCTGCATGCGATGAGCACTTTGCAGGTTTTCCAAGCCAAACTGCTCAGAGATATGCACGAGGGCGGGACTGATCAAGGGTCGTTCAATGAACTGCGAGCGGCCACCGACCTCGCTCTCCGGGCGACTAAAGTGGCGGCTCGTTCCCTTGGTCAGGTGATGGCCACTAGTGTGGTCCAGGAGCGTCATCTTTGGCTCAACCTGGCGGAAGTGCGGGACGCTGAGCGGACCCGTCTGCTCGACGCCCCCCTTTCCCAGGCTGGCCTTTTCGGCGGTGCGGTCGAGGACTTTGCCCAGCAGTTCTCGACTGCCCAGAAGCAGACAGAGGCGATTAAACATATCCTGCCCCGACGGCCAGCTGCTGCCTCCACCCAGCCGTCGCCGCAGCCGCCTCAGTCTGCTCGCCGCCGAAGACGTCCCACTGCGGCCCCCCTCCCTCCGGAGCGACCCCAGCAGCAGCCTCCACCCGGGTCGCGCCGTAGAGGCGGTCGCAGAGGAACGTCACAGCCCCCTCAGGCCCCGCCCCCCGCTAAACGCCGGGCTAAGCGGCGTTCCTGAGACGGGCTGCTCAGTGATGGTTTCGAGTTTTTCCCAGGAGGAGGTAGCAGGCCCCCTCCTTCCCCCGGTGGAGGGCCGGGGGAGAATCTTTTGTTCTCCGCTCCCCGCTGCTCACCCACGGGTGGGCAGCACCCTGAGTTGGTTAAAGAAAGACTTGACACTATCACTGAGCACACAGACCGGGATGAGCGCGCACGATGCTCCAGAGCGTCGCCCCGCTCATTCCTCTCTGTCTCTGAGGGCGCGGAGAGGAGTGTGCGTCGTCCCCGGACCGCACCGCTCCTCTCCCCCTCTGTCGCCAGACCCCCGGCAGAACAGACCCCCGTGGAACGCTGGTCCTTCCCTGGTCTCTTCTGTCGGGGAGCGGAGCTTGACTACGCACCCGCATGTGGTATCTCCCGTGCGCATGCCAGTCACTCCGCCCCGCTGCCCCTCCGGGGGGACGTCTGTGGCTCGGATGACCCCGCTGGTTCGGTTCCTCGGAGCTTGGCTCGAGCTCCCCGGTCTGTCCCGCTGGGTCATCAGAACGATCAGATTCGGCTACGCGATTCAGTTCGCACGATCTCCTCCCCGTTTCAGGGGAGTTCGCTCCACTATAATCGGTGGCAATGCCCCGGTTTTGAGAGCGGAGATTGCGACCCTGCTGGCGAAGGGTGCAATCGAGACGGTCCCTCCAGCCGAGGTGAAGTCCGGTTTTTACAGCCCCTACTTCATTGTCCCCAAGAAGACCGGTGGGTTACGACCGATCCTCGACCTGCGCGTTTTGAACCGCACTCTGCATCGAATGCCGTTCAAAATGCTCACGGCCAAACGCATTTTCGAATGTGTTCGACATCAGGATTGGTTTGCAGCGATCGACCTGAAGGATGCGTACTTTCATGTCTCCATATTGCCTCGACACAGACCGTTTCTTCGGTTCGCTTTCGAAGGCCAGGCATATCAGTACACGGTTCTCCCGTTCGGGTTAGCTCTGTCCCCTCGCGTCTTCACGAAGATCGCCGAGGCAGCCCTTGTTCCCCTTCGCGAACACGGGGTTCGCATCCTGAACTATCTCGACGATTGGCTAATTTTGGCTCACTCTCGAGAACAGGTTTGCGAACACAGAGATCTAGTGCTTCAGCACTTAGCCCGTCTGGGCCTTCGGGTCAACCGGGAGAAGAGCAAACTTTGCCCCGTGCAGAGGATCTCTTTTCTTGGCATGGAGATAGACTCGGTCGCCATGTCCGCGCAGCTTACGAGCGAGCGCGCACACTCACTGCTGACTTGTCTTCGACAGTTCGACGGCAAGAGTGCGGTTCCACTGAAACTCTTTCAGAGGCTCCTGGGGCATATGGCATCCGCAGCCGCGGCTACGCCACTCGGATTGCTTCATATGAGACCGCTTCAGCTCTGGCTTCGCGATCGAGTCCCGAGGTGGGCATGGCATCGTGGCTCGCTCCGGGTTCCAGTAACTCCAGCGTGCCGCCGAACCTTCTTCCCGTGGTTGAACCTCAGCTTTCTTCGGGCAGGTGTCCCTCTCCAGCGAGTTTCCAGGCATCTCGTTGTCTCCACGGATGCATCTACCACGGGTTGGGGTGCCATGTGCAGTGGGCATGCAGCCGCGGGTTCCTGGACAGGACCCCAGCGCCTCATGCACATCAATTGCCTCGAGCTGCTGGCAGTACGCCTGGCCCTGCACCGCTTTCGAGCACTGCTCAGGGGTCAACACGTACTTGTCCGCTCAGACAATACCGCTACAGTAGCGTACATCAACCACCAGGGGGGTCTACGCTCACGTCGGATGTCGCAGCTCGCTCGCCACCTCCTATTATGGAGTCAGAAGCACCTGAGGTCCCTTCGTGCTGTGTACATTCCTGGAGCCCGGAACCTGGCAGCCGACGAGCTGTCACGGATCCGCCCTGTCTCCGGCGAATGGCGACTCCATCCCCAGACGGTCCAGCTGATCTGGGACCAGTTCGGGGAAGCTCAGATAGATCTGTTTGCCTCCCGGGACTCTTCCCACTGCGTCCAGTTTTATTCCCTGTCCGAGGGCACGCTCGGGACAGATGCGCTGGCGCACAGCTGGCCGCGGGGCCCACGCAAGTATGCGTTTCCCCCAGTGAGCCTCCTTGCACGGGTGTTGTGCAAGATCAAGGAGGACGAGGAGCAGGTCCTGCTGGTAGCCCCTTATTGGCCCACCAAGACGTGGTTCTCCAAACTCATGCTCCTCGCGACAGCACCTCCTTGGACTATTCCTCTGAGACAAGATCTGCTCACTCAGAGACGGGGCACTCTGTGGCACCCTCGTCCCGATCTATGGAGGCTACATGTGTGGCTCCTGGACGGCACGAGGCAGGTTTGAGTTCGCTACCACCTGCGGTGGCAGCAACCATCACTTCCGCCAGAGCGTCGTCTACTAGACACCTGTATGCGTTGAAGTGGAACCTCTTCGTCAACTGGTGCTCTTCTCGTCGAGAAGACCCCAGGAGATGCTCGATCGGTGTTGTGCTTTCCTTCCTGCAGGATGGGTTGGAGCGTAGGCTGTCGCCCTCCACCCTCAAAGTTTACGTTGCGGCTATTTCCGCCTCTCATGATGCAGTTGAAGGTAAGTCCGTTGGGAAGCACGACCTGGTCATCAGGTTCCTGAGGGGAGCGAGGAGGCTAAATCCATCTCGTCCTCCCCTCGTGCCCTCTTGGGACCTCTCGGTAGTGTTAAATGCTCTGCAGAGGCCTCCCTTTGAGCCTTTGCAATCGGTTGAGTTTAAGTTCCTGTCTTTGAAGACAGCTCTCCTGGTTGCATTGGCCTCCATCAAGAGGGTAGGGGACCTGCACGCATTCTCCGTTGACGAAGCGTGCCTAGAGTTCGGGCCGGCTTACTCTCACGTTGTTCTGAGACCCCGGCCCGGTTACGTGCCCAAGGTTCCCACAACTCCCTTCCGGGATCAGGTGGTGACCTTGCAAGCGCTGCCCCTGGAGGAGGCAGACCCAGCCTTGGCACTGCTCTGTCCGGTGCGTGCACTCCGCACCTACGTTGACAGAACGCGGTGTTTCAGGACCTCAGATCAGCTCTTTGTTTGTTATGGGGGGAGCCAGAAGGGAAGGGCTCTCTCAAAACAGCGGCTGTCTCACTGGTTAGTGGACGCCATTGTTTTGTCTTACCAGCAGCAAGGTCGACCGTGCCCCCTTGGTGTGACTGCCCACTCCACTCGGAGTGTGGCTTCCTCTTGGGCTTTAGCGCATGGCGCCTCGCTAACAGACATCTGCAGAGCTGCAGGCTGGGCGACACCTAACACCTTCGCAAGATTTTATAATTTGCGAATCGAGCCAGTTTCCTCTCACGTACTCGCCTCCGCTAGTGCTGGAACCGCTTGAGTGTCTTCGCTTGCTCGCCACTCCACTCCTCAGATTGGATAAGTGCGATATTTCCTCAGTTGTCCTTCTTTGAAGCCCTGAGTCCTCCAGCACTTATGATGCGGGCACCACTGCGCTTGCTCTGGTGCCGGCTAAGTGCCTCCATGTGCACGGTTCCCCTTTGGTAACTGTCTCATGTGTATTATCCACTGTAAGCCTCTCTGAGCATGTGTCTTCCCTTGGCAAGCCATCTGCCACCCCTGGAGCTAGTTGCCACCTGCGGTTGGCGCTCCAGTATTCTCCATATGCAGCCCCAGTGGCCATATGTGTTTTGTAAGTCCTCCCTTCGGTAGGCATCTGGTAGCATGTCCCTCCCGGGATATGTTTCCCAGTGTACCTTGGTAATTCTGTGTCAAAGTGGGACCTTTGTGTAATTTTCTGTTAGAGGTCTAGACTTTCGCAGAGCACTGGAAGACAGCTGGAAGATGGCGTGATGGCATAGACCCCCATTCTCCGTCACTCCTTGACGTAACTCGGAGTGACTACGAAAGGGAACGTCTCGGTTACAGATGTAACCCTCGTTCCCTGAGTAGGGAACGGAGACGTTACGTCTCCTTGCCACTTCTGCTGTACCGCTGGGTGACGCCTGAGATCAGTCTTGGCTCCTCAGCGAAGACATACTGCGGTGCGTTTGCTTCCTCCTTTTATACCCACATGGGTGGGCGGAGTACGCTATGCAAATTCCGCAGACCCATGGCATTTTCACGCCATTGGCTCGTTGTTAAATACTCGAAGAGGATTGGCTTTCTATGCGAAACCCCCATTCTCCGTCACTCCTTGACGTAACGTCTCCGTTCCCTACTCAGGGAACGAGGGTTACATCTGTAACCGAGACGTTAACCGTAGCACTAGTTTAGTGATGGTTAACAGTAGTACTAGTTTAGTGATGGTTAACAGTAACACTAGTTTAGTGATGGTTAACAGTAGCACTAGTGTAGTGATGGTTAACATTACCACTAGTTTAGTGATGGTTAACAGTAGCACTAGTTTGGTGATGGTTAACCGTAGCACTAGTGTAGTGATGGTTAACCGAAGCACTAGTTTAGTGATGGTTAACAGTAGCACTAGTGTAGTGATGTACCACTAACATTACCACTAGTTTAGTGATGGTTAACAGTAGCACTAGTTTGGTGATGGTTAACCGTAGCACTAGTGTAGTGATGGTTAACCGAAGCACTAGTTTAGTGACGGTTAACTGAAGCACTAGTTTAGTGATGGTTAACCGTAGCACTAGTGTAGTGGTTAACTGAAGCACTATTTTAGTGCTGGTTAACTGAAACACTAGTGTAGTGATGGTTAACTGAAACACTAGTATAGTGATGGTTAACTGAAACACTAGTGTAATGATGGTTAACTGAAACACTAGTGTAGTGCTGGTTAACTGAAACACTAGTGTAGTGATGGTTAACTTAAAAACTAGTGTAGTGATGGTTAACTGAAGCACTAGTTTAGTGCTGGCTAACTGAAACACTAGTGTAATGATGGTTAACTGAAACACTAGTGTAATGATGGTTAACTGAAACACTAGTGTAGTGATGGTTAACCGAAGCACTAGCGTAGTGATGGTTAACTGAAGCACTGGTTTAGTGATGGTTAACAGTAGCACTCGTACTCATTTAGTGATGGTTAACTGAAGCACTAATGTAATGATGGTTAACTAAAGCACTAGTTTAGTGATGTTAACAGTAGCACTAGTAGTCATTTAGTGATGGCTAACTGAAACACTAGTGTAATGATGGTTAACCTTAGCACTAGTTTAGCGATGGTTAACAGTAGCACTAGATTAGTGATACTTAACTGAAGCACTAGTATAATCATGGTTAACCTTAGCACTAGTTTAGTGATGGTCAACTGAAGCACTAGTTTAGTGATGGTTGACAATAGAACTAGTTTAGTGATGGTTTAACCGTAGCACTGGTTTGTTGATGGTTTACCATAGCACTAGTTTAGTGATGGTTGACAATAGCACTAGTTTAGTGATGATTAACAGTAGCACTAGTTTAGTGATCATTGACAATAGCACTAGTGTGATGGTTAACTGATTCTCTAGTTTAGTGTTGTTAACTGAAGCAATAGTGTAATGATGGTTAACCGTATCTCTAGTTTAGTGATGGTTAACTGAAGCACTAGTTTAGTAACTGTTAACAATAGCATAGTTTAGTGTCTGTTAACAATAGCACTAGTTTAGTAACTGTTAACAGTAGCACTAGTTTAGTCATGGTTGACAGTAGCACTAGTTTAGTAATGATTAACCATAGCACTAGTTTAGTGATTGTTTACCGTATCACTAATTTAGTGATGGTGTACTGTAGCACTGGTTTGTTGATGGTAAACAGTAGCACTAGTTTAGTGATGGTTGACAATAGCACTAGTTTAGTGATGGTTAACCGTAGCACTGGTTTGTTGATGGTAAACAGTAGCACTAGTTTAGTGATGGTTGACAATAGCACTAGTTTAGTGATGGTTAACCGTAGCACTGGTTTGTTGATGGTAAACAGTAGCACTAGTTTAGTGATGGTTGACAATAGCACTTCTTTAGTGATGATTAACAGTAGCACTAGTTTAGTGATCGTTGACAACAGCACTAATTTAGGGATGGTTAATTGATGCACTAGTTTAGTGATATTAACTGAAGCTCTAGTGTAATGATGGTTATCCGTAGCACTAGTTTAGGGATGTTTAACAGTAGCAATAGTTTAGTGATGGTTAACTGAAGCACTAGTTTAGTGACTTTTAACAATAGCTCTAGTTTAGTGACTGTTAACAAAAGCACTAGTTTAGTGGTGGTTAACAAAAGCACTAGTTTAGTGATGGTTAACAATAGCATCAGTTAGCCTTTGCTGTATTTGAAAAGTGTTTCGGATCAGTCACTTTAGACATTAGAGCTGCTTTAGATTGTTCCTCATTAAGTGTTTACACACAAAACAGACACTGTAACTGTTGAGAGGATGGTCTTATCTACTAATCCAAAGGTTTCAGCATCTTTAAGTCCCTGTTAGTGGCTGCTAACAATCCTGGATTTGTCTTGATGCTTTGAGAGAAATCCATTCGCATTTTCACTTGCAGAAGGAGATTTTGATGTTCAAATTTCCATAAAAACAAACTAGGCTTGAAGCTCTCCAGTAACCACAGAGGTTACTGTAATTTTAGTTAATTGCAAAGTTACTTACAACCCGTAACTAAATTAAATGATATGAGATTATACACAGGCCGAAACTATCCATTAGTCGAAATCACTGTGGCCTTGTGGGTTTATGTATTGTTATTGATGGTGTAGAAATCATTATGTCACAATATATATATATATATATATATATATATATATATATATATATATATATATATATATATATATTGGCAAAAAAGGCAAACTACATCTACGAATTTTATTATGAAAATAAAAAAAAAGCTGACAGAAAAAGGCAACATAATCAGTTATTAATATTTATTGGTTCTCTCTTGCATGTGTTCGTAATTTCTTTGTATGATTGCCGGCACAATTTATAATGTTTCATTTATCACAAATAAAACAATCTACTCAATAAATGGTGAAGTTGTCCATTTTCCTTGTCCGGACATCACTTTTGGCCCTATATAATAACAATATGACTTCATATAATAAAAATGCAATGCATTTATACAGAGGTCTAAAAGACAGAATGGTTTTGTTATGAGGATATTGCAGATGTGTGTGTGTGCGTGTGTGTGTGTGATCAGGATAATCCGTGTAACCCTTTAGTGACCGTGGAGGCTCCAGCTCCTCCATCTGCTGCAGTGACTTGTTTATTTCTAGCATTTCTCTGAACAGGATCGAGTCTCCTTTAAATATCTCCGGTGTTTTCTGCATGAGACGGATGTGAGCGCAGATGTTTACAGCTAAACGCCCATATTCGACGTTTATCTGCACATGGCAGCGGCCGGTGCTGATGGGAGACTCCGCGAATCCCGGATCTTCATTATCATCATCATCAGCATCTGAAACGATGCAGCTCACTTCCATCATGTTCCTTCTCCGTGTGTGAATCGCATTGTTTCTGGGCTGAGATGGTTCGGGTCGTCAGTGTTCTGGGTCTGGTGATGTTCAGCGTCGCTTTGCTCATTTTGTCATTGATCAGTTACGTGTCCATCAAGAAAGACTTCATCTTCACCGGCCCAAAATACGCCAACGGCGGGGGTCCGCGGATGTACATGTTTCACGCGGGGTTTCGGTGAGTGAACACGTGATTTTCACATACATTTATTAAAAGTCTCATCATAACGGGATTGTTTATTTCTAAAAATTCAAAAGGGCAGCTTTTCTAATGCGCATGCGGTTGAATAAGCGTGTGTTTTGATCACATCTTTTGGAAAGGCCTCTTGTCCTTCTGTCATGATGCTCAGTGCGCATGCGCAGTTCAGTCCTGGATCATGAAGACGGACTAACCTACATTCTCATATTTCACAGAGTAATGATTTCTGAACAATCAGCTGCGTTCATATTCTATATACGTCATGCATTCTATTCTAACGCATATTCTTTATTGGCATCTTTGGTTTCATAATACATCTTACATATGAAAAAAGGTTCTATGTAGAACTTTAGGGTTCTTGGTTAAATTTTTAACAACCGTTTAAGACAAAAAGGTTCTAAATAACGAGAAATGTCTTAAATTATTGCATAATACTTTCATATTTAATGGGTTATTTTTCTAGCGATAAAGTAAGTTTCTGAGCTGTTTAATTCATAACATTTAATTAAATAAAAATAAAAAACTAAACGATCATTTAAACTAAATCGTTAAAATGATCCATGATGGAACTCCTAAGATATTTAGAACCTTTGTTTTTAAGAGTGATGCACATTTAAAAAGGTTCTTTATTGGCACTGATGGTTCCATGAAGAACCTTTAACGCCCACAGAACCTTTTAGGTTCTTTATAATTGAAAATGGTTCTTTAGAATATTAAAATGTTCTTCACATCAAGAAAAGGGCTCTTTTAAGAAAGTTTTTTGGTTAATGTTGAGTGATAAACTACTTTACATTTGATTAATGCATCATTTCTTATAGTCTAACTTGCTGACCATCAAGAATATGTTTTTAAAAAAATACTTGCTTGCATCCCAATTATGTACAACACTCACTTCTTAGCCTTCTGGCTGAAATCAAATATGTGCACAGAAGTGCATGTTTTTTGATGAGTGTTATGTGAATGTTGTACATAAACACTCACTGTTAAAGGGCAACCAAAGTCCAGTTTTAATGTTGTGTTTGATTGAAACTGAAGGATCGAGGCCCTGCGCGCTGTCCTTGGTCCTGATTTACTCCTCTGGCAGTTTCATTTCCAGTCAGTAATCAGACGCTTTTGCTACAGTCAAGGTTACATAGCAGGAGTTATTTTGATCCGGCACTCTTGTATGACCATATGTTATTCATCAGCGGCTCGTCATTTAAACTTCCGCCAGGGAAGAGAGAAAAGGCCAAAACTAGCAGAAGTGCCTTCAAATGTGTTTTAAATTACAGTTCAGATCAGATAATAGTGTACGAGAGGCTTGATTTGAATTACTTTACAAGTTTGATTTTAATAATTTCAGTGTGTAAGTAATTCCACATGCCAACAGGTTTACAGCAAATGTCTGATCTGCTCTTGTTCAAAGTCCTGATTGTGTTTTAGTCTCTGCTAGAACAGGTTTTCCTGTTTGAATGTTGATTATTTTCCTCATATTCTCCATTGTTGCGGCTCCTCTATTCCCAGCCTGTCAGTATCACTCTGTTTACTTCCTGTCTCTATGAAGGCCCTATTCCTGAAAGCACCCTGTTCTCTGATTGGTCGCCTGGATCAGTGTGCTATGATTGGTCGAGTTTGTTCAGGAAATGTCCCTCCCCTTACCATAACCACCAGTTCAACACACTACTAACTAACTCAACCAAGCCCCGCCCCTTTATTCTGCATATGAAATATTATAATGAGGAATATTTTGACTACCATGGAGGCATTTCAGGAATTCAGGAACACTGATACTGATATAGAGGAGAACTCCCGCCGACTTAATTACAACTTAACATCTAACAGCAATATTTAAAATATATATAGACTAAAATGCCAAAAGCACATAACAAAATGCCTAAAAAATGTACTAACTTATAAAAATAAAACATGTTAACAACATGCTTACTGGTACTAGAAACATGCTAGAATATGCTCCATAATGCTAACAACATTAGCAATGTGTTAAATCATGCTAATAATTTACTAAATGCTAAAACATGCTAGAAAAATGCAAACAATTCAGCAATAATGCAAGCAACGTGTTAATAATGTTTGAAACATGCTAACAATGCACTAAATAATGCTAAGAACGTATTAACAATGTTAAATGATGCTAGAAACTTGCTAGCAAATGTTATGTTATGAAAATGCTAACTCATGTTTGAATCATGCTAATAATGAACTAATTAATGCTAGCAAACATATAAACAATGTTAAATTGTGCTAGAAACATGCTAACTCGTACTAGCAAATGTTTATGCACTCTATGAAAATGCGAAATCATGTTTGAATCATGCTAAAAATTAACTAATTAATGCTAGCAAAATGCTAACATGTAAACAATGTTAAATTATGCTAGAAGCATGCTAAATCATGCCAGCAAATGTTAATGCATGTTATGAAAATGCTAAATCATGTCTGAAACATGCTAACAATATACTACTAATAATATGATATATCATGCTAGAAAATGTGATAAATAATGATAGAAACATGCTAAATCATGCATCAATCCAAAATCCAAGCTTTTAAAATAGTAAACTAAAACCAAAAACCATTCAGAATTAAAACCTAAAAACATAAAGCTGTTAAAACTACTTCAAACATTCTGGCTAGGCTTTCTGAAGTCTTTGTCTACAAACTTTACTCTTAAAAATAAGCGCTCTTCGTTGGCTTCGATGATTCCATGTAGAACCTGTAACATCCATTTCAGAAAAGGGTCTTTATAAAATATTCTTTATAAAATATTTTTTTTTTTTTTAAGAAAAAATGCTTCTTTTAAGAACCGATCACTAAAGGATCTTTGAGGAACCAAAAATGGTTCTTTTATGGGATCGCAAAAAATAAGTGTTTATGAATTGATTGAGTTTTACTGGGAGTGACTTGAGTCGTCCTGTAAACCAACACTGTAACGCTCCGACCTCTGAGGCCGTAACCCAGACTCAGATAATGAAACGGAACAAGCTTTAACAAACGAGAGTGAGAAAACGAGCAGGCGTGGAGTCTAAAAGAGGCTGTTTAATTAGAGCGGGCATCGACTGCCCCGGGCGGGACGTGACTGACAGGACTCTGGATGGGTCCGATTGATTGGGACCACTTTCAGCATCTGCCATCAGCGGGACATTGGGATCTGCTGGAACAGAAACTGTGTTTTCATTTCCTCTGTCTGTCCATCTTCTCGTCAGGTCCCAACTGGCAATGAAGTTCCTGGATCCTGCGTTCACGTCCCTGAATAATGCGCTTAACGAGAACATACAGGAGTCCAGCAACTGGAGGTTTAACAAGAGCGCTTATTTAGAGCAAAGGTGAAAGGTCAAACACACACACACACACACATAATAATGTAGGTTAGGTAGATGCAAATGTTAACAACACACTATCGGCAGAAGTTTCTCTGCTCACCAAGGCTGCATTTCTGTTTAAAAATACAGTAAAATCAGCAAAATTGTGAAATATTAACACGTTTTTTTTTATGTGAATATATAGTAAAGTGTAATTTATTCCTGTGAATTTTCAGCATCATTACTCCAGTCTTCAGTGTCACATGATCCTTCTAATATGATAGTCTATTAGTCTATTTCCTTAGTTAGAATGATTATTAAAACTTTATGGTTATAGTTAACATTCTTAATGTATTATCTTTTGACAAACATTTAACAAAATTGTTTTTTTTTAATGTTTATAAAACATCAACTCACTTTTATGTAATATTTAATATTATTATAAGAATATATGTTACTTTTATATATTTAGTTTATTTGTGTATAATTCATATTTTCAATCTACTTTAAAACAGTAGTTTTATTAAAACTTTATAGTTATTGTTCTTGATGTTTGTTCATTTTATAGCAATTAGTTTTAAAATATGGTTAATAAAGTTTAATATTAATACTATTATTAATAAATGTAAATAATAAAAACCCATTAACTCACATGACGAGTATGTAATATTTAATATAAAAATAGGCCTAGTAGTATTTTTATTAGTAATATTGTAAATATTATAAACGTAATGTTATTGTTGTCGTTCTTGATAGATGTTTATTTTTATTCTGAGTTTAGTTTTTTAATGTTTAATATTATTCATATTTTTCTTTAATTAAAATACATTATTTATAAAAATTTGAAACACTATAAAAATTGTTTTTAAAATATCCGAATTTAAAAAAAAACCATCAACTCTCACATTCATTCTTTTTATGTTTAATAGTATTAATATTTTTCAAAGTATTTTTTAAAAATTATTTAAAAAATAAGACTATTTAAAAAAATTATTTTTTTAAAAAACATGTTTAAATGTTATGTTACGGTTATCATTCTTGTTATTTATTTATTTATTTATTCTAAGAGTTTAGTTTTTAATGTTTAATATTATTAATATTTTACACCAAAAAAACTCTCACATGTGTGTAATATGTAATATAAAAAACATGAATATTTTGAAAATTCATATTATTGAAATGTTAGTTATCGTTCTTGTTATTTATTTATTCCAAGAGGTTTTTTTTATGTTTAATATTATTAATATCAATTAATGTTTCTTATACAATGTTAACTCTCACATGTTTATGTAACATTAAATTTTAAGTAGTTATTTAAACATTATGGTTATGAATATTCTAGTTTTGAACGGGCCTAAAATCTCTCCTAAAACAGCTGCTAATCCATTTGCTTGTGTTGCGTCTTTCTGATTGTGTTCACTTCACTCTGATGTTGTTGCGTGTGTTTTCCAGTAAAGAGATCGGTCAGTACATTGATGTCCCGCACAACTTCACCCTGACCAAGAGCAGTGTTCGTGTGGGTCAGTTAATGCACTACGACTACTCCAGTCACAAATACGTGTTCTCCATCGGCGAGAACCTCAGGTCTTTGCTTCCGGACTCGTCCCCGGTCCTCAACAAGCGCTACAACACCTGCGCTGTGGTGGGAAACAGTGGGATCCTCACCGGAAGCCGCTGCGGCCCCGAAATCGACAAGTATGACTTTGTTTTCCGCTGCAACTTCGCACCCACCGAGGTCTTCCGTCGAGACGTGGGCCGTCGGACCAACCTCACCACCTTCAACCCCAGTATTCTGGAGAAATACTACAACAACCTGCTGACCATCCAGGACAGGAACAATTTCTTCTTGAGTCTGAAGAAACTGGACGGCGCGATCCTGTGGATCCCAGCCTTTTTCTTCCATACGTCGGCCACTGTCACACGCACACTCGTAGATTTCTTCGTAGAGCACAAGGGGCAGCTGAAAGTCCAGCTAGCCTGGCCGGGAAACATTATGCAGTATGTCAACAGGTAAGAGCTTTTGTATGTCTGTCTGAACCTGTTTAAGCTTCTTTTGAGAATCACACTTCTGAAAATACCATGGTATAAAAAAAATTAATTGTGACTTTTTTTTTCACAATTCCAAAAACTTTTTCTCAGAAAAGTAAGAATTGAAAGATATAAACTCAAAATGATGAGATTAAACTCAGAATTCAGAGAAAACAGTCAGAATTGTGAGATAAAAAACAAGAATTGTAAGGAAAAAAAGTAAGAATTGTGAAGTAAAAAGTTGCAATTGCCTTTTTTATTGTTAATTCGATGATGGAAGCAAAAAAAACCCCTCCGAATTCTGGGAAAAATATCAGAATTTTAAGATGTAAACTCAGAATTCCAAAATGAAAGTAAGAATTGTGAGAAGGAAACTCAGAATTCCAGGAAAAATGTCAGAAATTCAAGATGTAAACTCAGAATTTTGATTGTGAAATGTAAATTAAAAATTTTGAGAAAAAAAGTCAGAATTGCAAGATGTAAACTCAAAATTTGGAGAAAAAAATTCAAAATTGCAAGATGTAAACGCAAAATTCTGAGAAAAAAGTCAAAATTGCAAGATGTAAACTCAAAATTCAGAGAAAAGTGTCAAAATTACAAGATGCAAACTCAAAATTCTGAGAAAAAAAGTCCAAATTATGAGATCTAACCTCAAAGTTCCAAGGATAAAGTCAGAATTGTAAGATGTAAACTCAAAATTTGGAGAAAAGTCAAAATTGCTAGATGTAAACTCAAAGTTCTGAGAAAAAAGTAAAAATTGCAAAAACAAACAAAAAATTCTGAGAAAAAAGTAAAAATTGCGAGATGTAAACAGAAAGTTCTGAGAAAAAGTAAAAATTACAAAAAAAAAAAAGATTAATTCAGAGAAAAAAGAAATAATTGCGAGATGTAAACAAAGATCTGAGAAAAAAAGTCAAAATTGCCAAAATTATCAAAAAATTAATAGTAAACTGTATCTTTGGGACATGGTACCAAGCAGATGATGAGATCATGTAAGCAGACAAAGAGAGCGAGTGAGAGTTGCTCGGTTTAATCCTTCGTCCACAGAACTGAGCTGTTGACCTGTAATCTTCAGCAATCCCAGTAAAGCAATCGGATAAAACCCTGGAAGAAGATCACAAGCGAAACACAAGTCTAATGGATACTCGGTTTAACAGTCAGGAACCGAAAAAGGATATCATTAGGGCTGTCACTTTACGTTCGAAAATCGATTGCACAATCGTTCTCCATCCTCTCTGAAGGAGTGTGGTTCCAGAGCCCCAGCTATGCGTAGAGGTGATCCCGACTATCTCTAGTCAGAAACTCTCAACCTCACGCACAATCTCAGGCTCCTTCCCCGCCAGCGAGGTGACGTTCCACGTCCCTAGAGCTAGTTTCTGTGTCCAGGGATCGGGTTGTCGAGGCCCCACCTTCGACTGCCGCCCAATCCTCTCAGCACCGGCCCCTTACAGTTCCTTCTATAGGTGGAGGAGGCCCGGCCACCAGGCGCTCACATAAGAGCCCCAACCCCGAGCCTGGCTCCAGGGTGGGGCCCCAGCTGCGCCATAACGGGTGACGTCATAGTCCTCGATTTAGTTTTACGCATTGGGGTTTTTTAACCGCTCTTAATCTGACCAGTCGCCTAGGACCTGTTTGCCTTGAGAGACCCTACCAGGGGCCCCGGACAACATAGCTCCAAGGGTCGTTCGGGTACTCAAACCCCTCCACCACGTTAAGGTGGCAGTTCAAGGAGAGGATAGAAAATAATTCAAACTTCATTTTTTATAATTTCTGAAACTTTTAAAAATGCTAAAATACGTAAACAAACAAACAAACAAATAAGTACATGCACTACAGTTCAAAGGTTTGCGGTCAGTAAGATTATTTTTATATAATTAATACTTTTATTCAGCAAGGATGCATTAAATTGATGAAAGGTGACACTAAAGACATTAATAATGATACAAAAGATTCTATTTCACATAAATTTTGTTCTTTTGAACTTTCTATTCATCAAAGAATCGTGAAAATAAAAATGTATCGCTGTTTGCACAAAATTTGAACTGTTCGCAACACTGATAATAATCATAAATGTTTCTTGAGCATCAGATCATCATATTAGAGTGATTTGTGAAGGATCATGAAGACTGGAGTAATGATGCTGAAAATTCAGCTTAGATCACAGGAATAAATGATACTTTACTACATATTCACATAGAAAACAGCTGTTTAAAATTCTATTCATAATTCCAATTCACTATTTTACTCTTTTTTTATCAAATAAACGCAGCCTTGGTGAGCAGAAGAGACTCTTTCAAAAACTGATAAAATCTTACAGATCCAAAACTCATTAAGCTCAGAACAGTTTTACCATCTAGACATGTTCAAAATTATTTTAACACACACACACACACAGGTCAGCCTGTAGTCCAGTGTTGTTCACTGTTCACCAGCGCTGTGACTCTATTAGAGATGGTGGCTGAACTAACCTTGCTCTGAGCGAATGAACCTCTGAACACACACTCAGCTGACCTTCATGGATGTGTTGTCACCATTTTCCTGCAGACACATGGGCCACTTTGGGTGAAACGCATTAGTGTTTCCCGGGGGTTTATGGGTAAATGCTGTCGAGAGTGTATGCAGTGGTTCATCGCTGTTAAATATATGAGGATTGAGGATATTTCTCTGAGTCACACTTCATTTAAAGATGGAGTTCTCTGTTGGAAGGGCCTTGCAGGGACGATCACATACTGAACACATTATGACTGTCCATGGTTTTACCTAAATATCTGATAAACACGCCCAGGTCAAAATTATAATGTACACTATAGTGTTCAAAGTTTTGGGGTCAGTACAATTTTTACAAAGAGCAGAGTCTCTTCTGCTCACCAAATCTGCATTTATTGGATAAAAAATTGAGTAAAATAGTGGAATATTACTATAATGTAAATCATATGTTTTCTATGTGAATATATAGTAAAGAATAATTTATTCCAGTGATCAAAGCTGAATTTTCAACATCATTACTCCAGTCTTCATTGTCACATGATCCTTCACAAATCACTCTAATATGATGATTTGATGCTCAAGAAACATTTATGATTATTATAAGTGTTGAGAACAATTTATATTTTGTGTGAACAGTGATACATTTTATTTTTCAGGATTCTTTTAAGAATAGAAAGTTCAGAAGAACAGCATTTATTTAAAATAGAATATTTCGTAACATTATAAACGTCTTTAATGTCACTTTTGATCCATTCAATACAACCTTGACAAATAAAAGTATGGATTTCTTACAACAACAAAAAAGTCTTATTGACCCCAAACTTTTGAATGATAGTGTACAGTATAATGAAGTGCATTTTAATTCTTATTCTGGCATACAATGAATTGAAAAATAATGAAATAAAGTAGCTAATTAAGAGTTTGTTTTATTCATTGGTTACTAAATTTATTTAAAAAATATAATAATATAATTTTATAAAAGACTATATAATTGTTTTACATATTGATAATTTTTACATAATGCAAAAGAAAATCTGTTTTTGTGAATAAATAAATAAATAAATAGGTTTTATATTATGGGTATATATACACTGAATAAAATTATAAACGCAACACTTTTGTTTTTGCCCGTTTTTCATGAGCTGAACTCAACGATCGAAGACTTTTTCTATGTAAAAGACCTATTTCTCTCAAATATTGTTCACAAATCTGTCTAAATTGGTGTTAGTGAGCACTTCTCCTTTGCCGAGATAATCATTCCACCTCACAGGTGCGGCATATCAAGATGCGGATTACACTGCATGATTATTGCACAGGTGTGCCTTAGGCTGTCCACAATAAGGCCACGTTTACACAAAGCCGGGTATTTAGCAAAACGAATATTTTCCCCCTCTCCATTTTCAAAAATAGCATCGTTCACACACCCGCATAAATACGCCGTTGAGCGCCATCATAACTATGGCAAACCTATTGGTGGCAGTTAAGGATTAAGGATAAAGCCATGCAAGCCAATCAGAATCCTCAGAATCGACAAAAGAGAACCTAAAACGCCATTTCTCCCAGTTCACACGACAACACAACTGGCGTTTTCAGAAATCACCACTTTGGCCGGAGTTTTTAGAAATAATCGTTTTCTGTGATAAAAACGGGTTCCCTTTCGTAGTCACTCCGAGTTACGTCAAGGAGTGACGGAGAATGGGGGTTTCGCATAGAAAGCCAATCCTCTTCGAGTATTTAACAACGAGCCAATGGCGTGAAAATGCCATGGGTCTGCGGAATTTGCATAGCGTACTCCGCCCACCCATGTGGGTATAAAGGGAGGAAGCAAACGCAACCGCAGTATGTTTTCGCTTCGGAGCCAAGAGCATTCTTCTCTCCACAAGCCATATCACTAAGCCTCTTCGAGACGAGCGTCCTCTTCAGTGTTGGTGTGACGGCGGTACCCAGCGAGATTCTGCATTGCCTGCGATCTGTGCAGTGGTCTGCCAGACTTTGCGCTTCTCCCTGGTCGCCTCGGCGCTGAAAGAGTGAATTTCCTCCTCTCCTTTGAAAGAGCTGCACGCGGCACGTCTTTTTAAAGATGGTTCGCCCGTGTTCTTCTGGGTGCGGTCGATATCTGTCCTCCTCTGATGGGCACGATCGCTGCTTTGTATGTCTGGGTCTTCGTCATGCTAAAGCAGCGTTCGTGGATGAGTCATGTGCCTTTTGTGGTAATATGACCATCTCAACACTTAGATCGAGACTCAATGATCTTACTGTGAGAGTCCCCGCCTCCGCTACCCGTTCAGCTTCCTCTACCCGGGGAAGCTCTTCGGCTCGCGGCCAGGGTGATCTGACGGTGACGGTGTGGAACAAACCCCCGACGCTAGCTCCTCGGGTCCCACCCACCGCAACAGTGTTGCAGCCAGCGAGCGCCGAAACGGTTCAGACGTCTGCCTGTTCGCAGGTACCGTCTGTTTCGTTCGGCGCTCCAGAGGAGGATGCGATGTCGATCGCGGCATCACAAGGCGAGCTGGATTCCTCGGGAAGTGAAGGTGCGGCTGCGCTGCCTCCCTCGGGAGTGCCAGCGCCGCCCGTATCGGATCCCGAGATGACGGCTATGCTCTCTCGGGCCGCCGTGAGTATCGGGCTGGATTGGAATCCTCCGGCCCACCCCGATCACTCACGGATGGATGAATGGTTTTTGGGCAAAGCCGCCGCTGCAAAGCCACAGCCGACCCCAATACCATTCTTCCCCGAGCTGCATGCGGAACTGACGAAGACGTGGCAGGCTCCTTTGTCTTCCCGCGTTCGCCCGTCAGCTTCCCCCGCCTTTCCTCCCCTCGACGGCGCAGCTGCCCGTGGGTATGCTGGGGTTCCTCCGGTGGAGCGCTCTGTTGCGATGCAACTGTGTCCACAGAGCGCCTCCTCCCGGGGGCCACCCAAGCATCCCTCCAAAGCCTGTAGGTTCTCGTCGTCTATGGCGGCGCGATCCTATAGCGCGGCGGGACGGGCGGCCGCCGCTCTGCATGCGATGAGCACTTTGCAGGTTTTCCAAGCCAAACTGCTCAGAGATATGCACGAGGGCGGGACTGATCAAGGGTCGTTCAATGAACTGCGAGCGGCCACCGACCTCGCTCTCCGGGCGACTAAAGTGGCGGCTCGTTCCCTTGGTCAGGTGATGGCCACTAGTGTGGTCCAGGAGCGTCATCTTTGGCTCAACCTGGCGGAAGTGCGGGACGCTGAGCGGACCCGTCTGCTCGACGCCCCCCTTTCCCAGGCTGGCCTTTTCGGCGGTGCGGTTGAGGACTTTGCCCAGCAGTTCTCGACCGCCCAGAAGCAGACAGAGGCGATTAAACATATCCTGCCCCGACGGCCAGCTGCTGCCTCCACCCAGCCGTCGCCGCAGCCGCCTCAGTCTGCTCGCCGCCGAGGACGTCCCACTGCGGCCCCCCTCCCTCCGGAGTGACCCCAGCAGCAGCCTCCACCCAGGTCGCGCCGTAGAGGCGGTCGCAGAGGAGCGTCACAGCCCCCTCAGGCCCCGCCCCCCGCTAAACGCCGGGCTAAGCGGCGTTCCTGAGACGGGCTGCTCAGTGATGGCATCGAGTTTTTCCCAGGAGGAGGTAGCAGGCCCCCTCCTTCCCCCGGTGGAGGGCCGGGGGAGAATCTTTTGTTCTCCGCTCCCCGCTGCTCACCCACGGGTGGGCAGCACCCTGAGTTGGTTAAAGAAAGACTTGACACTATCACTGAGCACACAGACCGGAATGAGCGCGCACGATGCTCCAGAGTGTCGCCCCGCTCATTCCTCTCTGTCTCTGAGGGCGCGGAGAGGAGCGTGCGTCGTCCCCGGACCGCACCGCTCCTCTCCCCCTCTGTCGCCAGACCCCCGGCAGAACAGACCCCCGTGGAACGCTGGTCCTTCCCTGGTCTCTTCTGTCGGGGAGCGGAGCTCGACTACGCACCCGCATGTGGTATCTCCCGTGCGCATGCCAGTCACTCCGCCCCGCTGCCCCTCCGGGGGGACGTCTGTGGCTCGTATGACCCCGCTGGTTCGGTTCCTCGGAGCTTGGCTCGAGCTCCCCGGTCTGTCCCGCTGGGTCATCAGAACGATCAGATTCGGCTACGCGATTCAGTTCGCACGATCTCCTCCCCGTTTCAGGGGAGTTCACTCCACTATAATCGGTGGCAATGCCCCGGTTTTGAGAGCGGAGATTGCGACCCTGCTGGCGAAGGGTGCAATCGAGACGGTCCCTCCAGCCGAGGTGAAGTCCGGCTTTTACAGCCCCTACTTCATTGTCCCCAAGAAGACCGGTGGGTTACGACCGATCCTGGACCTGCGCGTTTTGAACCGCACTCTGCATCGAATGCCGTTCAAAATGCTCACGGCCAAACGCATTTTCGAATGTGTTCGACATCAGGATTGGTTTGCAGCGATCGACCTGAAGGATGCGTACTTTCATGTCTCCATATTGCCTCGACACAGACCGTTTCTTCGGTTCGCTTTCGAAGGCCAGGCATATCAGTACACGGTTCTCCCATTCGGGTTAGCTCTGTCCCCTCGCGTCTTCACGAAGATCGCCGAGGCAGCCCTTGTTCCCCTTCGCGAACACGGGGTTCGCATCCTGAACTATCTCGACGATTGGCTAATTTTGGCTCACTCTCGAGAACAGGTTTGCGAACACAGAGATCTAGTGCTTCGGCACTTAGCCCGTCTGGGCCTTCGGGTCAACCGGGAGAAGAGCAAACTTTGCCCCGTGCAGAGGATCTCTTTTCTCGGCATGGAGATGGACTCGGTCGCCATGTCCGCGCAGCTTACGAGCGAGCGCGCACACTCACTGCTGACTTGTCTTCGACAGTTCGACGGCAAGAGTGCGGTTCCACTGAAACTCTTTCAGAGGCTCCTGGGGCATATGGCATCCGCAGCCGCGGCTACGCCACTCGGATTGCTTCATATGAGACCGCTTCAGCTCTGGCTTCGCGATCGAGTCCCGAGGTGGGCATGGCATCGTGGCTCGCTCCGGGTTCCAGTAACTCCAGCGTGCCGCCGAACCTTCTTCCCGTGGTTGAACCTCAGCTTTCTTCGGGCAGGTGTCCCTCTCCAGCGAGTTTCCAGGCATCTCGTTGTCTCCACGGATGCATCTACCACGGGTTGGGGTGCCATGTGCAATGGGCATGCAGCCGCGGGTTCCTGGACAGGACCCCAGCGCCTCATGCACATCAATTGCCTCGAGCTGCTGGCAGTACGCCTGGCCCTGCACCGCTTTCGAGCACTGCTCAGGGGTCAACACGTACTTGTCCGCTCAGACAATACCGCTACAGTAGCGTACATCAACCATCAGGGGGGTCTACGCTCACGTCGGATGTCGCAGCTCGCTCGCCACCTCCTACCATGGAGTCAGAAGCACCTGAGGTCCCTTCGTGCTGTGTACATTCCTGGAGCCCGGAACCTGGCAGCCGACGAGCTGTCGCGGATCCGCCCTGTTTCCGGCGAATGGCGACTCCATCCCCAGACGGTCCAGCTGATCTGGGACCAGTTCGGGGAAGCTCAGATAGATCTGTTCGCCTCCCGGGACTCTTCCCACTGCGTCCAGTTTTATTCCCTGTCCGAGGGCACGCTCGGTACAGATGCGCTGGCGCACAGCTGGCCGCGGGGCCCACGCAAGTATGCGTTTCCCCCAGTGAGCCTCCTTGCACGGGTGTTGTGCAAGATCAAGGAGGACGAGGAGCAGGTCCTGCTGGTAGCCCCTTATTGGCCCACCAAGACGTGGTTCTCCGAACTCATGCTCCTCGCGACAGCACCTCCTTGGCCTATTCCTCTGAGACAAGATCTGCTCACTCAGAGACGGGGCACTCTGTGGCACCCTCGTCCCGATCTATGGAGGCTACATGTGTGGCTCCTGGACGGCACGAGGCAGGTTTGAGTTCGCTACCACCTGCGGTGGCAGCAACCATCACTTCCGCTAGAGCGTCGTCTACGAGACACCTGTATGCGTTGAAGTGGAACCTCTTCGTCAACTGGTGCTCTTCTCGCAGAGAGGACCCCAGGAGATGCTCGATCAGTGTTGTGCTTTCCTTCCTGCAGGATGGGTTGGAGCGTAGGCTGTCGCCCTCCACCCTCAAAGTTTACGTCGCGGCTATTTCCGCCTCTCATGATGCAGTTGAAGGTAAGTCCGTTGGAAAGCACGACCTGGTCATCAGGTTCCTGAGGGGAGCGAGGAGGCTAAATCCGTCTCGTCCTCCCCTCGTGCCCTCTTGGGACCTCTCGGTAGTGTTAAGTGCTCTGCAGAGGCCTCCCTTTGAGCCTTTGCAATCGGTTGAGTTTAAGTTCCTGTCTATGAAGACAGCTCTCCTGGTTGCATTGGCCTCCATCAAGAGGGTAGGGGACCTGCACGCATTCTCCGTTGACGAAGCGTGCCTAGAGTTCGGGCCGGCTTACTCTCACGTTGTTCTGAGACCCCGGCTCGGTTACGTGCCCAAGGTCCCCACTACTCCCTTCCGGGATCAGGTGGTGACCTTGCAAGCGCTGCCCCTGGAGGAGGCAGACCCAGCCTTGGCACTGCTCTGTCCGGTGCGTGCACTCCGCACCTACGTTGACAGAACGCGGTGTTTCAGGACCTCAGATCAGCTCTTTGTCTGTCATGGGGGGAGCCAGAAGGGAAGAGCTCTCTCAAAACAGCGGCTGTCTCACTGGTTAGTGGACGCCATTGTTTTGTCTTACCAGCAGCAAGGTCGACCGTGCCCCCTTGGTGTGACAGCCCACTCCACTCGGAGTGTGGCTTCCTCTTAGGCTTTAGCGCGTGGCGCCTCGCTAACAGACATCTGCAGAGCTGCAGGCTGGGCGACACTTAACACCTTCGCAAGATTTTATAATTTGCGAATTGAGCCGGTTTCCTCTCACGTACTCGCCTCCGCTAGTGCTGGAACCGCTTAAGTGTCTTCGCTTGCTCGCCACTCCACTCCTCAGATTGGATAAGCGCGATATTTCCTCAGTTGTCCTTCTTTGAAGCCCTGAGTCCTCCAGCACTTATGATGCGGGCACCACTGCGCTTGCTCTGGTGCCGGCTAGGTGCCTCCGTGTGCACGGTTCCCCTTTGGTAACTGCCTCACGTGTATTATCCACTGTAAGCCTCTCTGAGCATGTGTCTTCCCTTGGCAAGCCATCTGCCACCCCTGGAGCTAGTTGCCACCTGCGGTTGGCGCTCCAGTATTCTCCATATGCAGCCCCAGTGGCCATATGTGTTTTGTAAGTCCTCCCTTCGGTAGGCATCTGGTAGCATGTCCCTCCCGGGATATGTTTCCCAGTGTACCTTGGTAATTCTGTGTCAAAGTGGGACCTTTTTGTAATATTGTGTTAGAGGTCTAGACTTTCGCAGAGCACTGGAAGACAGCTGGAAGATGGCGTGATGGCATAGACCCCCATTCTCCGTCACTCCTTGACGTAACTCGGAGTGACTACGAAAGGGAACGTCTCGGTTACAGATGTAACCCTCGTTCCCTGAGTAGGGAACGGAGACGTTACGTCTCCTTGCCACTTCTGCTGTACCGCTGGGTGACGCCTGAGATCAGTCTTGGCTCCTCAGCGAAGACATACTGCGGTTGCGTTTGCTTCCTCCCTTTATACCCACATGGGTGGGCGGAGTACGCTATGCAAATTCCGCAGACCCATGGCATTTTCACGCCATTGGCTCGTTGTTAAATACTCGAAGAGGATTGGCTTTCTATGCGAAACCCCCATTCTCCGTCACTCCTTGACGTAACGTCTCCGTTCCCTACTCAGGGAACGAGGGTTACATCTGTAACCGAGACGTTTTTCGTGTAAACGAGAGGCCAATCCGCAGGGAAATATCTGTGTTTTCCCTTCGTGTAAACGGGGCCTAAAAGGCCATTGAACACTGCATTGAATGTTGGTCCACTCCTCTTCAATGGCTGTGGGAAGTTGCTGGATATTGACGGGATATTGGCAAATTATATTTTGGAGTGAAATATTATCAGTGTATTAAATCATGATAATTTACATAATGCTAATAAATAAATAATCACAGGTTTTGTCTATGACATCTTTTAGAAAAGAAGATGTTTTGTATTGTTTAATAATATAATAATGTAATTTTTAAAGGGCTTTACACTTGATTTTTTTACATTATTGTTGACTGATGAAGACCATAATGCAATCGTTTTTCATTGGCCGTTGGACAATATATTAAAGCCGATAAATAATGGAATATTTCCTTTATTTGAGACACTTCAGAAGCGCACTGTTCAACATGATGATTTTGAATTGCTTGAAAAATGATTGCAATCACTTCATAAATGGAAAATACATTAAAGTTCAACATGTGCTAAGCAATGTGTCATTTAGGCTACAGAAAATTATAATGACATGGATATTTTAATGATGAGACTTTTGTTTTTTTAATCAGACTCTCATAAATTATTTAAAAATTTGGATTCAGATTTATGAGCCAATATATCGGTTATCAGCTTTCAAATATAAAGAATTATCGGTATCGGGCAAAATTTTCATATCGATGCATCACAAATATAAATATATATCACAGGTTTTGTGAGATTTAGCCAAATGCTCTAGATTTACAGGGAGAATTTACACACTGATTGATATTGTTAATCCTACTTCCAATTTGTGACTTCACAAAATATCCAAAGATAGCTTGTTTAAATCAGAGCTGAATGTAAAAAACAACAACAATGCAAACGATATTTTCAAATGTTAGAAACGAGTTCCTCTTGTTTTTCTGCAGATCTATGTCCAATTTGTGACATCGCCAAATATCCAAAGATAGTTCGCTTAAAGGGTTAGCTCACCCAAAAATTAAAATGATGTCATTAATGACTCACCCTCATGTCGTCCCAAGCCCGTAAAGCCTCCGTTCATCTTCGGGACACAGTTTAAGATATTTTAAATTTAGTCCGAGAACTTTCTGTCCCTCCATTACAAATTTGTGTATGGTATACCGTCGCTGTCCACAAAGGAAATAAAGACATGTGACACCAGTGGGTTAGTTACAATGTTTTGAAGCATCGAAAATACATTTTGGTCCAAAAATAACAGAAAACTCGGACTAAATCTAAAATATTTTAAACTGTGTTCCGAAGATGAACGGAGGTCTTACGGGCTTGGGACGACATGACGACATTTTTGGGTGAACTAGCCCCTTAAATCAGAAAACACAATGCAAACGATATTTTCAAATGCAGGTCCTCTTGTTTGTGTGCAGGTACTGGAAAACGAAGGCTCTGTCTCCGAAGCGTCTGAGCACGGGGATCCTCATGTTCACGCTGGCCTCGTCCCTGTGTGATCAGGTGCACCTGTACGGGTTCTGGCCCTTCGGCTGGGACCCCAACACCGGGAAGGAGCTGCCGTACCATTACTACGACAAGAAGGGCACCAAATTCACCACCAAGTGGCAGGAGTCACACCAGCTGCCCACCGAGTTCAAAC
Source organism: Cyprinella venusta (assembly GCA_038021265.1). Lineage (NCBI taxonomy): Eukaryota > Metazoa > Chordata > Actinopteri > Cypriniformes > Leuciscidae > Cyprinella > Cyprinella venusta. The sequence goes on along the minus strand of CM075880.1, from coordinate 20,704,155 downwards.
TGCTCTTCAAAATGCACGTGGACGGCGTCCTGAAACTCAGCCTCTCCCACTGCGCCTAGAGGTCAAAGGTCAGGGTCAAAGGGTCAGCGGTCAGGACTCAGGGTCGTTTAGTCTGGCTAATGGACGTTTGTGGTGATTCAAGTTTTATTTCTGCCATCTATCGACACCAAGCTCAGATCAGTGTCAGTGATGGTCAGGATAGTTCTAAAAAATCCCAATTTTGGGTTAAATATGGACAATCCCAGCCACTTTTTGAAATGCACTTTTAATCCATCGTTTGGGTTTGTCCATTTGTGATCCAAAATTGGGTGAAAGCAACCCAGCATATTTTTGAGAGTGCACTATTTAACATTAAACAATAGCATCATGTTACGTATAACCAAAATATAATGCAAATATTACTAAATCTGATGCACATCAAAGAAATGCTTTTTATTTACAGTTTTTTAAAATCACTTTGATGCTATTTCCAGAACCTGTTGTCATTTTTCAAAACTCTAGACACAAAACGGTTATCCCTTGGCTGTCTAATGCTCAAAACATTGCATTGTGCATTCACATCTTTAAAGAAATCTTGCACTTGCACAGTCATTGGTTCAAAAAACAAACTTACTGTGAAATACCATTGAAACATAACTATAAATCACACACACACACACACACACACACACACACGCAACCAATAGTTTCACTATCACCATCATTAAATATTGTAGAACAAAATCTTCATTATGGCACTACATGTACAGTAAATACATCTCTGTAAAAGAACTGCAGAATACACACATAGTGGAATCATTGAACAAATGTGTGTGACATATTGATGCAAAACACTACAGTACAATCACAACATTGGAGTCAAAGCAAAAATATAAAATATTAGTATACGTCCATGGATATTAGTCTACGTCCAGTCTAATTGGTTCATGCTCCACGCCAATTGATAACAATGATTCTCGTTATCTTGAAACTTTCATGATGTACTGTAAACATGGAAGATTGTGTGTCTGTTTCCATACAACTATTACTGTAAGAGTAATGCAACAGTTACTGATCATTTTGAGCAGTTGTATCAATTTATAGTTGTATTTTGATGTTACAGTAAATTGTGTCATATTGAACAGGTGATTTTTGTTGAATGAGTGTAGTGTATCCAAGCAATTAAGAAAAGGGTTAGAGTTTTGAAAAATCAGGAGTTTTGTGTCTAGAGTTGTGAAAAAAGACATCAAGGTTCTGAAAATAGTAACAAAGTGATTGTAAAAAAAAACTGTAATATCCTTACAAAGGTTATCTATATATCTGCACACCAGAATATGAGGTTGAACAACCAACAACAACACCCTAGCGACCACTTAGAAACACCCTGGCAATGACCCACAATGGCAAACACTGCTCAGATTTTCTTCAGAGGAATCTAGTTTTGTACATAGTGAAAGAGGATAAATGTATGGAAGCTTATTTCTGCCATGGAATAAAAAATAAATACATTCTGAGGGAGTAAGTCAGGCAACTACCTTTTTTTATTCCGTTGCGGAAACAAGTTTCCATAAAATCAAAACACTGCTTATTTTCTGCATGCCAGATTTATGCTGGTCTACTAGGTTATGTGTCTGAATTATTATATCGACACAGTTAAGTCTATTATCGAAGCGTTTAAATTGGACACGACCCATGTCAATCAATCAGATTGGTCCAGTGGGCGGGGCATTCTCAGCGAGAGGCTCTGATTGGCTCGTGAGCTGTCAGAGTTCTGCAGAAATATTGATGTTTACTTTACGTATAATTCAGGAATATAAGGGTTATGACTGATGTCATTTTATTTGTGATTGATTCTGTGTTCATGAATGTGTATACAGTACATCATAAACAGACTTATTACTGAGTGTGTGTGTGTGTCTGTGTGTGTGTGTGTGTGAGTATGTGTGCATATGTGTGCGTGTGTGTGTGTGTGTGTGCGCTGAAGTCATAATGTGCATGTGGAAAACCAGATCAGTGTGAAGTGTCTTTAACATTTATTATTCCTCTTTTATTTAAAGTATTTTGATCATATAGATGATAATTTAAACACTACATATATACATACATTGTGTATAAGATTATGTTTCTGTTAAAGATCATGCTACGCGAATGCAGAGACACGGATTGTAACCTGAACAAAAACATCTTCAGTTTTCATATGAATCCTCATCCATCGCCAACAATAGACCATCAGTTTTATAATCATTATTTGTATGATGCATTTAATGTTGTTTTATTGCAGTGCAGTTATATATTGGCCGAAGATGTTGGTTATTTAGTCTGACGTGATCAGTCCATCAACCGGGACATGCAAATTTGTTTTTGCAAGGCCAAGCGGATTAACAAACAAATTGATTGGCTTAGATGATTAACAGACGACTTGATTGGCTGAGACAGTGGATACGTTCCAATCCCTGATCGTATTACCGAGGATCCATTTGCAAAACGCTGAGCGTCTAAAAAGTTGGACTCGTTTGTCAGTTAAACTCGTTAATCGTGTCTTGCTTATTTTTCTGTTTAACCCTGACAGAAATTTCTTTTTCATATACATATGAACATGGAGAAGTGTAAAATCTACATATTTACCAAAGAACTTTCCTCGCAAAAGTCTGTCAACTGACGTCTGAAAGTCTGTGGGCCTCGTTTCTTTCCCAATGTAAGGTTCAAGTAAAATAAGTGGAGTTAATTCAAACAATAAGCAAAAGCAAAAGATTTCAAATGTTGTCCGCTTCCATAGTACAAAAGTGTTCTCATTCAAACTTAAAGGGATACTCCACTTTTTTTGGAAATAGGCTCGTTGTACAACTCCCCCAGAGTTAAACAGTTGGGTTTTACCATTTTCGAATCCATTCAGGCGATTTTCTGATATTTAGAAGAATAAATATAAGTAACCAGACAGTTTCTGGTCTCATTGACTTCCATAGTAGGAAAAATATATACTATGGAAGTCAATAAGACCAGAAACTGTCTGGTTACTGATATTCTTATAAAAATCAGAAAATCGGCTGAATGGATTCGAAAACGGTAAAACTCGACTGTTTAACTCTGGGGGAGTTGTAAAATGAGCCTATTTCCAAAAAAAAAGTGGAGTATCCCTTTAATTGTGATATTACTGCTATCATTTCAACATTATGTTTTGATATCACGGGTTGTTTTTCTGATCCAGAATCTACCATTATTTACTGTACACTACTATTCAAAAACGTAAATAATATCAAGGATGCATTAATTTGATCAAAAATGATGTTCTTTGGAACTTTCTATTCATCAGAGAATCCCGAAAAATAAAACATATCAAGGTTTCCATAAAAATATGAAACATTGATAATATTCATAAATGTTTCTTATATTAGATTGATTTCTGAATGATCATGTGACACTGAAGACTGGAGTAATGATGCTAAATTGCATTTTGAAAATATGTTCAAATATGAAAACCAGTTCTTTTTCGAAACATTGCTGTTTTCCTGTATTTCTGTTCAAGCCTGTGAGAAAGAGAGAGAAACGGCATCAGAGAAACACCCTGCTGTGTTTATTTTATCATTTTGATGTTCAGTTTGTTCCAGGATAGTTTCAGAAAGCCTGTTTTAGACACTCGACTTCACCGGGAATCTTTCCTTCAGTTCTCGGACTGTAAACAGACATTATCTGGATCTGCACTGTATATAACACTCTTTCCCGAAGGAACCCGAGATCATTCTGGACTCTTTTTGAATGTTGAATGCTGATTGTTATTTTGATAATACCGACTTCTTTTGATTGTATCTGTCTTTATTTCCATGTCATGAATGTGTTTCGATTGTAAGATGCACTACAAGTGTTTCTGGCACCATATCTTGAGATCATTATTAAATTTAAAGTGCTCCTATTATGCTATTTTAAAGTTCCTAATTTCCTACAGCAGCTTTACATGCAACACACTTGAATTTCCTCATAATATCCACTGCTCTTTTCTCACAGTGTCTGAAACGCTTCGTTTGAAGATTCAGTCTCTCTAAATCCCGCCTCTCTGAGAGCCGCTGTGCTCTGATTGGTCAGACGGCCCAGTGTGCTTTGGTCAGAAACTAAACGCTCATTCTCATATCTGACTCTCAGCTCTTGATCACAGTGATACGAACTGTAACGTTGTCGTGGGTTTTACCGTATCAATCTCATTAAAGTGGATTTGCTTTGTCAGCTGAAAACAGCGTCTCCTCGACACAAACAACACGAAACAAACTCCTCCAGTCTCAGATACACTAGTGTTTGAGGGCGGAGCTAAGAGGCGCTGTTCAGCCAATCAAAACCATAGACTGGCATTATGCAAATTAGTTACAAACCTACGCAAGTGATGACACGTTTCAGACTCTATTACATTCCACTGCACTACTTTTCAATTGTTTTTTTTTTTAAATACACGCTAGACGGACGTATTTGATCGTTGCTTTCGAATCCCGCGTCTTTTGCAGCGTCTCGTTAAAAAATGCGACCCTCAAGTTATAGTCCAACTATAGAAAAACGTGTTTCTAGTACGGCTGTCAAACGATTAATCGCGATTAATCGCATCCAAAAATAAAAGTTTGTGTTTACATAATAAAAGTGGGTGCACTGTGTATAATTATTTTTTTATATATATAAATACACATCCAATTCGTCATATAACTGACGTTTTTATGACGTTTTTTGACCATTCGTCAATATACGACTTTTTAGGGCCCCCTTAAACGTCGGTAGATGACGTTGTGGGATCCTAACTCTACCCCAGACCTAAACCTAACCCTAAACCCAACACGTCACCTAACTGACGTTAAAGGTAAAGCGTCAGTTGTATGACGACCCGGGATCGTCATCTACCGACGTTTAAGGGGGCCCTAAAAAGTCGTATATTGACGAATGGTCAAAAGACGTCCCAAAACGTCAGTTATATGACGAATTGGGATGAGACTGTGTTAATATTTAAGAAAAAAATATTATTTATATATAAAATATTTATATTTATATATAATATAAATTATATTATATATACTGTAAATCTATATACAGTATATACATGAAAATATTTCTTAAATATATACAAGCATGTGTTTGTATTTATATATATATATATATATATATATATATATATAATTATACACAATGCACCCACTTTTATTATGTAAACACAAACTTTTATTTTGGATGCGATTAATCGTGATTAATCGTTTGACAGCCCTAGTTTCTAGACGCTTTTTTCACCAAAAACGCATTTTGTGTGAATAACTGTGTGAATAATTTGTGTGACGGCTTATTTCTGGCAGTTCAGAATTGATTTGACTATATTTGTCTTTGAAACTTTGCAGACCTTTTACATTCACAAACACCACATGAAAGGTCATGTTCGAAAAACCATAATAGGGGCACCTTAAGCCAAACTAATTCATGTTATAGAAGCAAACTGTGTGTGCGTGTGTGTGTGTGTGTGAAGTGTTATTTTCTAATTCTTTACAGTAGATCACTTTGATTGTAAACGCGGAATAAGCTCCTGTCGATGTTTGAATGTTTCAGAGAGAATAAACTTCAGTTTCAGACATCACGTTGTGTCACGTGCCAGTTAATAATAATAATCACTATAACCAAACCTCATGTACACCATTTTGAACATTTGAATGATTATTTCATTTAACAATGCACAACCAATATTCTGCTCTACAGTGTCCAGTATGTAAAATAGATTTATCTGTGGATGTTTCGATTGACGGTCTAATGGCCACCAGAAATATTCCTTAAGCAATCATTTTTGGCTGTTTTGTTTACAGTTATGAGTCATAAATCAGGGTTATGTGGTGAGGACAGTTCAATACTTCACCATTAAAGAGGATGTTTAAAGCGAAATTTCCTTTAAGGGTCCTTCTGAACATGATTTAAAACACAAAATGTCAATCAAACATAACAACACAAGAGAAATGTTATTGATAATCCATGCGCAGAGGAAGAGAAAACATTGATCACCGATAGAGGATATTTTTATTTTATATTCCAATGTTCGTAATGCACTTCATGCATGCATATGTGAAATTGTTTGATCGTTAAAATACAACAACATACAGCATATATATATATTTTACACAGAGAAAACTGGAAATATATATATATATATATATATATATATATATATATATATATATATATATATATATATATATATATATATTACACAGAGAAATCTGGAATATATAAATTAATATATAAATCTGAAATACTGGAATAATATATAAAATATATCTAAATATATAAAATATATAAGAATATATCTAAATATATACAATATATATAAACTAAAATATATTACTGGAATATATAAATCTGAAATACTGGAATAATATATAAAATATATCTAAATATATGAAATATATAAAAAATATATCTAAATATATACAATATATATAAACTAAAATATATTACTGGAATATATAAATTACTGAAATAAATTAACTTTTGCACGATATTCTAATTTTTCGAGTTTCATCTGTATACAATATATATATATATATATATATATATATATATATATATATATATATATATATATATATATATATATTCCAGTTTTCTCTGTGTAAAATATACATACATATATATATATATATATATATATATATATATATATATATATATATACACAGTATATATATACAGTATATATACATAAAGCTGAAACTCTAAAAATTAGAATATTGTACAAAAGTGAATTTATTTCAGTAATTTAACTTCAAAGGTGAAAATAATATTATATAGACTAATTACATGCAAAGTGTGATATTTCAAAATTAGAATATTTTGCAAAGGTTTTCATAATCCATAATCATCACAATTATATAAAGGCTTGAAATATCTCACTTTGCATGTGAGTCTATATAATTAGTTTCACCTTTTAAGTTGAATTATTGAAATAAATTAACTTTAGCACAATATTCTAATTTCTCGAGTTTCACTTGTATATATATATATATATATATAGATATATATATATATATATATATACTAATAAATACATCATAGACATCTCAAACATTGTGTTAAATTTAGTTTGTTTTATGTGAAATAAATAGTCGTGGCGTGTCAGGCTGCGTTTGGCTCTCGTGTCTTCTTTGACCTCTGACCTTTGAGCCTAAGAAGAGAGGTCAAAGTTCAAACAGAATGATGTAACAGCCCCTCGGCTTTGTCTCTTTAGATCTTTCACTCACTGTTTCAGGAACGTAGAAATATTTTTTATTTCCAATTTAAAACAATCTAAAACAGACTGTTTTAGTTGTTTTGATCAATATTTCTGATGTTGTTATGGCTTAAAATGTACCATGTGGTCAATCCTAAAAATTCCTAATATTCGCTTGCCTATCTCTAATAACAGGATCACGTCGGGACATGCAGTCGGATGTGAAATATACAGAAAGTGTATTCGAGTTATTCATCTCTATACAGACAGATCGGACAGTTTGTGTGTGTTGAAGTGGAGGGTTTGTCTAGAATAATTGCATTTGTGCGCTGCACGTTTCTGCCGTTTTCTGCTTCTCCATTCATAGAAAATCAATTCGGGGAGGGAAAAGGAAAAGCAGCAAACCGAACCCTTTCCTTTCTCTGTTCGCGAAGGTTTGTGCACATTCATGATTAATGATGGTTTTGAGACTTAAAAAAACAAAGTATATACGCAAATGAATACTATAATTGGTAACAATTTAAAATATACTGTAGGGTTTATACAAGTGTGTGTTTATTCATGTGTATATATTTTTTTATCATATATATTATGTTAATGCATTAACAGATGAGACCCTATCATACCATTTTTGATTATTATAATAATAATAATTTTAGTTTTAACTATACAGGTCTAGACCATTTTGGTGTTAGATACGAGCAATGGAAAGAGTTTGCAATTTTATATAATACATTTGTTATTCTTAAGTAATCTTAATAGCAGAACAAATAATTTTGTTCATTAGAAACACTTTTATTTAAGCTCTGAGATCAATTAGTAAATATATTTAGGTGTGATGTTGATCAGCAGTGACATAAATGTGAGCGTACAGAACCGTTCCTGTGGGCCTGAGCAAAAGATAGAGATGCAAACCAGCTTCAATCAATACAACTCTCTTACACACTCTAACAAACACACACACTCACCCTCAAACTCACATACTCAATTGTATTGTATTGTATTGTATTGTATTGTATTTGCAACACAAATGCGTATAATGACACATTTATTATTTCAGATTGACTCTGTATTTTAAGCATTTAAAATGATTACACATTTTATTTTACACTGAAGAATAGATAACCTCTAATTATTATGTTTTAACCCATAACAAAGAGTTCATACACCGCATGCAAGTGTGTTTTTAACCAGTTAATTCAGATGTTACCATTTTAAGCTACCTTTTTTTTCAGTGTGTATAATAAAAAAATGTAATATTTTAATGCAGAGTTGATTTTATGTTGTTGTCAAATGTATAATTTTCTCCGTAACACTAATTAACACTGGTTAATAACTAATATTATCAATGAGCAATACATTAGTAGCCTATTTATTCATCTTTGTTAGTTACTTTTGATTTTAATAATGTTTTTAATTCATGTTTACAAATGAAACCATTGCAAGTGTTATTTTTTATATCATATTAGTTACAGCTCTAATAGTCTATAATAAATATAATAGAAAAGTAATAGTAAAATTAATCTTTTCTTCAGCGAATATTATGAAATCAGAGAAAATATCAAAGGCTCAGATTATAACTTTTGCGTTTCACTCGTTTATTAGTACATTACACACATTTTTTTCTGTTATATATTCTCTTAGTTTAGTCTGACACATATAAGAGGACTGAAGAATCTGCTGTTGTCCGCGTGTCTTTCATGGACACACTGAGGTGAAAGTGTCGAGGGTTAAAGGTCACGGGGCCTGAAACACAGCAAGCAAAGCACAGCCTTTCAGCAATACTGCATTTGACATGATGAAGATATTGCGTGGAAATATAATGCAATAGAGACGTTATCATTAAAATATGGAGGTTTTTTAGAGGAAGAACAAGCACTTCCATGTTAAAGTGCTCACACACACATGCAAAACAAGAGCAGTTATTAATTAACCCTGAACACTCCAAACAATCAATATGATCATCAGAGAAACACAACCTTCTCCGCACCATCACACACACTTTCACACTGACTTCAACTCTAGATTACAGCCAATACATGTACATACATAGCCCTATACATTCATGCATACAAATGTGTCAACTAGCCTATATATATATATATATATATATATATATATATATATATATAAAATAACGTTTAATATTATGTTATTCTCATGAGGTTTTGTTTGTCGGATTTTAAGAATATACATATATAGATAGGTCATATATATACATAATATACATATTTCCCTCATGTATATTCTTAAAATCCGTCAAACAAAACCACATGAGAATATCGTAATATTAAACGTTATTTAATTACTTGGAATTACGTGTAAACGTTGTGTTCTTTAAGGAAGCAATTAAAACACTAATGTAAAGTAATATTATATTGGATATTAGCCCCGTTTTAAACCTTATTTTTTATAAGCTCAGAATTAGGCTAAGTCTTTGAAAAAATGCATTTTTAGTTCAGTAGCTATCATAACCGAAAAAACAATAATAACCTCCTATCCGGTACATGTACAAAATCATATGTTTATTTTAATGCATCACTAATTCAGGCTGATTTCTCCTGTTAAAATCAACGAGAAAATTGATTGAGGTAATGCCGTTTTTTGAACACTATCCATTGCACATTATAACTTCCTAACTTTAGGCGAATTTAATTAGATTTGTATTTTATTTTTATCTCTGCGCACCTGTTAAGCACGAGAAGTGTGTGTGTGTGTGTGTGTGTGTGTGTGTGTGTGTGTGTGTGTGTGTGTGAGAGAGAGAGAGAGAGAGAGAGAGAGAGAGAGAGATAGAGTGTGTATGCGCGCGCGTGTGTGTGTATGTGTGTGTGTGAACATGTTTCATATTTTGTCAAAGTCTCGTGACGTGTAAAACCGCACAGGACTTTCTAATCGAGGCCTCTTAAAATGCTGGAAAAAAGGTAAATAATACAAAAATACAGTAAGCTATCATTTTCGCAGGACAAAACGGCACAGATTTTAGTATTAGGCTAGTATTATTATTAAATTTATCTTATAGGCTCACAAAATTCACAGGGCGACAGACATAATGTTGGCATGATGACATGAATGACATGCCATTCTAAACCCTCAAACAATCTCAATTATCATTCAAGAAGTGCTGCACCTGTTCCTTTAACGGTGTCGATTCAAGCAAATTACATTTTAAATACGCAGAAATCACCGAGAATACCCGCTATCTACATCAGCTTTCAACTAGCGTCACATAAACATATTATCACCCAAAGAATCATCGAACAGCACTTATTAAAAATAGACAGCTATCGCGTTAAAAATATTAAACGGGTTTAATAGCAAAAGCACTCATTCAGAAGGATCTATTTCTCATGCATGGATCAAGTGTGTGTTATAAACGCGGCTAATCGGGTTTGTGTCTCGCGCTCCTGTAAAGCGACGCGCGGGTTTGGAGAAAAGTGTCCGCGTGCGTGTTAACGCGCATAACCATAAACAGCGTTTCATCTTATGACTGAAAGCAAGAGCGTGTTTAAAGCGCCAGAGGAAAGTCCGAGACTTACCGAGAGCTGGGAACAGATGCAGAAACTGGCGGCCAGTAACGGCACGGTCATCATGGGGTCCGAGGCGCACTGATTCTGATCGATATAGTGCTCGCACACAGCAGATGGTCGGAGTGAGGCAACACGGGGAGAAAAAGCCCAATCCAACAGTTACTCGGCCTCTTTAGCTTTTGCATGATGAGGATGATTACAAACTCAAGTGTATTTCATTTACACACCTAATCCAATCAGATGAGTTAATCTCATCACATCTGAACATCTGTCTAACTAAGCTAAATCAAGTAGTTTCGGTGTATTGTGAAGCGCAAACTTTGATCAGAGTATATTGCCATCAGATGCATATCAGATCTTAGAGAAAACAAGAATAGTTTAAATAGCACCAGATTATATCAAATTTTAAAATATGTTATGCGTCCAGTAAATGCATTTAAACTCCGTCGTCTGTATAACCTGCAAACATATTTTTAATTTCCATTTATTTATTTATTTATTTATTTATTTATTTATTTATTTATTTATTTATTTATTTATTTATTTATTTATTTATTTAAATAAAATCAACTTGGAAGTCATTTCAACTTAAATTACATTAAAGACTTTTAAAATGAATTGAATCTAAAAAAGTAAAAAAGTAGAGAATTGCTTAACCTTTTTTAATGAGTTAAATCAATGCAAAACTATACCCGATGTTGTCAACGTATTGATCATATAATTTTGTAACAGTGTATTTATTTTATTTAGAAGGTATTGTAACAGATGGCCATATAGCCTACCAATATTTTTGTTATTATGCAGCCTATAAAGTTAAATTTTGTGTAAATTTAGTAGGGGAAAATGAAAACGCATGTAGTTTTTAGGAAGTTTTAAAATAAAAAGACGTTCTAAATGGAACTTGAACTTCCGAAAAATATTATTATTATTATTATTATTATTATTATTATTTATGTAAATGGACGTTTGATCATTTGTCCTCCTGTTAAAGCTACAAGTGAGTTGAGAATTAAGGTTTAGAGTTTTACATGCATTTAGAAGGGAAACAACGTGCACGTTGGATATATCTCTCTCTCCCTCTCTCTCGCTCTCTCTCGCTCTCTCAAATATCGATTTTCTTTGACATGAATAAGGGCCTTTTTCAGTCAGTAATTCTTTGCATTGTGTTGAAGTGTGCCAAAGCAAAGCAGCACAAAAACACCCGAGCAGAATCAAACTCTTCTGTGACTGCATTCGCTACAGTCGCGCGGGCGGCAGGTATACGGGCACTTTTCCTCCAATTTGTGGCAGCTGAAAATCCGGGAAGAGTCTTGTGGAGACCCCGGGCCCCCGCTCCTCCTGCTCCTCCTCTGACAGCTGATCAAAAGAAAAATAGGTCACGCTTTTCAGACTTCTGTCGCTCATCCTTAATTACAGTCGCTTTAAACAAAAGCAACATCTGCGTATCCTCCAAAGAAAACAGCAACCGGCATTCGAGAAATCTGTTACTTCTGAATCACTTCAAGCCGGATCAGACCATAATGCGCGTGAAGAAGTTACTCTGCGAGCGCATTGATCGATTTAGACTAACTCTAACGTGAAAAAGATCAGTGCGACTGAGAAACTTACTTTAATCAAAGTCTTGCACTGCATATTTTAACAGTGTTTCGAAGGAAAATAAAGCCTTAAATCACCCGCTCAAATTTATTAGAAATACAAAAGAGAAAATTCGGCTTGTATTTAGGCTTTGAAATTAATATGCATAAATTATATTTTAAGTAATAATGTAAAGTAGGCCTTTATGTAATGAGCCAGTGTTAAATTATCAGAAAACACGAACAACAACAAAAGACTTGATTGAAATCTGATTGATGTTTTGATAGATAGATAGATAGATAGATAGATAGATAGATAGATAGATAGATAGATAGATAGATAGATAGATAGATAGATAGATAGATAGATAGATAGATAGATAGATAGATAGATAGATAGATAGATAGATAGATAGATAGATAGATTGTAAATATGTTTTTACATTACATGTTTTAGTCATATAAGTTAAATTAACGTAAAAACGAGAAAAAAGTTCTTAAATTGCTTAACTTATTTTGATGAGTTAAAACAATGTAAAACAAGTTTGCATTAACTCATTGTTGATAATTTTTTACAGTAATAAGTTCTGTTAATCCATCGAAGGCAAATACAAATATGCACTAATTTGCCCAATATACAAACTACACACTAATACACGAAATATGGAATAAATAGTAGAATTTTGCTCTGCATTTGTTATTTTAGAGTTAAATTGCACATGATATTGTGTGATTGTGTTTATGTGAATTTTATGTTTGTGTAGAGGATGAACTGGGTAAATGATCCGTTCGGGATGACAGTAAAGGGACCGTCTGACGCCAGATTCCAGATGCAAAGACAGCCGCTCCGAACGGGCTCAGCGATTGGCCAGAGCGCTAACGAGCTGCACTCAGGAGCAACGCGATTGGACTGGTGACGCGTCAGTCAAAGCGAAGTCTCCTCCCCTTTCAGCAGGGTCGGGTGCGCGCGGAGCAAAGCCCACCCCGAACACCTCCAGCTGCCCAAACAGAAGACGCAGGAGGAGTAGAGGGCTCGGACATGGGGAGAAATCAGCACTGGCCCGTCTGATAGAGATCGGTGTTTTTTTATTTATTAGGGGGAAAAAACCGAGAGGCCTTAGCACAACCAAAAAAAAAAAAAAAAAAAAAGAAGAAGAAGAAGAGGAATTAGAAAAAAAGGAGAGAAAACCCATCCCTAGCACAAAGCTGGACATAAATCAATGGACTGAATGAAGACTGCCTATACCGCCTATCGATGCCTGGCCAAGGATTTGGATGCGTACGCCATGAACCCAGAGATGACAATGGACATTGGCAACCTACATGCCGGAATAAGCCATGAGCAGGACTTGATGAGCCACAGCCCTCATCACAACCGCAATTCGCTACGGATACACCAGGATCTGAGCGTTGCGCCGTCGCGCTCCGCGATGGTGTCCAGTATGGCATCGATACTGGACGGGGGTGGTGGTGGTGGAGGTTGCGCGGGAGGAGAGTATCGTCCGGAGCTTTCTTTACCGCTTCATCACGCCATGAGCATGCCGTGCGACACCTCCCCACCCGGGATGAGCGGCACATACACCACGCTGACCCCGCTTCAGCCCCTGCCTCCCATTTCCACAGTCTCCGACAAATTCCACCATCCGCATCACCACCACCACCACCACCAGCGTCTCTCTGGGAATGTGAGCGGCAGCTTCACTCTCATGCGGGACGAGAGGACTCTACCAGCCATGAACAACATCTACAGCCCCTACCACAAAGACATGAGCGGGATGGGTCAAAGCTTGTCCCCTCTGGGCAACATCCACAACGCGCAACCAACGCTCCACAACTACGGCGCGCACGGGCACGACAAGATGCTAAGCTCCAACTTTGACGCACACACTGCCATGCTGGCCAGAGGGGACCAGCATCTCTCCAGAGGCCTCGGTGGCCCCACCGCGGGCATGATGCCGCATCTCAACGGGATGCACGGCTGCCACCCTCAATCCCACGGGCCCGTGTTGGCTTCCAACCGGGACAGACCGCCCTCCTCCTCCGGAGCGCCGGGTTCCGGCGGCTCGGGTCAGCTGGAAGAGATCAACACGAAAGAAGTGGCGCAGCGCATCACGGCCGAGCTGAAGCGCTATAGCATCCCGCAAGCCATCTTCGCTCAGCGGGTGTTGTGCCGCTCGCAGGGAACCCTGTCCGACCTCCTGCGGAACCCCAAACCCTGGAGTAAACTCAAGTCCGGCCGAGAGACGTTTCGCCGCATGTGGAAGTGGTTACAAGAGCCCGAGTTTCAGAGGATGTCGGCCCTTCGGCTTGCAGGTAAGACAAGGTATCTGCTTTTTTAAACAATCTTTCGTGTAAATGGAGATTTTGATTGGAGGATCAACCCTTATCATCATGTTCAGTTGATTCTATTAATGCTCATTAATTGACTTGTGTGTGCATCATGTATTGATTTCTAAAGGCATTTGCATAGTGCATTGTTTATTTTTATTTGTTTTTTTATAAACGAGTTGCACCACCACTTATAAACAGGTATTGTTAATATGTATATACACACACTGTTAAAAAGTGAGATCTATTTTTGCTTCCCCATAGAATAATGATCAGTTCTTAAATATATATATATATATATATATATATATATATATATATATATATATATATATATATATATATTTCATAGTATAAAGAGCCTTTTGTGGAATGGAAAGATTCCAAGCTTCTTCATGGAACCAGAATCCAATCCCTTTATTCTAAGAGTGAATAGCTGATGTTTTAGTTTGACCCGCAGCGTGTCTATTGTTTACCTGCACATTCGCATTTACAATCCTCAAGATATTCAGTAAACACAAGTTAGGCTGGTGGATGTGGCGTGTTGTGGTGGAAGAGGCGCTTTAGTCTCTCTCTCTCTCTGTGTGTGTGTGTGTGTGTTAAAGAAAAGCCTTTCAGAGAGGTGCTGAATAGGGATGTGTTGGTAATTACTGGACTGTTATTCCCTCTCCTGCCCCGCTCCATCAGGCTTGTTGCCCCCTCTAGCGATGGGCGGTGCAGACCCCCTTTTCCTTTGTTCGGCTGAAGAAGAAAAAGAAGCAAGAGCTGGATTTCCAGCTTCAGTGTAGTTTGGATGTGTTGTAGGTGTCGTGCTGTTGAATAGCATCCTATCAGTGCATTAAAATAAAAGCTTGGTGTGTATTGATTTTTAATTTGTAGGGTGATGCACAATTATTCACTGAAATAATGGACAGCTCTGATGCCTCATGCATTGGGCAACACAGACGCATATAACCTGAGCATCACGGCTTCGGCTGATTCTACAACAAACTCTTTCTTTCTTAAATAACTATTCAGGGTTTGGAGGAAGAGCGTGAGGATTGAGGCAACAATAATTGCACATACCGAAACACAGGCATCTTTATCAAAATGTTCCACTATGAAAATGCATTGATGAAACGCATCACCAGAGGAAGGCGATTGCTTTGTAAACAAACAAATGCATCCATCTTTCAGCAAGAATATGATTTGAAACAGAAGGGCTGTAAAGCTTCATTGGAGATGTTAGGTGCTTTAATGCTGTTTCCCTGCAGGGCTCTGGTCTCACAGATGGCTTTGGGTTGGGGGGAAGGTATTATGTGATCTGCAGGGGAATTGAAAAGAAGAACAGAGGCTGCAGCGGCTCGATGAATTATTGATAGAAATCTCTGCGTGACCCTCAGCTCAACGCACAAAACGTCACCTTGTCTCGGGTTAAACAGGCAGAGATGTGCAGCCCGGCACCTGCCTTTTGTTCGGCGTTTCGGGAAAAGAATGCGAAACAAACAATGAGGAGTTGCACATCATGACATCAGAAATGACATCATAAACGTCTGACCGAAGGAGAATTGCTCACCGTGCTCGAATTAAACCTTTACGTGCACCACAACCTCGCTGTGTAAAAAAGCCTTTATATAATGCTGAACAGATTATCACCGAAATCATGAAACTATTATCTCCGTAGAGGCCTATGGGGTCCAAAATCACCAGCAATTTTTTTTTAATATTAAAATATTCTTCAATATTTAAATCCGGAAATAAACAATATATTTCTGATTGTGATGTGTTTCTAGGCGACTTATCAAATGTAAGGGATGAGTGTCATTGATCATGTGACGGTCAGATTTTTGTGCTTTTACTGAAGATGCTGTTCAGTTTTAAACTTGAGTGCCAAGTCAATTTACTCTTTTCATTCAAATTCAATTTGCAATGTCATGGATATTCATATTCATGAAAGTTATGAAGGCATTCACTCGTATGGAAAGGTTAAGTGTAGTTCTATACTCAGGTTCTCGGCTTAATTTTAAAGACTTTTAATGCCCAAAAATAAAAAAAAGGTTCTATACAAGGAGAAATATCTTAAATAATTGCGTAATACTTTTATGTTTAACAAGTTATTTCAAGTGATAACATATGTTTTAGGGCTGTCAAACGATTAATCGCGATTAATCGCATCCAAAATAAAAGTTTGTGTTTACATAATATATGTGGGTGCACTGGGTATAATTATTTTATATATATAAATACACACACATGCTAGTATATATTTAAGAAATATTTTCATGTATATACTGTATATAGATATAATTTATAATTTTTATATATATATAAATAATATATTTTTTTCTTAAATATACAAGCATGTGTGTGTATTTATATATATACAAAATAATTATACACAGTGCACCCACATGTATTATTTAAACACAAACTTTTATTTTGGATGCGATTAATTGCGATTAATAGTTGAACAGCCCTAATCAAATGTAATTAAAATTTAAAAACTAATAAGTCCAAAAATGATGGGAACCGCTAAAAGATTTTATACATGGAGAAATCTCTTAAATTATTGCATAATTTTTAACAGATTTTTCAAGAGATAAAAATGACTGGAATCGCTAAAAGGTTCCATTTACTCTATGAAGAGCCTTCAGAACACCTGACGGTTCTAAATAGAATGTTTGTTGCGGTGCAGATGTATGATGTCACGGCTGAAACGAGCCTGTCTCTGCACTATTCATTTAGTCAAATGAAAGGTGTCGTCTGACTGGAGCTCATTCCAGTCACAGCGCACAAGCAATCAGCCGTGAGACGAACCTCAGCCTGTGCCGTCCACTGCACACACACAACTTTATTAACTTCATGATCAGAGCGGACAAGCGCTGCTATACCAGTCAGGACGGGGAGATTGAAAAAGAGCCCAGGTGCTGGAGAAACACAGGGTCCCGGCCCGTAAATAAGAGACGGGTAAATATACCTCCGACCAATGCCAGGCCATCTCTCTTCATTTGAACTTCTGCAATGACTCTTTCAGACAAAGACCACGCGAGAGAGAAGATAAATACCTTTGGATTCAGTGGAAAGTCTGAGAGCACAACTATCACTTACAAATGATATTATCAGCATCTGAGTGAGCGAAAAGTTGTATTTGTGAAGGTCTCAGTATTTGCAACAGCAAAACATTATGAAAGAGTCTGTCACATGATCAGTGAAACTCATGTAATGACATTTGATCCTAGAAATCCCTTTTTTTGTAACACTTTACAATTAGGTTCTTTAGTTCACTAAAATATTGTTGGTTTAACTTAAAAAAGTAAGTAACCTGGATGCCTTAAAATTTTAAGTTGACTGAACTGGAAAAAGTGAGTTAATACAATGAAGGAGATTGAGAAACTCAAAATAATAAGTTATCTGAACTAAATAAATTATTTAAGTTGATTTGACAAAAGAAAAAATGTTGTGATAACAAATCTTGAAATATTGTTTTTAATGAACTGCATTTATTCATCTTTTTAATGTTAATTTCAACATTTACTAATACATTAATAAAATCAAAAGTTGCATTTGTTAACATTAGTTAATGCACTGTGAACTAACAAGAACAAACAATGAACAGCTGGATTTTTATTAACTAACGTTAACAAAGATTTTCAAACACAGTAACAAACGTGTTAGTACATGTTAGTTAATACATTATCTAATGTTAACAAATGAAACCTAATTGTAAAGTCTTTATATATATATATATATATATATATATATATATATATATATATACACACACAAAAACATTTATTTTCAGTAACATTGCGGTTATATTGGTAGAATAAGTGGTCGACAATCAATAGAATGCATCTATATGATAAATGCTAACAGTGATTTAATGATTTAAAACAAAACTATGACTTTTTTGTTGTTGTTGGACAGCATGTCCTATGCAATTCTCTTAAAATACTTGAAAGTAGCAAATTGTGCATAGACTCGCATAGCCCTGGCTGATATATTGCTATATCTGTCACACTGAGGATGTGAACGTTTGGTCTATATGCAAACAAATAATATTATATACGGTATAATTGCACAGCATGCCCCACTTTAAAAGAATATTTTTGGTTTAACTTAAAAAAATGAAGTAACCTGGTTACATGTTAAGTTCATTGAAATGGAAAAATTGAGTTAATACAATGAAGGAGAATGATTTAACCATCAGAAACTCAAAATATTATGTTATCTGAACTACATAAATGATTTAAGTTGATTTGACAAAAGAAAAAATGTTGTGATTACAAATCATGAGCACATTTTTTTTTTTTTTTTTACAATAGCAAATTCTGCATAGACCCCAAATGACCCAGCCTGGCGGATGTATAGTGACCTTTTGGTTTGGATGCCAAGTGGCAAAGAAGTAAATAGTCCAGTCAATGCTAGGACAGTCATAGATCGGTGAGGGCCGAACCAGCCCAAAATACCAGTTTACTTTCATCCTGTTGGTTCGGTTACGTGTGTGAGTTATGTCACTTTCTCAAACAAATATGTGTTGCTGAACGACGGCGGATCAATGCGTGTAATCTCTTAAAGATTAAAAGGGCATTAATGCTGGCAACAATAACATAAACGCGTGCACCCAGCTCGCATTGATCTGGAACCCGATCCGGACCTGTTCCAGTAAAGCTGACGCTGGAGGAAGGTTCCCAGCAGAAAGCGACTGACTCCACGCTAACGAGACTATTCTGAGCCGCGAGCCGACGCTAACGATCCTCAGAGCCGGCGGAATGAGGGAATAACCAAGCGTGGATGTTTTCTAGTGCATTTTAGCTGGGTGTTTAATGTGGAGAAGGCCTGCGCCCGGTGACCTTCACAGAGACCGGGACGCTCGCCTCGGATAATCATAATGGCTTTACGCTGCTTTGAAGGACCTTTTTTAGTGATGAGATTCTCTTCTCAAGCCAATGAGTGCGTAACCCGGGCTGAGAGAGTGAAATAATCCCGGCAGAAATATGATTGAACGACTGATTTTGTCAATCTGCTTAAAACGGGGTAATTCAATCACACGGAAGATGTCCTGACATTACATTACGGTTATGGAAAATTAGCATTGCCTATTAAATTACTAAGATTATGCTTTATTTGTTATTCTAGTGGACGGCATAAGACGGTAGTGAAACTGTAAGACGTTTGAATATGTTTAAATTGAACAAACTCACACTTAGGTAAGGTAACATAAGTAAAAAATCATGACAGACTGCACCATCACACACACATATAACTTAAATGTGTTTCACTATATATTCCATAGAGATTAATATTCTTATTTTAAGGTGTCCTTAAGGACTGTGTATTACTATGTAACAACATAGGGTAAATTGCATGTAATTGTGCAAAACTGTTACTGTAGTAGGCATACATAAAATAAATAGTGTTACACACTGTAAAAAAATATGTTCATTTGTTATCACAACATTTTTTCTTTTGTCAAATCAACTTAAATAATTTATTTAGTTAAGATAACTTATTATTTTGAGTTTCTGATGATTAAATCAATCTCCTTCGTTGTATTAACTCACTTTTTCCAGTTCCATCAACTTAAAATTTTAAGGCAACCAGGTTACTTTTTTAAGTTAAAACAACAATATTTTGTTTTATATTAGTAGTGTATTTTTTCCCCTCATCTATAGCTTTCTGAACATTGAATCATATTAAATGAGTATCTTTATTATTTCCTTTCCCCGTTTCAATCCATCAGCAAAGTCGGGTTTCTTCAACATTTAATTTCAAGTGAAAGTAATTTTGATGAAAATAGCCATTGCTTTAATGACAGCATGCTTTGTTTTATGGCAGAAGTGCCTCGTTTTAACATTTTGAACGTTTAAATCCCATATTTTCTGTATTTGCATGCTTTTTGCGAGGCGTTGTATGTATTGTCCTCCGTGCATATCTTCTAGCTCAGTGTGTTTGTTTGTCAGTTTGGAGGATGTGATTATGAATGATTGGGAATCATCAGCGCCAGCCGGAGCAAAGGCCAACGTTTTCGGTCTCTCAACCCCACAAAACCTCCAGCAATGCTGCCGAACATCCAGCAAAAACATGTTCTTATCACTGGAGGGAATCTGTGGGGGATTTGCTCGTCTCGCAGTTTTTCTGTCAGCCTGGTTTTACGTGAGGTTTGAGTGTTAGTGATCTGCAAATGAATGATAGAAATAAACTTGTGTGTGTGCTGCGTGACAAAGTTTATTCCGTGATTATTCACCATTCTTGATAAAAGAATAGGCAACAACGTTTAACTTCAGCTATGAGGAAAGAGAAAAGTTCATGTTTGCTTTCCAGAGGAGAGGAGCCGATAAGAACTTGCGTAATGAATCGCAGTCATTATTTACGGTTGGCTCTTACAGATATGTTCTTTTAAATAGTGCTTTTGTTCGAGGAATAGATAGAAAACCCATTGCAATTGTTTCTATCCAAAGTGACTTACATCTCACTGAAGCAGTTCGTGCATCTGCAATAGTTTTCCTTGTAACGCAAAAGGAGAAATACAAATCTTTTCCATATGACATCTGTCAAGCTCCAAAAAAAGGACCATAAAGTAGCCTATACGATTGTTTGACATTGTATGGATTGTTGATATGATTTATAATGTTTTTGGTTATTAATGGAGCTTGATAGCTAAATGAATGTTGTTGTTGTGTGGAAAAGAGTGTACTGTAAAAAATATTGTTGGTTTTACTTAAAAAATTAAGTAACCTGGTTGCCTTAAAATTTTAAGCTGATTTAACTGGAAAAAGTGAGTTAATACAATGAAAGGGATTGGTTTAATCATCAGGAACTCAAAATAATAAGTTATCGGAACCACATAAATTATTTAAGTTGATTTGACAAAAGAAAAAATGTTGTGATGACAAATCTTGAAAATATTTTTTTACAGTAATGATGAATTAAAGTCTTGTTTGGAACAACATGAAAGTATAAAAATGATGACATAGGGAGATATATTCAAATATTTAAGTATAGGAACATGATTGTCATTTGTAGTGCTTGATGGGAGTGGGCGGAGCTAACAGATCTTGTTTCGACTCTTTGATTGGTGGAATTGTCTGTAGCATCGTGGGTAATGTAGTTTTCACCACAAATGTGGCGAATTTGGCGAAATTTGGCGAAAATATTTTTTTTTTTACAGTAATGATGAATTAAAGTCTTGTTTGGAACAACATGAAAGTATAAAAAATATGGCAGGGAGATATATTCAAATATCTAAGTATAGGGACATGATTATGTCATTCGCAGTGCTTGATTGGAGTGGGCAGAGCTAACAGATCATGTTTCGACTCTCTGATTGGTGGCATTGTCTGTAGAATCATGGGTAATGTAGTTTTCACCACAAATTTGGCTGTTAAAGAAGATTATCTTAAAGGGATACTCCACTTTTTTTGGAAATAGGCTCATTTTAAAACTCCCCCAGAGTTAAACCGTTGAGTTTTACCGTTTTCGAATCCATTCAGCCGATTTTCTGATATTTAGAAGAATATCAGTAACCAGACAGTTTCTGGTCTCATTGTCTACCATAATATATATATTTTTCCTACTATGAAAGTCAATGAGACCAGAAACTGTCTGGTTACTGATATTCTTCTAAATGGATTCGAAAATGGTAAAACTCAACTGTTTAACTCTGGGGGAGTTTTAAAATGAGCCTATTCTCAAAAAAAGTGGAGTATCCCTTTAAGAATGAGATGAAATAATGCAGGCTTCAACGGAAGCAAAGACCATCGATTAACAACCTTGTGACTCACAGTAAGTTATCATTAAAAATCAGCGAGAAAATGAATGGAGATGTTGCACTCTATTTTAGTGAACTGTGAAAATGCATTTAGTAATCTTAGTTAATTTCAACATTTGCTAATACATTATTAAATTCAAAAGTTGCATTTGTCAGACCTCAGCTAACTTTATTTTAAAGTTTTTTAAAGACCTCAGCTAACTTTAACCTCTAACTTTATTTGTACTTTTAAACCACCAAAGTTGACCAAAGTGCTGTACAGAAAAACAATCACATCACAGTTAATGCATTCGACCAATGGGACTTTATTGTAAAGTTTTACCAAATTTTTAATTTCAGTATGTGATGCAATCAGTGTGCACTTTAAAGTCAGGTTGTTTCTTGCCAAACAAAGATACGAGAAACAAAAAACATTCAGCTACAAATGTGTGTACCTTCAGTAATCAGTGTTGCTTGTTTATCTGTGCGCTCGTAAGCATTCAGTGTGTTTGTGAATCTGATTGGACGGCCGGCTGATGTTGTTGTCGAGTGTTACCTCATCAGCATTGTTTGTGCGCGTTCTGATTGGCTGTATCAGTGTGCTGATGTTTCTGTCTGGCAACAAACCTTTGAACCACTGATGTCATCATGTCAGATGAACTCTGACCTCTTACTCACTTGATCAGGGAACATTTGTTCTGTCCCTCATGGAGATCGAGCGATACAGCGATCCTGAAATGCACCGGACGTTTTGGAGATTTAGTTTGTGTATAACATCCAGGCCAGTTTAAGTGTTTATTTTATTGGACTTTATCTATTTGCGTCAGAGAGTCTCGGCAGCACTTACACCAGACTTTACAATTATATTATTCTGGAGGTTTCATATGTCATTCAAGATTTATAGAACATTTTATTCATTGATCAGTTGGTAAAAATAATATTTTTCACACTACTGTTGTGTAATTAAAAGGTTCCATTAATGTTAAAGGTTGCCAAAAAAGATGACAAAAAAAGAACCTTTATTTATTACATCTATATTCTGAGGGTGTGTTCATATATAATTTCCCAGAACATTTTATTCCTAAAAACTGTGATAAATTAACTACACTCTACAAGAAGAGCCATTTTGGTTCCACAAAGCAAATCAGTTTAAAAAAAAAACAACATATCTTAGAGTGAAAAACTAAATAAAAAAATTAAAAGTATATATATATATATATATATAGAGAGAGAGAGAGAGAGAGAGAGAGACCATTTCGCGAGATGTAAATAACACTGGTTCAGTTTCAGTTTTTTAACACTATATAAATGTTGGGATAAAGTACAACCAACAGAACATATACAACTGAATCAAAAAGTTAAACAAACATCTTTAAGATATTTTCTTTACATTTGAAATTAAGAAACCATTTACAAACTGAAACAGGAAGTGCTTCTGGACCAGTGTTGTTTACATCTCGCGAAATGGTCTATATATATATGTATATATATATATATATACTTTTTATTTTTTTATTTAGTTTTTCACTCTAAGATGGTCTATATAATATATAATAATATAATGGTCTATATATATATATATATATATATATATAAATATATTTATAAAGTGTATATATATATATATATATATATATTAAGTATATATATATATATATATACTTATTTATTTATTTATTTATTCACTCTAAGATATGTTTTTTGTATATATATATTTATATATATATATAAAAATTATAAAATTATATCTATATATATATATATATATATATAATAAAAAATACAAGTCCTCTTATATATATATATATATATATATATATATATATATATATATATATATATATATATATATATATATATATATATATATATTATAAAGAACCTTTTGTGGAATTAAAAGGTTGCATGGATGTTAAATGTTCTTCATTTATTTATGGTAATGTTTATTAGTTAAGATTCCCCACTAGTGTCTTGCCTTAAAAATGTCTGGATGTCATTGCGTTATTGTCAAATATCACA
Source organism: Cyprinella venusta (assembly GCA_038021265.1). NCBI lineage: Eukaryota > Metazoa > Chordata > Actinopteri > Cypriniformes > Leuciscidae > Cyprinella > Cyprinella venusta. The sequence goes on along the minus strand of CM075880.1, from coordinate 20,679,789 downwards.
GCAAACCTAGATGCACAAACTAAATAAATGGTTTGAAATGATAAAACAATAGTTCTATAATCACCAAAGTTGTTTAAAGCCCCCCTGTGGTGAAAATCAAGCTTTTAATGTTTGTGTATGTGGTGTCTTTAATATACTTTAAGACAAATAATGTGTAAATGCGCGAGTCTCAAAAACACGGTTTGAAATCGCGGGTGTTTCTGACGTCACACACAACCTGGTAACCAATCAGATCAACATGTGTTTGTCATAGTGGATCTCTGAGCTGAGTGAGTGAGTGGAGGCGGGGCACATTTGATAGAATCGCGAATACTAAATGAGGCAAGGGTGTCGAGTAACATTAAAGATATTTTAAGACATGAAAACATTTTTTCAAGGAAAAAACTTAAATATGTCATTTTGGTGATCAAAGATGAGTAAGAGATTAAACGATTGACTATAGGGGGACTTTAAAAGACATCGAGACTAGAGAAAATATCTTGCAGTATTTCACGTACTTAATCTTGAATCACACTTTATTGAATGAATGCATGTGAACAAATGATTTGGGGGTTGCTGTATTTGTTGGCGCTGGCGCTGATGGCCGAAGCGAGATGATCCACTGCAGTAAATGCGTGACTCTCTCTCTCTCTTCCCCTCCTCCATCTCTCGGCGAGGTGTCCGGCCTCCACATTAAGGATATCCGCACATGCACAGAATGACACAGCTAAGTGCAAGACTACAGCATAATGCATTTAGCAAGTCCTCTCGCTCTAAAACACGCACACACACACGCATGCCTAGAAAAGGGTTGATATTGAGATGGGAAGCGCTTGAGCACGAGAGATCCCACGTCAGTGAGAGTATGAAACACTAGCCGAATTAAAAAAAGTGATTTTCTCTCATCTGTTATGGGGAGGTTTCACCCGAACAAGTGAAAACATCATTACTGATCGTGTTTTGTGGCGAAATATTGATCTGATGTCACCCACCGCCTCCCTCACCCTCCTCCTCTGTTTCGTTGTACTGGAGGCCTCACGTTTTCTAATCAGATGCATGAGATGGGAAATTTATAGTCGTGATTGTGTTTTAGTCTCAACTAGTCTTCCCAGTAGCACCTCATTGCAGTACAAGACATCCAGGGGGCGGAGTTGGATCCAGATCTAAGGTGTGGAGATGGGTAAGATTAGGGGAGGGTTTAGGGATCAGGGGGTGGGGTTAGGGATCAGGGGGCGGAGATGGGTAGATTAGGGGTGGGGTTAGGGATTAGGGGTGGAGATGGGTAGGATTAGGGGTGGGGTTAGGGATTAGGGGTGGAGTTATGGATCAGGGGGCGGATGTGGGTAGAATTAGGGGTGGGGTTAGGGATCGGGGGCGGAGATGGGTAGGATTAGGGGTGGGATTAGGGATTAGGGGTGGAGTTATGGATCAGGGGGCGGATGTGGGTAGAATTAGGGGTGGGGTTAGGGATCGGGGGCGGAGATGGGTAGGATTAGGGGTGGGATTATGGATCGAGGGGATATGGGTAGGATTAGGGGTGGGGTTTGGGATCAGGGGGCGGAGATGGGTAGATTAGGGGTGGGGTTAGGGATTAGGGGTGGAGATGGGTAGGATTAGGGGTGGGGTTAGGGATTAGGGGTGGAGTTATGGATCAGGGGGCGGATGTGGGTAGAATTAGGGGTGGGGTTAGGGATCGGGGGTGGAGATGGGTAGCATTAGGGGTGGGGTTATGGATCGGGGGGATATGGGTAGGATTAGGGGTGGGGTTTGGGATCAGGGGGCGGAGATGGGTAGATTAGGGGTGGGGTTAGGGGTGGAGATGGGTAGGATTAGGGGTGGGGTTAGGGATTAGGGGTGGAGTTATGGATCAGGGGGCGGATGTGGGTAGAATTAGGGGTGGGGTTAGGGAATCGGGGGCGGAGATGAGTAGGATTAGGGGTGGGGTTATGGATCGGGGGGATATGGGTAGGATTAGGGGTGGGGTTTGGGATCAGGGGGCGGAGATGGGTTGGTTTAGGTATATGTAAGGTGGGAGGAGTTGGATCTGGATCCAACTCCTCCCCCTGGATTTCATGTTCTACAATGAGGACCATCTCGGTTTTCCTGCTTGAATGTTGATTATTTTCCTCATATTCTCCATTGTTGCAGCTCCTCTATTCCCAGTCTGTCAGTAACGCTCTGTTTACTTCCTGTCTCTATGAAGCCCCTCCTTCTGAAAGCACACTGTGCTCTGATTGGTCGGCTGGATCTGAGTGTGTTTGGGAAATATCCCGCTCCTTACCATAACCACCAGTTTAACACACTACTAACTAACTCAACCAGGCCACGCCACTTTATTCTGCGTATGAATTATTATAATGAGGAAGAAACTCAAGAATACAATGGAGGCGTTTCAGGAGTTCAGAAACCTGACACTGATATAGAGGAGAACTGCAACATTACACACACACTGAATTACCAATTTTATTCTAATTATAATTTAATTATAATTGGCTGATATATTTTAATTGCTTGGTATAATGCACAATAATTGTAAGTTGAAACATTGAAATTTCACAAGTACAGCAACTAACAGTGAATCAAATGTGACATTTCCGTGTAGAAAGACAGAAATAGTAGGGCTCCTCCAATAATCTGTGTTTTATTTATGTAGTCAATGCATTGTGTAAATCTGGTCACATAAGTGTGGATCAGTGCAGATTGTTCCAGTAAAGCGTCTGATCTCAGTTTTTTTTCAGCGCATGTATAATTCAGTGCTTGTTTTTGTGAAGTCATGGCCCATAATGTACGAGAGTAAAACTACAGCGTGTGAGAAGAAGACTCGTCAGCGGGACACCGGGTTTACTTTCTTAATACGTTTTATAGCCAATGATTCAGTGATGCTTGTCATTGTAAAGAATTGTAATCTTAAAACAGTTTGATCTCTGAAAAGACTTTTCTTCTCAGCTGATGTCATTCGTCACTTTTGATTTATGTAAATATCTTTAACGTGCCTTTAATTTTGTTGTGCTGCAGAAAGTAAAGTACGGAGAAACTGATGCAGAATTAGTCACATGAAACAAAGACGTACAAATGTTACACTTTGATTTAAATACATTTAAAGGTCAAAAAATCTTTCAGGAATGAGGATCTAGAGGAACTTTTTTTGAAAAATATATATTTGATCTTTTAGGATTAGTTCCACAATGCATTGACTACATAAATAAAACACAGATTATTGGAGTAGTCATACTATTTCTGTCTTTCTACATGGAAATGTCACGTTTGATTCACTGTTAGTTGCTGCACTTGTGAAATTTCATCGTAAATCCTACACCCAGATTAAACTTACAGTTATTGTGCATTATACAGTACCAAGCATCTAAAATATATCAGCCAATTAATAAATGTCATATATATATATATATATATATATATATATATATATATTGGCAAGGCAAGTTTATTTAGCACATTTCATACACTATGGGACTTTACAAAAAGGAATTAAAATAATCACAAAATAAAAGGAAGGAAAATTAAAACAGATATAAAAGAAATTAAAAGAATAAAAATTAGATAGATAAACTTCTCATCTGGCAAACACCGGTGTATCATATTTTTCACAACTCCCAGTTTTCCCAGTGTGATTACACTGTGTGTGTGTGTGTGTGCGTGCGTGTGTGTGTGCGTGTGTGTGTGTGTGTGTGTTTCAGCATACCTAAGAAATCTACTGACGTCTTGGACATAATTTTTCTTTAAAATCGGACAGGAGGAGCTCTAGGAGTGACTTACACGCACACACACACACACACACACACACACACACACACACACACACACACACACATATATATATATATATATATATATATATATATATATATATATTTGTGGTGTCAAATGGATTAATCGCGATTAAAATCTAACATAAACGTTTGTTTATGTGTACATGCACAGACACACACACACACACACACACATATAATATATACATTATATAAATAAAATAATGTACTCACATTATAAACAAATGTATGTTAGATGCAATTAACAGTACATATATATATATATATATATATATATATATATATATATATATATATTACACAAGAACTATCAGAGAATCAATGAATCAAATATGATCCTACTGTATAAAATGATTTTTATTCTAATTCATTTCTTTGAATTTCAGTAGATCTAGTCGGATCTTAGATTTGTACTTGATTTTTATTTTACTTACGAATTATTATTATATATATACACACACACACACACACACACATACATAATATATACATTATATAAATAAAATAATGTACTCACATTTTAAACAAACATATGTTAGATGCAATTAACAGTACATACATATATATATATATATATATATATATATATATATATATATATATATTTCACACAAGAACTATCAGAAAATCAATGAATCAAATATGATCCTACTGTATGAAATGAATTTTATTCTAATTCATTTCTTTGAATTTCAGTAATCTAGTCGGATCTTAGATTTGTACTTGATTTTTTTTTTTTACTTACAAATTATTATTATGATACGATACATATTTTATTAGCAATTGTGAACATTTTTAAATTTAAATGTATTCATGAATGTAGCCTACATTTCAATTGCAGTTGCTTGATGTTTTTTTCCAGGACAAATAGTTTTTCTTCAAATAGTTAGTCTTCTTCAGTTCATTCAGTTGAATTCTGCCAGTTTGATTAGATTTTTGTTGTGTTTCCAAATGTGCATTTTCTTTTCCTACAAAAATTCCACTGCATCTGATTGAACACGAGGTGATGGGAAAACAGGCCTGTCCTCGAGTTCCTCATTAATTACTGAGGGTGTAAACTGATACTCAGAGCTGATGCGTTTCATCCAGAGAACGACGGCGGCGCGGTTAGGACAGTTCCACTGGACGTTTCCTCTCTCACACACATTGATTTACATTTGCCAGCGAGGAAAGATAAACCAGTGCGGCTCTTACCCGTTTGATGAAAGGCCAGGGAAACCTGAGGGATCGATCGGATTGATTGAACCCTACCCCTTTTAGAAAAGCCCAAAGTTGACACCCCTCTCCCACCGCGGAAATGGTAAATCCCTTTGAATAATATAATTGCTTTTTTGATCGCACTGTAAAGCGCCACGAGAGCCAGTCCTGATGGAGTCACTGTTGCGTGGAAGGCCATTGACGGCTTGAGTGTGTGTGTGTGTGTGTGTGTGATTGTTTCGGCCACAGTAAGCAGAATAGCACATGATGACGAGGAAATGCACTGCTCCACAAAAGCAGCAGTCTGGAGCTTTTATCCAGAGCGAGTCTGAACTGAAGCCTCGTAAAGAGCGCTTCAGGAAGTAAACATTGATCCTTTATTTTACTAGAGAGAACAGTGAGTCTTCCTCCTGCATCACACACACCCACACACACACTGAGATTAATCCCAGTCTTCAGTGGAATTCAACATTAACACATTGGGATGCTAGAATTTTTGGAACCAATATTTATTAGGCATAGAAATCCATATATTAATTAGGCCTAAACCATAATTTGATTGCTAAAAAGGCTTTTGTTTGTCCAGCAGGATCTTATTTGCTTCGATTTTTATTGATCTCGTTAGGATCCTTTAGGATTTGTTCTTACAAATTATGAATTTCAATTCCATTTCGAATCCTGAACTTATTCCTTAAGGATTTTGCTGATTAATTTGCATGCAGTTGCTCTTTATTTTTCATTATATAACAAAATTGCACTTTAGATATGAGAATAAGCATTTTAATCGGTTAATCCTGCTTTTTAGAGCAGTGTGTGTGTGATGTATAATATAATATATATATATATATATATATATATATAATCTATATTATATATAAATATAAATATTTTATAGATGAATAATACATTTTTAAAATATATAAATAATATATATTATGTAAACACAAACTTTTATTTTGGATGCGATCAATCATCCAATTCATCTTTGCACAGCCTTAATATATATATATATATATATATATATACATACATACATAATCTATATTATATATAAATATAAATATTTTATATATGAATAATACATTTTTTAAAATATATAAATAATATATATTATGTAAACACAAACTTTATATATATATATATATATATATTTACATTTTGATAGTTATATTTCTAACATATAATTTTACTATTATATTATAACTTAAATATTAATATTTAAAATGCATATATTTAAAATTCAGTATCAAAAATACATGTTTAAATAACAATATAATTTGACTATTTATATATTTATATATAAATATATATAAATATACTATATATATATATATATATATATATATATATATATATATATATATACCTGTATTATGTGTGTGTTATTTTTATACAGTATATACACACACACACGTGTATATACACATCATACTCTATATCTCTAAGTATGATGAAAACACATCAGTTCTACCTAAATGATGGGATATTTGGAGAGTTCTCTTCAAGTATGCATTAAAATGACCGTGGCGAGTGTAGATGTTGTGAATGTTCTGCATGTTCTCATAAGCAGCGTCAGTAATGGAGGACTGGAGTGGAATGGCTTTCACTGATCATGTTTCTGCTGGAGTCTGATGGGTGAACAGCGCCACCTACTGCTGACCACACACTCCAACACAACACTGATATACTAGAAGAGAGGAGTGTGTTTACACAGCAAACATGTACAGACAATTCTTACAATAATTCATTGCATGACAAATTAGTCATCATTGTAATAAATAGATATATCAGTCTAACTGTATTTTTGCATGAAGAAAATGTTAACGGAGAGACTTTTTGCCATTTCTAGTTTATACAGAAATGCACCTGGCCAATTTTAACACATCTTTATCTTTGCATGTCTTTAAACATTTTTACATAAAACTAACTGTATAATGAAATGCATATGCAGGATTAACAGACTAATGCATGTTTATTCTGGCATCCCTTGTTTTATAATGAAAAATACGGAGCAACTGCGTTAGAATTTAGTCACGTTTGCTTGTGCAAAGGATTCAGATTAAGATGTCGGAATGATCTGGAGATGAAAGGGTTAATCAGGATGAATCCCTGAATGTGTGTCTGAGTTTCAGATCCCTAAACACTCCTGAGCTTCTGCTGCCATTGTTACTGCATCAATTATACATGCAAAGTGTGGAAATATTGCTGTGCATTTGTCTTTATCAAATATTTAGTTTAAGCACGTTATGATAGGGGCTGACGGGGTGTGTGTGTGTAGATTTTACACACACACACACACACACGAGTCTCTCGGTCGTCTGTCTGCAGTGCTCAGCAACTTAGTCTGAGTGCAAGACCTGCGCTTTCTCTCTCTCTCTCTACGCTTGGCTTGTTACCGCCTTAATTTTATGACAAATGGGTCTGCTGCACTGTGTGTGTGTGTGTGTGTGTGTGTGTGTGTGTGAAAGAGAAAGCAAGTCTTGTAATGAGGGTGTGAATGCAGCAGAAGTGGAAACACACACACACACACATACTGTGTAAAACCACACTGGTGTGTGTGTCGCCTTTATTTACACCGTAGTTTCCTCTTACATAATAGTTTTGTACTCAATTGAGCTCTTAACCTGATTTCTATTGATCTGGCCCAGACTCGGTTGTGCATACTTAATTCGGAGAAGTAATCAAATCAAATCTTGACACACTCACCCACACACACACACACACTCTCTCTCTCTTTCTCCTATACACACTCACTCACTCTCTCTCTCTCTCTCTCTCTCACACACACACACAATAAAAAAAATATGAAATCTAAATAGAAATATTTTTTAAAAATAATAGAATTACTAAAGCACAACAAAATTACAAATAAAAACTTAACTAAACTTAACAAAAAAGTAAACATAAATAAAATGAAAATTAAAGCTAATTCGAAAAATGAATAAAACTAAAGTATAAACTAAAATAGCACTATTGTACCATGCAGGGAGAAACGGGAGTGCTTGAGTTTGTAACTTCCTGATATTTCCACAACTGTGGGATCTTTATTTATAATGTACATGTGAGAATCTGTGAGAAGACGTTTGTTGGGCTGTGAGATCGATTGATTCGTTCTTTATCTGTTTAAGGTGAATGATTCATAGACACGGCTGTGTGTTAAACTAAATCCGTTGTGCTTGTGAGTTGGACGGTCTGATATTATGAATTGATATTTCTTTCAATGGTGAGCTTTGCATTACTCTAGCTTTAACTGTGCTTACTGAGATCAGCACAACAAACTCAAACAAGAGTCAGCTAAATCCACAATCATTAAAACTGCTGAAACACTTTCATATACGTTCATTAGAAATTATGCCAGAGGCCACGAGAAACTCAGTCCTGCAGATATAAGCAAAGCTGTTTTAAATTGACTGAAGAAAACTTCTTTAGTAGATGAAGTGCTTTGCAAAAAGTCTGCATTATTATGCTACATAAGTCATGTTTTAATTGACGCTTTGTGTATACCATTGAGACTGCATCTAGAATGAAATGTTTAATGTGCTATCTACTATCCTGCTGTTTCATGCACATTTACTGAGCAATATTTACTGCCTACTATTTTTATAAATAGCATGTGGAACATTATGCAATGATACATGATTTTACTTAGGCTACAGATCAAAAAAATGATAGGCTATACCCTTTGAATTAAGTTTATTTGTCGGATGCCATTCACAAATATTTGTTGTTGTTGTTGTTTTAAAGGGGCTATACACTCACCTAAAGGATTTTTAGGAACACCATACTAATACTGTGTTTAACCCCCTTTTGCCTTCAGAACTGCCTTAATTCTATGTGACATTGATTCAACAAGGTGCTGAAAGCATTCTTTCATATTGATAGGATAGCATCTTGCAGTTGATAGAGATTTGTGGGATGCACATCCAGGGCTAAGCTACAAAATTGCTCACTAAGCTCCCGTTCCACCACATCCCAAAGATGCTCTATTGGGTTGAGATCTGGTGACTGGGGGCCATTTTAGTACAGTGAACTCATTGTCATGTTCAAGAAACCAATTTGAAATGATTCGAGCTTTGTGACATGGTGCATTATATAACTGACGTTTTGGGACGTCTTTTGACCATTCGTCAATATACGACTTTTTAGGGCCCCCTTAAACGTCGGTAGATGAGGTTATGGGATCCTAACTCTACCCCAGACCTAAACCTAACCCTAAACCCAACTCGTCACCTAACTGACGTTAAAGGTAAAGCGTCAGTTGTATGACGACCCGGGATCGTCATCTACCGACGTTTAAGGGGGCCCTAAAAAGTCGTATATTGACGAATGGTCAAAAGACGTCCCGAAACGTCAGTTATATGACGAATTGGGATGAGACTGTGTTACATTATCCTGCTGGAAGGAGCCATCAGAGGATGGGTACATGGTGACCATAAAGGGATGGACATGGTCAGAAACTATGCTCAGGCATTTAAATGATGCCTAATTGGCACTAAGGAGCCTGAAGTGTGAAAACATCCCCCACACCATTACACCACCACCACCAGCCTGCACAGTGGTAACAAGTCATGATGGATCCATGTTCTCATTCTGTTTACGCCAAATTCTGACTCTACCATCTGAATATCTCAACAGAAATCGAGACTCATCAGACCAGGCAACATTTTCCCAGTCTTCATCTGTCCAATTTTGGTGAGCTCTTGCAAATTGTAGCCTCTTTTTCCTATTTGTAGTGGAGATTAGTGGTACCCGGTGGGGTCTTCTGCTGATGTAGCCCATCCGCCTCAAGGTTGTGCGTGTTGTGGCTTCACATATGCTTTGCTGCATACCTCGGTTGTAACGAGTGGTTATTTCAGTCAAAGTTGCTCTTCTATCAGCTTGAATCAGTCGGCCCATTCTCCTCTGACCTCTAGCATCAACAAGGCATTTTCGCCCACAGGACTGCTGCATAAAACTAAAGTCTGCATAAAAAGGGATGTTTTTCCCTTTTCACACCCTTATTTGTAAACCCTAGAAATAGTTGTCCGTGAAAATCCCAGTAACTGAGCAGATTGTGAAATACTCAGACCGGCCCGTTTGGCACCAACAACCATGCCACGCTCAAAATTGCTTAAATCACCTTTGTTTCCCATTCTGACATTCAATTTGGAGTTCAGGAAATTGTCTTGACCAGGACCACACCCCTAAATGCATTGACGCAACTGCCATGTCATTGGTTGATTAGATAATTGCATAATTGCATATTGTGTCCAAGAAAAAAAATAGATCCCAGGTAAATCAATCACATTTGAAAAGCAAGAGGAAGTGTGTTAAATTGTGGGTTACAGTATATTAGTGCACATATATCAAGTTCTCGCTTAGGTGATCATGTGTTTTTGGTCTCTGGACTCAATCATGATAAAATACCCTAAAAATAAACTCAGAAACTCCACACGAGTGCGAGTGAATTACTCTGGGAATCTTGGTGGTCACAGAAGTAATTATCTGGAGGGAATCTATCCTCACTTCATATAATCTAAAGCTTTCCTGTGAGACACCACTGATCCCAGAACAGTTTAGATCTCCTGATTCGGAAAACCGAGAAGGTTTGTTCTAATTGGAGTGCTGTAATTGTTAACCAAAACTATTAACTGAATTTTTAGATGAAAAACTTAAACTTAAAAAACAACTTAATTTTTCTACTTCAAAATGTCATGTTTAATTCAATATGTCACTTGCCTTTTCTTTGTAATTATTTTTACATTTAATAGCAATTTCTGATTGAATTTGATTTCTGATTTTTTTGTATGTGTGTAGGGTTTACTTTAGTGAAGGATTTACCTTCACAGTTTCTGCACAGTGCTACCTAGTGGTCTCGATATATTTTTGCTTATTACTTCCGAAGACTTTGACCAAAAATCATAAGACTGGTCTCTTTAGATTAGGTGCAGCATGCCTAGTCGAACGATATCCAATTTTCCCATATTGGACATTTTTATTTTATCATAAAACGTTGTTTTACGAATACATTGGCGTATTGTTACGAAACCCAGCATGTGTTATCAGCACCATGCACTACTAGAGGTACTCAAAAGGTTTCCAGGCAGTGCCACCTTGTGGTGAAAAACAATGAATAAAAACAAAAATTATATATTTTTTTCTAATAAAAATTGTATTTATTCTTTTATTTACAGGTCTAAAAACCTACTTGTTTGAACTCCTCTTAGACTGTCTGAATTTCACCAAATTTCTAGGCAGGTCATCTTCAGACCATGCCAGCAGAAAGTTATGGATTTTGTGAAAATGTTTTATATCCCGAAACACACATCAAAGAATTTGATGACATACTGCCAAAATGCTAAGGCTGTATCTCTAGAAAGTTTTGATATGTTGACACCAAACTTTATGCATGTCACACAACATTGACCAGACCAGATCAATTAAGGGACCATTGGTCAAGTTACAAGCAATTATTTCACATCACAGACAGATCCGACCCACATCTGGTAAGTGTAGATTACATGTGTACCAGATGTACAGTACAGATAGTGTCGGATCTGGGCCAACACTATTGGCGCTTTTCCATTACCAGTACCAGCTCGACTCGGCTCGCCTCGACTCAGCTTGCTTTTCGCTCCGTTTTCCATTGCAGACAGTACCGCCACAAATAGTATTTGGTCATCATAGCAACGCCTTTCGTTCCTCATTGCCCCATCAAGCTCTCGCTGGATCCTCTCTACGGCAACCAAACAAAGGAAAGTCTGCACCTCCTCGTTTGACTACGCCGTATTCTTCCGAGTTGCCATAATAAAAGTAGTTAGTTAAGTAACTATCTCTGGCCAAACTATTTAAAAATGGTGGGTTTATTCTGGATATTCCATCTGGCACTTACAATGATGACGCAGTGAATGGTGACGAATTCTCTCTGCCCAATCAGCAGTCGGCATTGTTTTCACGTCACATTTTAGTATCGCCTCAGCTCGCCTTAGCTCGCTCAGAACCTCACCGGAGATGGTACAAAAAAGTACCCGAAAGCAGGTACAGGTACAACTTGGAAAACCAAACAAAGATGAGCCGAGTCGAGTCGAGACGAGCTGGTACTGTGTAGTGGAAAAGCGCCGTCACAAGTTGTATTTATGGGCGTTCAACTTAAAACTGTCTTAACTGATTGTTGCAGTTGGTCCTCAGATAGCACAAGTCTATTTGAAGTGATGTTTACATCTGGAAGACGTATTTTTAAAGGGAAACTCCACTTTTTTTGGAAATAGGCTCATTTTACCACTCCCCCAGAGTTAAACAGTTGGGTTTTACCGTTTTTGAATGTATTCAGCCGATTTTTTGATATTTAGAAGAATATCAGTTACCAGACAGTTTCTGGTCTCATTGACTTCCATAGTACATTTTTTTTCCTACTATGGAAGTCAATGAGACCAGAAACTGTCTGTTTACTGATTCTTCTAAATATATAAAAAAAATGGCTGAATGGATTTGAAAACGGTAAAACCCAACTGTTTAACTCTGGGGGAGTGGTAAAATGAGCCTATTTCCAAAAAAAGTGGAGTGTCCCTTTAAGAGTGTTTGCTCATCTGCAATACGTCTATAGGACGTTTCCTGTCAGATGTCAAATAGACGTTTAGAAGATGCCAGTTTAACATGCGTTCTAAATCATTACATCTTAAAGACATCTTCTAAACGTCTATTTGACATCTGACAGGAGACGTCCTACAAACGTATTGCAGATTTAACACTCTTAAAAATACGTCTTCCAGATGTAAATATCACATCAAATAGACTTGTGCTCTCTGGGTCTGATGCTTGCTGGCTTGATTTTTAGCTCCTCGTTCTGCCTCTGGTCCCTTATTTGCTGCATGCAGCTATATTATTTGTATGTAATTGTAATCTAATTGTACAGTAGGTGGTGCAATAAACCTCTGGGATGATCCTCATTTCAAAGTAATAGGATGCAAGTTTTTTTCCCCCAAATGCATAAATATAAAACATCATATCCGTGTGATTGATTCTAACGTGTTTATTATCTTTCTCTTGTGTCTCCTTTCTAACAAACGAAACCCCCGAAGCGTGCAAAAGAAAAGAACAGGACCCGAGCAAAGACAGGAGCAATACACCAAAGAAATCGCGGCTGGTTTTCACAGACCTGCAGCGAAGAACACTTCTGGCCATCTTTAAAGAGAACAAGCGCCCATCCAAAGAAATGCAGCTGACCATCTCGCAGCAGCTGGGACTGGAACTGAACACTGTAAGCAACTTCTTCATGAACGCCCGCAGACGCAGCCTGGACAAATGGCTGGACGAAGGAAGTCCGGGCAACACGTCGTCCACCTCCAGCACTTGTACCAAAGCGTGATCCCGGGGGGAGGGGGGTGGTGGGATGGGATGGGAACGTGGGATCGGGATGAGGGTCCCGTGCACCGGGAAGGGTGCAAACTTTTTAAGAGGAGAAAATCGTTCCGAAGGGCAACGAGAGAAACTGCTTACCGGTTCAATGCTTACAGTCGGAAACACAAATCCAAAGAGAGAAATGTCAGGAAATAAAATATTGCTTTCTCTTCTCCGGTTCGAAGCAAGAATCATTCATCAGGAATGAAAAATTAAAGCAAATCAAAAACATTATTAACTTTCCAGTTGGCTTTGAACTGATGAGAAGACAAAGGGTTTGCGTTTCACATCTGCATTCACTCAAAATTAGGTTTGATTTTCATTTCCTGAAGAGTGTGTGTGTCGTTATTTTACACTACAAGGGTAAATCTCATAAACACACGTCCAGGTCACATTTTATGCAATTCAATGCATTTTTTTTCTTTCTCATTTTCCAGTACAATTTTTTTAAAACATTATTAAATTAAAACAAAATATCTGCCAATGGGGTGAGAAAAATAAAATTCAAAGAGACAATTATTTCAAGTATAATTATAATTAAATATATTATATATAATGGTAAAATATACAAATAAATTAATATATACATATCTTAATATCATATAATAATGTTTAGAAATTTGTACTGGAAATAAAACTGGAAATATATATTTTTTTGCAGCATTAATGGTGCAATGCATACAGACTTTTAAAATAATAATAATAATAATTAATTTCCATTAGATTCAAAAGTATTACATTCGTATCTCTGTAATAGTTTTTTTATTGCAGTAATGAGAATGGATTTTTTTCTGCATTATGTCAATGGGAATTAATTTTCATTACACAAAATATTCATGCATTTTGGAGAGAAATATGGCAGGTTTTGTGAGATTCACCCATGATAGCAGCACAGGTATAAGTTAGTATTGGGTTGCAGGTTTTTCTAACACACTGAAAACACCCGTCAGAAGCACAAAGCACAACAAACACGAACAAACATCTCTCACACCGTTATTGGCCGGCCGGGTTTGTGAGCACAATCCTGAAGCACATTAAATTTGCAATAGAACAGGGGCTGGACCACACCGATTGTTCTTCTTTGGTTTAAAAATAACTCAGGATGATACCGCCGAAGAATGAGCTTCTGTCTCTCAAACACTCTTGATGAAATGACATTGTAAACACACACACACACACATGCATCAGCATCACATTGTCACGACTGTAACTGTATTATGCTAAGAAACCAAACTGGCATTGGTAATCAGGGCCTTTACAAGAGTTTAAGAGGACAATCTCCACACCAACGCCTACCAGTTTAGCTTTCCAAAGGTTCTTTCTCGCTTAGTTTTAGCTACTTTCCAATACAAAACCCTTTCATCTCAAGTTCTATCACTCGTGCTCATTTATTATTGAACCGAGAGCCGGTAAGCAGTTCTCTCCCGGGTTACGCTTGAGGGCCTCTTCGGATCGCTCAAAACGGACACTAAAGACTTTTTCTATTTATTGACAAATCGACACCAAAGAAACTTTTTCTGCACCTAACTGTTCTGCAAACAAAGGACAACAAAGAGGAAAAAACAACCAAAAAAAAAAACTGCAACGAACAAACAAAGACGAGAAAGCGGGAAACGCCGAACCGGCGTCTTTTGTTGTGTTCGGATCGGTGGAGACATTAGAAAAAAAGGAAGCAGAATGGGATCGGAAAGGTTTTAAAGCGACGGAGCTTTTTCCCACGGCATCGGCGGCTCCCGAATGATGCGTCTCTCAAACGAAGTTGAAGATTGTCTTTAATGTGTGCCTATGCAGTTTTTTCAACCCAAATGGAAAGAACAACAAGAACCTCATCAGCTACAATACCAAAGATTCAGAGTTACTCCCACCGCAATTCCATTCCCACAATGCATCGGTGCGATGTTGACTCTTTCCAAACATGGGACGTTTCGGGGTTCGGCTCTGCTTTGGGTTTTCCCCCCGTAGTCGCATCCGTCTCACTGCTAAAACTAAAGGTGTAACTCAAGCCTGATGGGCATACCAAAGATAAACACCTTTAAGCACATGCAATCCCAAGTAGTTTTGTTTTCACATCCCAGTGGATCAGTATACCAAAGAGTTGCACTCCTCCAGCCATCGTTGAACACATATGCACGTCGTTTCCGGGCGCCGAATCCCACGTTTCCCATGTTTGAGAGAGAGAGCCGTTAGCGTTATTGCAAGGCACCAATGCAGCTGGTACAGAATACATTATATTCCAACTGAAAAGCCAATAATCTGCCAAAAACGCTCACTTAATTCTGTAGAGGAAACTGCAGACTGTAGGTCGAATAGCTTTATCCTTTAGGTTTCTCTCTTTGAAAGCTTCTAGTCCAAAGATTCTCTAGGAGAATTCATCCGCTCTTCATGACAGTCAGGTCTTTAGATACACGGGCCAAAGAGCTTTTCTTTGCTTGTCTTAGTACTTAAATTTCGCCAATGCCTCTGTACAATGTCTTACCCAGGTTTTGCAATATGTGATTTATTTATGTAATTTATATTTGCTATGATTGAACTTAATTTAAGTTGCCAAAATCCCTCCCCCCTTTTCCCGATTAGCTTGCCAAAGTTTACATTTACTTCTTTTGCATGTTGGACACCATCAGACTTATTTATTTATGACTAAATGTGCTAGAAGGTTGTTGATGTTGTTGTTATTATTATTATTATTATTATTTGTTTCTTGATTATTTAATGCTATTTAATTAGACGTAATTGTTTGGATGACTATTAGTGCATCAAAGATGCTCTGTTAATTTATTAGTTAGCTTTACTTTAAAAAGCAAGACAAAGGGTGTATTTAATTTTTCTTAGAAAGAATAATTCTGGAAACGTGTTAGCGATCAGGTTTTAGTTGCAACTCACATGTTTGTATGCTTGTATGTATGTATAGATTTTATGTAAATCGTTTAGTTGATTTTCTTTCGAATGAAAACAATCTGTCTTTGTGATCGATATTACGCGTTTTGTCGAAGGACAAGCGCCGAATTTCAAGCCTGATGTTTTCGAGATCGTATACGGGGCCACACGTTAACGGAGATCAACGCAGGACTCACCAAAGATAAAACCCATGGACGCTGAGAGGCCGTTTATTCATTGCTTCACTCGTAGAAGGACATAGAGGAATCCCTTAAAATCTAGAAAAAGCTGCTTCCAAGACTGACTTGTGTGTGTGTATAAAAGTCTTTCTATCTCTATAGTGAGAACCACAGAGGCTACCTCACTGAATTTTCCATTTGTAATTTTAATCGTGTTGATGAAACCAAAGATACCAAAGATTTCTTTTTTCTCGAGGACGGTCTGCGCTTGACGCCATGCTTGGGATATTTTGATAACTTGTTTCTCTCTTTTCTCTCTTCTTCCTCTTTATTCAGACGCGTGTTCCTCCTCTCCTCGGAAAAATAAGTGCAATGGAGTGGATGGGAATCGACGTCGAGATGTAGTTTTTTGTTTTGTTTTTGTTTTGTTTTTTTTAGCGCTGTGCGGTTCTGATTGCCCGTATAGGACCTTGATGCAAAAACCTACTCACTGAGAAAGATCTGTCTGGCACAGAAAAATTAACAATCAGACGCAAACCACATGGGACGTAATATTGAAACTGATGGAAATGTTTTGATGGGTTAAGTCAAAGCATCTCCCAGTGCAGTATTTTCAATAATATGATTTCCAAAAACACTGAAAAATAATATATTCCAAACAAATTTCACTCAGAAATGGATTGTAAAATTCTACAAATGAAAATACATTGAATTTATGCAATATTTAATTGCAAAACATACTCAAATAATTTATTTACAACTTTGAAGGAAAAACAAAAGCATTTTTACAGTGCAATAAAATTCCATTTCAGACTTAGAAACTTTCTTTATCAGTATATTTGTCTTGTTTTCTAATACAAATATCAAATTCATAAATCAACAAAGGCTAAATTACAAGATATTATGTTCTGCTTTATGAAAATATAAAAACTAAACAAGTTTGAAAAACAGTCAAGTTTTCGCTTTGAATGAAGTTTATTTTTCTGACGCAGTAAATGCATCTTGATTTAAAACTGTTTAGATATGTGTACTAGAAAACAAGACAAAACACAAGAAGAAAACCAATACCAATAGACATTCACAAATAAGCCAGTAAAATAGGCCTATATCAATTAGTCAAAGTTCTTACACCACATGTCGATGAAACCAGTTTGGCGAAATTCATTAAGTCGAAATCATCCTTCATCTGACTATTTTACTTTTAAGCCATTCAAAATAAAACTTTCTTAAATATCTAGATCCATTCTGTTAAAAACACGTTTGTGTTTCTGTGCACGAAAAACTCTAAAACCAAAGACCGAATCATCGCATACCAGACCGAAGGGACTCGATATATTGGACGGTTTTTGTGGAAACATGGCTGTCGTCGGTAACTAAGACACAGATGGGATCGTATCCGCTCAGCTGTAAATTGTACATCACTCCGTCCTGTTGGAATTAATAACACACTAACTTGTGGAAAAAAAAAACCCGAATCTGTTAACAGGGATACGAACGTGTCACGCATTGATCGTCATTAGTTCAAAATAATAAAATAATTATGTGGAACGTGGAAGATATCCCCTTCTCTCGGTGTTTTGTCTTGTTTTCCAGTACGAATAAAAATCTGTAGGGAGTGAAATGTAAGTTTATAAATAATATTCTACGCCGTTAAATGGGATTTGGAGAATAATATCGCGAGAACAAGTTTGCACGGCAGTTGAAAGAGCGGGAGAGAGACGACGCAATATTTAATAATCTCCAAATGTTAAATAAGAGTTGTGATCACCTTATGTGTCCATACAGCGGTGATAAACCGATCGACAGAACAAAGAACCCACAAAACAGCACTGGGTAGAACTGTAACTAGCATAGGCTATGTATAACTTTTTCACATCCTATCGAAAATGATCTACTTCCATCTTCTGAAGTCGTGATTACAAGCTCGTCGCGTTCAAGTGCTTTGTTGTTGGGAAGAACATGTGTCATGAAGGACATCAGGTTTATTCTTTTCTATTTTGGGGAAAATCTTATTAAAGCCAAAATATTTAGCGTCCCATTCATTGACCACAATATAACCCAATATAAATGTTTAAAGTTTATAGCATGCCCAAATTGGGAACTTGGGTATCAAAATTGTCCCCAGTAGTAAATATGACTTGAGAGGGCGTTTATGTCAAATTTTTAACTGGGAAACTTGTATTTTACCATAATTCTGATAGCATGTGAAGGCAGCATAAAATCAAGATACATTTCCTTGCAAGCAAAATTACTTTGTTTTCTGAAATTAAGCAAGGTAATATATGGAGCCCCTAAGGGGACATGGTGATGAGCAAAATAAGAGAGATGGTATATGAAGGATTATATTTCAATGATTTTGTGTTCCCCTTAGAAACTTTGCGTTACTATAAACTAACAATAAAAGTTTTGCGAGCGAATCAAAGTTTATGCTTAAAAGAAGAACAAATATCTGCCAGTGGGGTCCGGTCAGAAAATAGTTTTTTGGAATTAAATTGGCCGTTATTTGTTCTTGTTTTAAGCACAAACTCACTTAATTCTGAAAAAAAACCCCACTTAATATATTCAGTCATTTTACTTCTCCAGTAAATCTTGATTTAAGAATGTTTAGGTATTTGTACTGGAAAACAAGACAAATGAGGAAGAGCATAAATTGATAAATCTTTATTTCGATGGTCCAATAAGTAACTTTGCAACTACATGTCAACTCTCATTAAAGTATTAGAGTAGATACCCAAAGTGGAACATCAAAACAAATATTGTTTTTTTTTGTTTTTGTTTTTTTTGCATTACGGTAATTAAACCAAAACAGATTCTCTTCAAAGTTATATTGTTTTCAAAAAGAAACCCCTGAAATAGACGTAGAGAGCGCTTTTGTTGTAAAGTATGCGATATTGTTGGATGAGTGCCTTGCTTGAACCAAAGCGAAGTTTCGACCTCTCTGTTTCTTCTTCTGTTAGTACCTCAGCGACAGGAAAAACCCGGCGAACGCGGGTGTTATGGTGCTTTGCAATGCAATCCTGCAAAGAACACAGAATAACTCTATACCAAAGGCTTTCTAGACTTCTCTTCTCTTTCCTCTCCTTTGAATGGTTGCAAAGCTTTAAAAAAAGAAAAGAAAAACCTTTGAGCATGTCGAGGGCGCAGACCGTGCTTTTCTTACCAAATTTTTCTCGGATATACCTCATAGAAGATAGTGTTAGGGTATTGTTATTATAGCGTATGTATTAAATTATTCACTTACTCTTATTTTTTAGTAACTGTGACTTAAGACAAACCAAGAAAAAAAAGCTTTATACATCTTAAGTTGTGATTTTTGTAATAGCTGAGGTTCGCTTACCAAAACACAATGCTTGTCTTTTTCTCTCTTGTTAATGTGACAACTTTCACAATTTTGTTCGTGGTGCAAGTTTGAAGAAATTCTGATTTTATTCTTATTTTGTGAAGGGTGGCTCATATTCTCAACAAGGATATTATTTTTGGATTGGGAAAGGTTGGTTGCTAGAATGAGCCTCAAGTTTACAGTTTTCATACTTCGGCATCGCTTCTGTTGTACAGTTCGCTTGCATTTCATTTTCAACATCCATTTTTCTTCTCATTCTTTTCTCCTTCTGTGTGGAAATGTAGCATTACAGACACCATTCAACGCCGTAGACTTGATTTATGCATGAGTATCTTTACGGTGCTAGCTAGCGTGTAATGCATTGTCGTTCATTTTAAGTTCTGGATCCGTCTCATTTTCATTTCTTTAACTGAGCCTCATTTTTTGCATGTTGGCCTGATCCAATTCTTGAAGAGTTCATCTCAGATGTGTATAGAAACGTTGTGCACTTGATCAGATCGGTTTTCGAGATTCACCTAAGATCGCTTTCCATTTGAACAAATCTTTCTGATCAAGTGTTTCGACTGTTAATCTTCCATTATCTCAGAAAAAGAAACCGATCAGCTGTATGTGTGTTTGGACTTCATTTTGACAGATAAGAACTTGTTTAGACATTTTAACGGCCTGTACTTAATCACTCTGCTCTAGATGTGTCTACTATACCAATCCTGTCCAAAAATACAACAGCTAAACATCCTCAAAAACAGGATGAAATGTACCAGACAATCTACTACTAAAGTAAAAACACTTCATTCTTTTGAGAACGAAAGTCCACACAGACTTGCAGGAGTTAAAGTGAGTTTTGACGTCTTGTGTTCTAAACTGAAGGACATTCCAAAGATGCGTTTAACTGGATGAAACGCTTGAACCGACGGCAGGATATTATGGACTGTATTCCAAAGATCTGCTTTGAAAATGGATTGGAAATGTATTCTTTTCTTTTTCAGTTTCATCATTTGTCATTTTGTTCATTTGTTGGTTTGTTAAACCATTATATTCATGTAAAAAAATGGATTTGTTGTTGGAATCACAAGAGAAAATTGATCAAATTTTAGTTTTGCATTCATGATCAACGTCTTTGAAGCATTCAAAGTACATGTTCTTCCACAAAATGTTTGACCATAAATAAAAAGAACAAGTGATTTTATTCCGAAACCATTTGTTTGGTCAGTCACAACAATAAAACCTGTCTCATGATGTAAATAAAAATGTTTGCATTGTTTCACAACTCTAAACAATCAAATGTCCAAAGATTTCCATTTAAATAATCATTGACAAATCAACAATAGTTTATAGAATTGATTTTTCAGTGCCGTTGGTTCTGGCAGTATTTTCTTCATTCATGTCTCCCATAGGGATTTTTAAAAAGACTTTGTTAAAGCGTTATAAGCTGTGAACCAAACCAACAATGCAACGAGGAGAATCACAACATTACTTTGGTTTTAAGCAAAAAGGTATTTGAAAATCAAACAAAAATACAAGACTGTGAACTTAACAACTTTAGTGAGGGAAAGAACTACAATCCCATGAAGCACTGTGAACAGCATAATTGAATAAATAAAAACGATTGAGAAAAATATGCATAATATTCAAGATATATGATAGTATCTTGATAGTAGATATGAAAATGTATATATATTCAAGTATTTTGAAAGTAGGAACTCAATTACCTAATTCACAGTGCTTGATGGGAGTGGGGGTGCAAAAAAGATCTTTTGGTTTGTTTTGACTCTTATTGGTGGATTTTTTTTACAGCATTATGGGTAGTGTATTTTTCATCACAAATTCCGCTGATAAACAAAATTATTTTAAGAATAAGTTGAAATAATGTGTGCTAACGGCTTCCACGGAAGCAACTTAACAACCTCGTTGCTCATAGTAGAGGTGTGTTTAAAGGTTTAAAAGTTATCATTAAAAATCAGTGTTGCTATGGAGAAAATGAACTTTCGTAACTCCGTTTTAGAGTGTATTTGAGTTTTCAGTTAAATTTCCTTACAACATACATAGAACGAGAACGTAATTGGGTTTAAAAAACATTTTCATTCAACAAATGGAAAAATCAATTTTCAAGAACTTATCATTTTCAGAACATTTGAAACCATTAACGTGTGCAAATTTTAGCTTAAATTTAACATCAGAATTCAAAGCTGTGAGATGAGTGCTTGTCAGTGTGAATGTATCACACTGAAAACACAAGCACTCATCTCACAGGTATATTAACACAGTCTCATCCCAAAGAGACATGCGCTGGGTATATGTTGGGAAATCAAGAACAGTTCATAAAACACCGGAGAAGAAGCTTCTTCAGCTGTTTTGCATGTGTTTGAGTCATTCTCGCGTCTGGACCTGAGCAGGCAATGGATTGTTCGAACGAACGCTTCCATAAATTCAGTGTATAAACTTTCCTACAATCAGGTGGGATTTACCAAATAGTATTTGAGCCTCTCATCTGTGCAATAGCCTATTAATATCTGTGTTTGAATAAAAAAAAAAAGATTGAAAAAAGATACAATGTTACTTAACTACAAACTCAGTGTTGTCATTGTCGACTGTTTCTGCGTCACATGATTTTTTTCTGGCAGTGTTTAAAGTTGTTGCTCAACAAAGTAAAACATCGTTTTTTCTTCAGGCACATTCTTTTTGTGTGTTTAAGCAGATTTCCCTGTCTTTTACCGCATTACATTTGACCATTGCTCAAGGCGTTGGTGTATCTGTCTGTGTCTTTCTTGCAGGTTTCTTTTGGTTTGAGTTTCTTGGGTTTTTTTTTTTGTCACTATCATCAGATGGTAGTGTTGTCCTCTTTGCTCTTCAATAAATGACATTGATTCATTCATGTTAAAAACTGTGCCATTTGTCTTTACTAAAGTAATCCTGATTCCCCCCTTGGTACAGTAAGTGTCTGCTTATAGTAACAGACACTTACTGAACTTTAAATACATTTGGTAACTCGAATAACTCTGGAATACACTGTAATGTCACACTAAAAGTTTTAAAGGTGTATAAATCCCAACAAAACAAAAGTTTAAACACTTACACATTTCTCCCTACATTATTTTTGTCCAAAAACACCTAATTAACACCCAATTTCAAAATTTATTCACCTAATACAAAGCATGCTGGGAACTAGAACGCTGCTGCACTCATCCTGTTTAAGTTCAGATTATTTAGTTCACTTTCTTCTAAGTACAATGAACTTCCTTTAGTTTTTGAGTGGAATAAACTCAAGCAGTAAAGTGGTACAAGTCAGAGCGCTCGTAAAAAGTGTTACAACTTGCAAACTAAAAATTTTCTAAATCTTGTAATTACGACAAGGAGTAAACGACCTCAAGACACCAGATCAAGACAATTCAAGAACCACACAGCAAGACCAGAGGTGTGTAGTCAAGACCAGAGGTGTAGTCAAGACAAGAGGTGTAGTCAAGACCAGACAAACCAAGAGCAGAGGTGTCGTCAACCCAGAGCTCCAAGACCAGAGGTGTAGTCAAGACCAACTAAAACCAGAGGTGTAGTCAAGACCAGAGGTGTAGTCAAGACCAGACCAACCAAGAGCACAGGTGTCGTCAACCCAGAGCTCCAAGACCTAAGGTGTAGTCAAGACCAGACCTCCAAGACCAGAGGTCTAGTCAAGACCAACCAAAACCAGAGGTGTAGTCAAAGACCAATCAAGACCAGAGGTGCAGTCAAGACCAGAGGTGTAGTCAAAGACCAATCAAGACCAGAGGTGTAGTCAAGACTAACCAAAACCAGAGGTGTAGTCAAGAATAACCAAGACTAGAGGTGTAGTCAAGACCAGAGGTGTAGTCAAGACCAGTCAAGGCCAATCAAGACCAGAGGTGTAGTCAAGACCAGAGATGCAGTCAAGACCAGACCAACCAAGAGCAGAGTTGTCGTCAACCCAGACCTCCAAAACCAGAGGTACAGTCAAGACCAACCAAGACCAGAGGTGTAATCAAGACCAGGGGTGTAGTCAAGACCAACCAAAACCAGAGGTGTACTCAAGACCAGAGGTGCAGTCAAGACCAGAGGTGTAGTCAAGACCAACCAAGACAAGAGGTGTAGTCAAGACCAACCGAGACAAGAGGTGTAGTCAAGACCAACCAAGACCAGAAATGTAGTCAAGACCAGACCAACCAAGAGCAGAGTTGACGTCAACCCAGACCTCCAAAACCAGAGGTACAGTCAAGACCAACCAAGACCAGAGGTGTAGTCAAGACCAAACAAGACCAGAGTTGCAGTGAAGACCAGAGGTGTAGTCAAGACCAACCAAGACAAGAGGTGTAGACAAGACCAACAAAGACCAGAGGTGTAATCAATACCAGACCAACCAAGAGCAGAGGTGTAGTCAAGACCAACTAAAACCAGAGGTGTACTCAAGACCAGAGGTGCACTCAAGACCAGAGGTGTAGTCAAGACCAACCAAGACAAGAGGTGTAGTCAAGACCAACCGAGACCAGAGATGTAGTCAAGACCAGACCAACCAAGAGCAGAGTTGTAGTCAACCCAGACCTCCAAAACCAGAAGTACAGTCAAGACCAACCAAGACCAGAGGTGCAGTCAAGACCAAACAAGAGCAGAGTTGCAGTCAAGACCAGAGATGTAGTCAAGACCAGAGGTGTAGTCAAGACCAACCAAGACAAGAGGTGTAGTCAAGACCAACCGAGACAAGAGGTGTAGTCAAGACCAATCAAGACCAGAGGTGTAGTCAAGACCAGACCAACCAAGAGCAGAGGTGTAGTCAAGACCAACCAAAACCAGAGGTGTACTCAAGACCAGAGGTGCAGTCAAGAAGACCAACCAAGACCAAATGTGTGGTAAACAAGACCAGAGGTGCAGTCAAGACCAACCAAGACCAAATGTGTGGTAAAGACCAACCAAGACCAGAGGTGTGGTAAAGACCAATCAAGTCCAGAGGTGTAGTCAAGACCAATCAAGACCAGAGGTGTAGTCAAGACCAACCAAGAAGACTAGAGGTGTAGTCAAGACCAGAAGTTATGACTGGAGTAATGATGCTGAAAATTCAGCTTTTAACACAGGAATAAATTACACTTTACTATATATTCACATAGAAAACAGCTGGTAAAAAAATTAATAATATTTCACAGTTTTTAATGTATTTTTGATCAAATAAATATAGCCTTGATGAGCAGAAGAGATTCTTTCAAAAACACATATTGAATGTTTGTCATGTCAATATAAACAATGTATTTTAAGCATTTCATTAAACAGAAGCAAGGACACGTAAAATTATACCTAAATGTTTAATAGTTTTTTATTTGCATTGTATCACCGAACCACTTCTTTATCAAATACATGAAACTCTCAGCTTTTCTCTGGTAAATGGCTTTTAGTGTGATTTCTGTCAAACATTTTTCTCGCAATCTGTTCCTTCTTTCCGTCATGGCTCTGGGGTAACAGGCGCTCATGTTCCCGTCTTATCGGGTGACATTTGGCTTTTCATTACTTGTGAGGAGGATAAGAGCCGAGAGATAAGGTGTGACATTAAGAGAACGTTCATACTCACATGTTGTGAGAGACAGACGCCAGTCAAAGGAAACACTGACAGCTGCCATCGACGAGTTTGATGCTGAAAACAGAGCTGGAAAAGGGCACGCTCACCACAATAATCCATACAAACACCAGACAAGATTCACCTTCAAACTCAAGTTTATGCAGTGCAACATTTGAGTTTCCTTGGAAGTTTTCAGCCTGAAGAAATGAACAGTACTTCCAAAAAGTTCTAAAACGATTTGCTTCAGGACCATCAATGTTCTTAAAAGTTGCATTTATTATTATTTATTAGTATTATCCAAAACAATTTAAAAAGCTTGGCGTTCAGTGAAATGCCAGGATGAATAAAAACCAGCAAAACTATTAGTTCTGTTGCATTCATTAATTAGAATTACCATAAAAACATGAATCTCATGTTCATTGAAAAACCACAAACATTATTAGAAGTGTCTGTAGTCAGATCATTGTTATTGAAGTACCATTCACACATTTATAGTTTTTAAAACATTTTGAATTAGTTTTTGTTTATTATACTTATATTGTCTATTTTCACTTTTTTTGTAATTTTTACTGTCACTTTTGTGCTTTACTGTCATGATAATAACATCACAATACAAAATATGTCACGTTAGGCCAAAGCAATAAGGTACGAGAGGCAGCCGTTACTTATTCACGATACAGCACTTTATAAAACGGTTACCACACAACAAAAATTTTTAAGTAAAAAAAAATGTATTGGTGCAAATGAAGTCATGAAGTAAAATCACTAAAAGCCTTCCTTCCGCTAGAAAGAAAATAGTCCCTGACCGTGAACAGCAACAACATTCCAATAAGTAATATGCATGAAAGCTCAAATAAACACAACATATGCCTTATTCACGGCAGCGCCATCTTTGATTTTTAATGAGAATGAAAGCGAGGCTGTGAGGGATAGACTTGCATCTCTTCAATGGGCTGTACTGTTATTTAATGTGTTTTCGGATTGTTCTGCTCATGAAACACTGGAAAAATATATTTCCAAGAAATGTCAGTTGACAAGAAACTCCCTACAATGTAAGCTGTTGAAAATTTTAAGTAATCTAGCCGCTTTATTCAGCTTTTTACAGCGGATGCCATTGGAAACACGGTAAGTCTATCGCTCACAGCCTCACTTTCATACCTGTCATGGCGCTGCTCTGAATAAGGTCTATAGGAACCGCAGTGTTGCGAAGTGATAGAACCGTTGGGTGAAGCGGTCATACGCACAACCGGCACATCCGGGAACTTAACTGTCAATTTTGTCCCCGCCCCCTTTTGGGGGAAAACAAACTAGACTCCCCATAGACTTCAATACAAAATAACAGCAAAAACTAACGTCCGTACACAGCTTACAGGCGTAAATAAGTTAAGAAATCATTTATATAAAACATGTCAAGTAATTATATGTCCACTCTGCCTGCCATAGTGCGTGAAAAATACATACACAAACTTAATTTGGCCAATTTAAAAACATGTCCCTTTATCAGCGTCAAATTGGGGTAACAACCCCACCCAGTGGCCAGAGGTGTCTTACCCGGACATTTACTTTTACCTTGTCGAGTCACTCACGAGGTAAGAGAGTGAATGATTTCGCTTTTCGCTTTTTAAAGTAAAAAAAAAACGTAATGTGTATCTCATGAATTAATGATTATGATGGCAAGTAGCCTGGGCTAGTTGATAACGGGCATAAAAAATGTATTTTTCACGCTCTATGGCAGGCAGGCTGGACATCCGGTGTATATAAGTGATTTATATCACTTATATAAGTTATTTACGCCTGTCGGCTGTCTACGGACGTTGGTTTTTGCCGTTATTTTGTATTGAAGTCTATGGGGAGTCTACTTTGTTTTCCCCCAAAAGGGGGCGGGGACATTCTATGATGACGCAGCGCCGGTTGTGCGTATTGACGTGTTTTCTCATGAATAAAGCACAGCTATTGACCAATCAGAATCAAGGATTGGAACTAACCGTTTTATAAAGTATTAGTGCTGTCAAACCGATTGATCACGATTAATCGCATCTAATATAACATAAAAGTGTTTATACACACAAACACACACAAACAAATAAGGGATTGTTCACCCAAATATGAAAAATAAGTCATTAATTACTCACCCCCATGCTGTACCAACCCCGTAAGACCTTCGTTCATCTTCGGAACACAAATGAAGATATTTTTGATTAAATTTAAGGGCTGGATCACTCCTCCATAGGCTTCTAAGGAATTGAAACTTGACGGCCCATGAAAAGTCATTGAAGAAAATGTTTAAATATTCCATGTGACTAAAGTGGCTTAAGTATAAGTTTATCAAGCGACGAGAATACTTTTTGTGTGTAAAACAAAACAAAAATAGAAAATTTATCCGACTATTTCTTTTCTTCTTTATGGGCCTGGGACGTGGGTTCAAGAGATTTCCACGACACATGTGAGAAGGGTGAGAACTGAGAAGACTATCGTTCTTATTCTACTACGTTTTGTTACTAGCTGCTCACTGCTCAGGAGTATTACCGCCACCTACTGTATGACATGCTATACCTGTCAACCCTCCCGACGCATGCGAGACAGACTCCCGTTTTTTTCCGGGTTTCTTAGTATTTTAGAAGTCGTTCACCCACGCCGCGCATGCTGTCACAAAAAAGCTTTACACAGCCATGCGAAATGAGGTCTCACGCACCCAACTTGTCATTTTTGTCGCGCTCGTGCGGACGCCTCGAGTATAAAAGCTGCACAGACCTCTAATGATACTAATATCTGAGCTGATATTAGTATTACTGATACTGATATTAGCTGAGTATTTACACATTCTCTATGATACTATATATATATATATATATATATATATATATTTAAAATATATATATATATATATTTAATATATATATATATATATATATATATATATATATATTTAAATGACACACTGTCTCTTTCTCTCTCACACATGTAGGCTACACACTCACACAAAGAAAAGCCATGAAACTAAACAATGATCATGTGACTGAGGTCATTCTTTGGGTCATCTCAAATAATAATAATAATAATAATAATAAAGGACATTTTCAACTGTTTGTGCATTTTTGCTTGAATTTGGATGATGATATCATTTGTTTTGAAAAAAATAAATAAAATTAAAGGCATCTCTCTGAACATGAGGTGTAGAATGAGCCAAACACAAGATTGTAGGGTTTAAAAAAGGTCCATGGAGGAGAAAAGTGATTTCTCGTTCATCTCTCTCCCTCTCTGTCTGTCGTTCACCACATCTGTCCTTTCCAATCGCCCATTTGATCAGTCTCTCCCCAACAGAATCACTCACTGGTTCATTTCTCCTTTCTGCTCCATCATCCCCGTTTCTCTCTCTCTCTCTCTCTCTCTCTCTCTCTCTCTCTCTCTCTCTCTCTCTCTCTCTCTCTCTGCAGAAATCAATGCTCTCTCTCAATTAGAGGTCACAGAGCTGCTGCTGCCGTTATACTTTTCAATTACCAGGAGGATCCAGCATCCCCAGAGCTTGTACGTGCGCACACACACACACAAAATGATATTTTGCATAAAGAAAATTAAACTTATTCTTAGAGCCAGTAACAATTTTGACATTATTTTGCAAATAAAAATGTCTCTAATGTAATGAAAGTTTCATAAATAAATATATACGGCCATATACTCATTTATATATATAAAAATGTTAATTCTAATAATTATTTTTTTATATGCAAGTTAAACACACACACACACACACACAACAGTGTAGTATTTACTGTCTTTCTATTAGGTTGGAAACATCATTAACAATAAATAAATTAAAAAAAAAAGAACATTATGTAATTTTCATGTAACTAATGCAAAAATAATCCTACTGTTCTAACAAGTCATTTTATTTATGCACAATATAATTTATTTATATTAATATTTCTTTTCATTTTGAACGGACTAAAGCAGGTTTACTTGATTATCCAGACATAATTTAATAGAAAAGTATCAAATATGTTCATCTCTCAAACATCCTTGATTGCATTATATGTTTTATAATAACTACAGAACATAAAATAAAGCATTTCAATATCATCTTATACTGTATTTAAATAGCTACAAAAGCTTGATGTATCAAACAAAGAACACACACATTTTCTTGTTTTTTTAAGATTCTTTATATTATGTATGTATGTATGTATGTATGAATGAATGAATGTTTCATTAATTTTTCTGATTCTTATGTCATGATGTATGACTTAAGCATTATATTCAACTACATTCAGTCACATGATGCCATAATGGTGTTTTCAGCTCAATATCTCAATCATACAGGTTCAAACAACATAAACAAATGCACTCCTAATGGTCCTGATGAGAGGCCAGAGGTCAGGGTTTCTGGTTGGCGAAGAAGGCCTTGGTCTGCCCACAGGTGGGGTTCACACACAGTGGACAGCGGAGGGTCAGCTGACGGGAACACGACTCGTTGGACTTCAGATGAGACTGAACCAGATCAGCCAACGCCTGAGAGAACCAGAGAGAACACCAGTGCTTACATGCACTAAATAAGGAGCACTACATACATAGACTGCACTACATAGGGACCACTGCATAGACTGCACTACATAGGGAGCAAACTACATAGGGAGCACTACATAAACTGAACTACATAGGGAGCACTGAACAGACTGCATTACATAGGGACCACTGCATAGACTGCACTACATAGGGAGTACTGCATAGACTGCACTACATAGGGAGCAAACTACATAGGGAGCACTGCATAAACTGAACTACATAGGGAGCACTGAACAGACTGCACTACATAGGGACCACTGCATAGACTACACTACATAGGGAGCACTGCACAGTCTGCACTACATAGGGAGCACTGCATAGACTGCGCTACATAGGGAGAACTGCATAGACTGCACTACATAGGGAGCAAACTACATAGGGAGCACTGCATAAACTGAACTAAATAGGGAGCAGTGAACAGACTGCACTTCATAGGGAGCACTGCATAGACTGAACTACATAGGGAGCACTGA
The DNA here is from genome assembly GCA_038021265.1 of Cyprinella venusta. NCBI lineage: Eukaryota > Metazoa > Chordata > Actinopteri > Cypriniformes > Leuciscidae > Cyprinella > Cyprinella venusta. Next base: position 20,649,475 of record CM075880.1, on the reverse strand, counting down.
ATAGACTGCACTACATAGGGACCACTGCATAGACTGAACTACATAGGGAGCAAACTACATTGAAAGCACTGTATAAACTGAACTACAAAGGGAGCACTGAACAGACTGCACTATATAAGGACCACTGCATAGACTGAACTACATAGGGAGCAAACTACATAGGGAGCACTGCATAAACTGAACTACATAGGGAGCACTGAACAGGCTGCACTACATAGAGACCACTGCATAGACTGCACTACATAGGGAGCACTGCATAGACACTACATAGAGAGCACTATATACATAGACTGTACTACATAGGGAGCACTGCATAGACTGAACTACATAGGGAGCAAACTACATAGGGAGGACTGCATAAACTGAACTACATAGGGAGCACTGAACAGGCTGCACTACATAGAGACCACTGCATAGACTGCACTACATAGGGAGCACTGCATAGACACTACATAGAGAGCACTATATACATAGACTGTACTACATAGGGAGCACTGCATAGACTGAACTACATAGGGAGCAAACTACATAGGAAGCACTGCATAGACTGAAGTACATAGGGAACACTGTATAGACTGCACTACATAGGGACCACGGCATAGACTGCACTACAAAGGGACCACTGCATAGACTGCACTACATAGGGACCACTGCATAGACTGCACTAAATAGACTGCACTACATAGGGAGCACTGCATAGACTGCACTAAATAGGGAACACTGCATAGACTACACTACATAGGGACCACTGCATAGACTGCACTACATTGGGAACACTGCATAGACTGCACTACATAGGGAGCACTGCATAGACTGCACTACATAGGGAGCATTGAATAGACCACACTGCATAGGGAGCACTGAATAGACCACACTACATAGGGAACACTGAATAGACTGCACTACATAGGGACCACTGCCTAGACTGCACTACATTGGGAGCACTGCATAGACTGAACTATATAGGGACCACTGCATAGATTGCACTAAATAGGGTGCACTGAATAGACTGAACTACAAAGGGAGCACTGAATAGACTGCACTACATAGGGAGCACTGAATAGACTGAACTATATAGGGACCACTGCATAGATTGCACTACATAGGGAGCACTGAATAGACTGCACTACATAGGGAACACTGCATAGACAATTAATAAAAAATAAAAAAAAAGTTCTAAAGCTTGGAGTAGGCAAGATTTTTTTAAGTGTCTTAATAAAAAAAGTAAACATTATAATAATATATAATTTATTTATTAAAATTAACCATCAAAACCGTGTATGTGAGTAGACATTGATATTATATAGAACGATGATGTTATTGCTGCTGTCGAGACTCACCCTGAAGAACAAAGGGTTTCCATTGAGAGATTCTGCTCGTCTGATGTTCTCCACTCCACACTGAAAACACACACACTTACACAGTTCAACATTTAAGCCAATAATACTGCATACAATATTCAATAATACTGCATGCAATATTATTGGATCATTACTGTCCATGTACATAAACAGAGACCTTTGAATTAAAATGTAATAATGACTTTTTTTTCTGATGACATATTCAAGGTCGTGTTGATGGACACAATTATCTTATGCTTTTGTGTAACTTTTTGATTCATTGCTATTCTATAATAGGTTGTTAATGCTTTGAATTAATTTTAGTAATAGTTTTTTTAATAATAGTTAATAATAATCATTTTATTAATAACTATTATTAATTTAATTAATAATAGTTTTTTGTTTTCAATTTAATTTTAAAGTTTAAGTAATTTAATTATTATTGATTTTTTAAATATTTTATATATTTGGATCTAAGTTTAATTTAAGTTTATTTGATTTGATTTCAGTAATTAATGATTTGTGTTAATGATAAACCGGGTGATGTTATTGCTCAAATATGCACACAAATCCCCAGTTTACACGCCAAATTAACCAATAACATCAAAGTCTACAGTTACATATTATTTTAAGGTGTCCTTGTTACAGTGTAATTATACGCAACCTTTCAAGAGTTTGATGTTTTTAAAAGAGTCTCTTCTGCTCACCAAAGCTACATTTATTTGATCAAAAATACAGTAAAATAATGAAATATTGTGTAATTTATTCCTGTGATCAAAGCTGAATTTTCAGCATCATTACTCAAGTCTTCAGTGTCACATGATCCTTCACAAATCACTCTAATATGATGATCATTTAAGATTATTATCAGTGGTAAAAAAATGTCCAGTGATACATTTTATTTTTCAGGATTCTTTGATGAATAGAAAGTATCATTTATGTGAAATAGAATTTTTGCAACATTATAAATGTCTTCACAGTCACTTTTTATTTAATTTTAATGCATCCTTGATGAATAAAAGTTACTTGAAATAAAACTTACTAACATGTACTATAGTTATATATATATATATATATATATATATACACACACACAATTCTAAATGTATATGTATATATTATAACAAAACTTATATACATAATATATTATCCACATAAATTGTCTTATCAATATAATAATGATAAGAATATTATTAATGTCAAGTATAATTACTATTAATAATAATATAACTTATTTTAAATGTATATAATATAACAATGATATATATAATATATTATACATATTATTATAAATAGTATAAATACTATTATGGAAGTATAAAATCATACTACTTTAAATGTTTATATAACTATTACTATTAATAACAATAAAATTAGTATTATTATAATTCATATAACAATGATGATTAACATAATATAAATATATATTTTTTATTATTATTAAAAATAATAATAATATATAAAAAATAATAAATAAAAATAAAAAATAATAAAATTATAATGCAAGTATTAATAACATTATTTGCACACGCACACACACATACACACACCTCTTCTCCGAGGATCTGTGAGTACTCGATGTCGAGCTCGTGCAGTGTTTCGATGTGGTCACTGGTGAAAGCGATGGGAACCAGCAGGAGATTCTTCTTCCCGCGCTCACACAGGCCCTTGATGACATCATCAGTCTGCGGCCCCATCCACGGCATCGGCCCCACCTACAGGAGCCCAGCAGGGACACAATTCACCATCACACACAGCTCTACAGGAGCTCAGCTGAGACACAATTCACCATCACACACACAAAAAATCATGCTTTTGTAAATCATAATTATGACATAAAAGTACAATTATGACATAACCAAATCGAAATTATAACATAGTAAGATGAAATTATGATTTAAGAAGACAGACTTAAGTAAATTTCGACATTATTTCAATAATTCATGTCATAAAAGGTAAAAATATTAGTATGTCATAATTCAGATTTACCAAAGCTAGATAGATGTGGCACTCCAGTGCAGTTACAGCAGATGAGCACTAGATGCCTCTCTTTATCAGCTGGTCTACAACTACAGTTCAAAATCATTACAGGAAAACACCAGGGGTCTCATTTATAAAGGGGCCTGAAACGTATGTACGCCAGTTTCCACGCAAAGGTTGTGATCTATAAAAAACAAACTTGACGGGAGAATGTGCGCACCATTAAGCAAACTTTGAGCCGTGCGTACGCACATTCTGGAGACAAAGGGAATTGGAGACACTGATGGTGAGCTGTAGTTAAATGTATTTTTGGTCACTTTAAGATCGAAAATCTAAAGAAAATTATAGCCTATCTATAGGCCATTTTTGGCTTTCGGGCGCACGTACACTTTTAGTAAGGATCCTACGCACAGTTTTATAAATGAGACCCCAGGGCTGTAAAAACTCCTCAAATATTATACTTAACAGTACAGCCACTGAGTGAAAACTTCAGTCAGTTAAAAGTATTTGAAAATTATTTTCACGTAACTGCCAAAAACCTACTTGAGTGAAAATAAAAAGGTGCAAACTACTAAAATGAGCAAAGTTAATTAATTTGCATAAATGATTTTGTCAGAGTCAGACAGACATACAGAGGTTTGGGTTAAAGGGGGAAAACTGAAAATGATAAAGATAAGAGTAACAAGACTTTTTCAAGGTGAAAATTAAAAGTTTAACTTTACAAGTTAAACTCTAGAGTAGATACAGGTCACACAAAATAATACTAAAATTACTCTTTACAATCAAACATTACATGAGATAAATAACATCTGCATGTGTGTCTCATTAAGTCATTTTACATTTTTAATTTTTTTTGTTGTTATAACGCATTAATTTTGAAATTGATTTTGGAATAACGCATAAAAAAACTGGATAGAAACGCCAAGATGCGCATAAATCCTAAAATTGCTCATAAAAACATATGCGAAGATGAATTGAAGAGGATACCATTTTTATCGGCTACAAAAACATGCACATAAACTACAATGGAAACACATTTGATGAATAAATCCCTTGATGCGCAAGTAAATGTGAGGCTGTGATTGGATAACTGGAGTAACCTGCGGACCAATCACATCGCAGCATCTCAAATGTTGGTTTGGTGATTCTTCAAAGTCAAAGTGCGTGATCAGAATGATTTGGTTTAATTCCCTCCAGAAGTGTCTCACACACACGAGTGTGTTCACAAACAACAGCATCCGAACACAAGAGAACATGACAGCGTTTACTGTGTTTCATGATGGAGGGAAAACAGTCCGATTGCATTAACTCTTGTTCGATTTTGTTCTCTTGAACACATGGGATGGGAACGCTGCTTTATTCACAAATGTTAAATTCGCAGATTTGGATGGAAACACAGCTATTGACACGTGACTTTATGAAGTGATCCTGACCTTTGACTGCCAGACGAGTCTGTATGGGTTACAGTGGCCTAATCGCTCCATCACCCTCTGAACTGTAGCGCCAACCTCCTGTGGGTACGGGTCGCCCCTGTTCACCACCTAAACGCACACACACATTTCATCACTTTTCATTGTAAACACCAAAACCGGCGTGTCAGACGTTGCGTGTGACTCACTGAGAGCGGCAGAGAGTGAGCCGAGAACAGAATCACCACATCGTCTCTCTTCTCTGGAGGAAACTTGTCCAGCTCGTTACGAATGTGATCAGCAAAACACTGGAAGAAAACACAGAAATCATCTTCAATTACAGCAAGAGACGTGACGTACTAATGATGATGACAGGGAAAGAGCAGCAAACATCTATAGGATGACAGCAAGAGTGTATTCAGATGAATTATAAATGAATAGCATATTTATATTGAATAAGGCAAATGTGCATTCCAAAGAGTCTTCAAAAGTTCACATTTTTAAATATTTTGTCAATTCAAATTATTAATGTTATATATATTAGGGCTGTCAAAAGATTAATCGCGATTAATTACATCCAAAATAAAAGTTCGTATTTACATAATATACGTGTTGTGTATAATTATTTTGTGTGTATATATATATATATATATATACTGTATATATATATAAATACACACACATGCATGTATATTTAAGAAAAAATATTAATTATATATAAAATATTTATAGTTATATATAAAATAAAATTATGTATAAATCTATACAGTATATGCATGAAAATATTTCTTATATATATATATTATACACACACTCATATACATACATATATATATATATATATATATATATATATATATATATATATATATATATAAGGGCTGTCAAACAATTAATCGCGATTAATCGCATTCAAAATAAAAGTTTGTGTTTACATAATATATGTGAGTGCACTGTGTATAATTATTTTGTATATATAAATACACACACATGCTTGTATATATTTAAGAAATATTTTCATGTATATAATGTATATAGATTTATATATAATTTATATTATATATAAATATCAATATTTTATATATAAATAATATTTTTTTCTTAAATATACATGCATGTATGTGTATTTATATATATATACAAAATAATTATACACAGTGCACACACATATATTATGTAAACACAAACTTTTATTTTGGATGCGATTAATCGCGATTAATCGTTTGACAGCCCTAATATATATATATATATATATATATATATATATATATTATTTAAAAAAATATGAATTCAACAATACAAATTTATACTGAATAAGGCAAATGTGCATCCAAAGTGTCTACAAAAGTATTTTTTTTAAACATTTTGTCAATTCAAATGCATTGGACAAATCAACTAATAAACTAAATTTAAAGCTGCAGTCCGCAATTTTTCCTCTTTATCGCCATCTCTGTTTGAAATTTGCAATTGCAGTCATTCGTGGAATTATCAACTTTCCGTAAGTTGCGGTTCGACACGGTACGCCGGTGTGGATACTGTCATTCAGAATCACAGATTATTCTTTTTTGGAAATACAACCAACATAACAATTTTCACCGGAAAATGTCATCTGAACAAGTAAGAAACATCCACTTTTGTTCTGGTTCTGACATTGCAGTAAATCACGTTGATTAAATCTAACAATAGTTTATCACATCACACAAAACCGTGCAAATTATGCTTTGTTTTCAAACTGTTATTGTTAACAACATCAGCATTGCGTGACTACATGTAACGTCCATCGGATATATATCCTTGAAAAACCGTGATACACCGAACCGAAAAAACGCGATACAGAACTCACGATTTAAATCGCGATACTCTCATTGCGTACCGAACACGCCCCGCCCCCTGCTACCCCGGCCCCGCCCACCCCTGCTCAATGGACCTCATGTCTAATGTGTACAGTACACAACGAATTCAGTTTTGTAGCCTAACCACCATTAACACCAAATAACAAGTTCCGTGTTTTGATATTTTTCGATAATAAGCAAGGTGTAATCTATTTTACAGCGGGTGAATCTGTTGTCAGTGGTGATTGTCGTTTGAACCTTTCTGGATCCGCCATCAAATTGATAAGTTTAATTGCATCAAGTGCTGTGAGAAAAGCCTATAAATCTCCACCATCTCCAACACCCTCACACGCAATATAGCCTAGTAGCCGAGACTCTTCTTTATGTGTACAGATGTGAATCTACAGATATGTGTGTGTGTACAGATGTGACGTAATGACGCAAAGATAGGCTCGAATCTCGCGTGGAAATCCACCAATACCACTGGAGTCAAAAACATTTTTACAAGCTTACCGCTTTGAATCGAGCTAAGGAAAGAAGATAGTTTTGAACACTGACTGTTTATGTATTTTCTCAAATATATGTATTTTGGATCATTTTAACCCCCAAAAAAGCTACGGACTGCAGCTTTAATTTACTGCGTTTATTAAACTCAAAAAAGCTTGTTTAACAATGTGATCATGTGTTACCTCAATCAGCAGAGGGTGTGTCGGCCACCTGTCAATCACACTCCAGCGCATCTTTGGCCTGTCCGCACGGTTATTGTAGTATCTGTATATAGCGTTCAGACTGCTGCCTGATCACACACAATGACAGATTACACTTCAGAAAGATGATTTTACAAAAATATGTTGGACTTACAAACCCTAAAGAACAGATTTACTAATGGCTTGAGCCAGAGCAAATGCTCTCCAGGTGTTAAAAACTACTAGGATTTACTGAAGACACGCAGTGAAAAATTAGAAATGGACAGATATTTTACGAACACGAATACGAATACTCTGCCCTTTTACAAAGTCTTGATTGTGTTTTTGTCTCCAGTAGAACAGGTTTTCTTGCTTGAATGTTGATTATTTTCCTCATATTATCCATTGTTGCGGCTCCTCTCTTGCCAGTCTGTCAGTAATTCCTGTTTACTTCCTGTCTCTATGAAGCCCCGCTTTCTGAAAATCACACAGTGCTCTGATTGGTCGGCAGGATCAGTGTGTTGTTATTGGTCGAGCGCTTCGAGCGTGTTTGGGAAATGTCCCAAACACGCTCATAACCACCAGTTTAACACATTACTAACTAACTCAACCATGCCCCTCCCCTTTATTCTGCGTATGAATTATGTAAATGAGATTAAATGATTATATAATACTAATAATGATTAAATTATTGAAATTAAATGATTTGTATTTGTAATGTCATTCAGCCATCTCTCTTTCTACAGTCTTTCTTCAAATTTCACTCTCTCTCCATTATAAGTGGAAACGCCCCGACTGCTGATTGGCTCTCTCTCCTTTCCATAATGAGTGGACACGCCCCTGCTGCTTATTGTAGGCTTGTTCGACTTCAAGCAGCTCTGCGCAGACCGATCGGCGGCTGACTCGAAACAGTGCATGCCGGTTAGAAATTCTGTCCGACTTGATGCAGCGCTGACTCCACGTGAATGTGATGTATGCCTTCAAAGTACCGTGAGAGCGATACGAGAGTAGCCGAAGGACTCAGCCAGCGCAGCTTCTCAAGAGCGGTTGCACGAGCTCTGATGATGTCACAGCTGTTCCACGATTCGCCGGATTCAACGCATGACAACGATCACGTGCGTTTCGTGTTTATTCTCACACATTTAGTTCCACTAAAGCTCACAGTCTTTTCATGTAGTCGCGATGTTATATTGTGTCATGTTTATCATGTTTATAAAATAAAACTGATTAAAAAACCTTGAGTCCACGTCATTGATTATAGGCTTATTTTGAACTTTATTCTAGTTCAAACATATGCTGTATGAAGCAGTAAAGCGTTGAATGAAAATGTGTCTGAAATATCTGTTTATTTGGCAAATGTTGCATTTATATCACTTAAGCTGTGGTAAAGCATGCAAACGCCACGTGAGCGGTCACTACGGTAACCAGAAATTGTCCGACTTCACGTCTCCGTTTGCAGCTCCTCCCCGCCTGCACACGGCTATTCTCGCAGATCGGTTGCATCCAGCCGCAGGCGATATCGAACACACCTTGTCTCTCTTTCTCATCATGAGTGGACACGCCCCCCCATCCCCCCGATTGGCTCACTCTCTGCACCCCTTTATGAGTGGACACACCCCCTACTGCTGATTGGCTCTCTCTCTCCTCCCCATTATGAGTGGACACGCCCCTACAGCTGATTGGCTCTCTCTCTCCTCCCCATTATGAGTGGACACGCCCCTACTGCTGATTGGCTCTCTCTCTCTCCTCCCCATTATGAGTGGACACGCCCTCTACTGCTGATTGGCGCTCGCTCTCTCTCTCTCTCCTCCCCATTAAGAGTGGACACACCCCCTACTGCTGATTGGCTCTCTCTCTCCTCCCCATTATGAGTGGACACGCCCCTACTGCTGATTGGCTCTCTCTCTCTCTCCTCCCCATTATGAGTGGACACGCCCCCTACTGCTGATTGGCTCTCTCTCTCTCTCTCTCCTCCCCATTATGAGTGGACACACCCCCAACTGCTGATTGGCTCTCTCTCTCCTCCCCATTATTAGTGGACACACCCCCTACTGCTGATTGGCTCTCTCTCTCTCTCTCCTCCCCATTATGAGTGGACACACCCCCTACTGCTGATTGGCTCTCTCGCTCCTCTCCATTATGAGTGGACACACCCCCTACTGCTGATTGGCTCTCTCGCTCCTCCCCATTATGAGTGGACACACCCCCTACTGCTGATTGGCTCTCTCTCTCTCCTCCCCATTATGAGTGGACACACCCCCTACTGCTGATTGGCTCTCTCTCTCTCCTCCCCATTATGAGTGGACAAACCCCCTACTGCTGATTGGCGCTCGCTCTCTCTCCTCCCCATTATGAGTGGACACGCCCCCTACTGCTGATTGGCTCTCTCTCTCCTCCCCATTATGAGTGGACACGCCCCCAACTGCTGATTGGCTCTCTCTCTCCTCCCCATTATGAGTGGACACGCCCCCTACTGCTGATTGTCTCTCTCTCCTCCCCATTATGAGTGGACACGCCCCCTACTGCTGATTGTCTCTCTCTCCTCCCCATTATTAGTGGACACACCCCCTACTGCTGATTGGCTCTCTCGCTCCTCCCCATTATGAGTGGACACACCCCCTACTGCTGATTGGCTCTCTCTCTCTCCTCCCCATTATGAGTGGACACACCCCCTACTGCTGATTGGCTCTCTCGCTCCTCCCCATTATGAGTGGACAAGCCCCCTACTGCTGATTGGCTCTCTCTCTCCTCCCCATTATGAGTGGACACGCCCCCAACTGCTGATTGGCTCTCTCTCTCCTCTCCATTATGAGTGGACACGCCCCCTACTGCTCATTGTCTCTCTCTCCTCCCCATTATGAGAGGACACGCCCCCTACTGCTGATTGGCGCTCTCTCTCTCTCCTCCCCATTATGAGTGGACACGCTCCCAACTGCTGATTGGCTCTCTCTCTCCTCCCCATTATGAGTGGACACGCCCCCTACTGCTGATTGTCTCTCTCTCCTCCCCATTATGAGTGGACACGCCCCCTACTGCTGATTGTCTCTCTCTCCTCCCCATTATTAGTGGACACACCCCCTACTGCTGATTGGCTCTCTCGCTCCTCCCCATTATGAGTGGACACACCCCCTACTGCTGATTGGCTCTCTCTCTCTCCTCCCCATTATGAGTGGACACACCCCCTACTGCTGATTGGCTCTCTCGCTCCTCCCCATTATGAGTGGACACGCCCCCTACTGCTGATTGGCTCTCTCTCTCCTCCCCATTATGAGTGGACACGCCCCCAACTGCTGATTGGCTCTCTCTCTCCTCTCCATTATGAGTGGACACGCCCCCTACTGCTCATTGTCTCTCTCTCCTCCCCATTATGAGAGGACACGCCCCCTACTGCTGATTGGCGCTCTCTCTCTCTCCTCCCCATTATGAGTGGACACGCCCCCAACTGCTGATTGGCTCTCTCTCTCCTCCCCATTATGAGTGGACACGCCCCCTACTGCTGATTGTCTCTCTCTCCTCCCCATTATGAGTGGACACGCCCTTTGCTGATTGGCTACAAGGGCGTTGTACTGCTCTGTCCGATCCACTTCCAAGAGAGTTTCTCAGAAATCGCTTAATGCACCTTTAATTTCCACATTGTCAGTAGATCAGCCACAGAACTTTCCACTCCCATCGGTGGTTTTATTGGACTGCTTCTAGCCCTAACTCGTTTAAAGGCTTTTGAAGGGTAACACAGTGGTGTATGCTACCGTACCTGTGGTAGAACAGCTGTATTGTGGGTATTGTGTAAAGGCCACGGCTCTCTCCACTCCATCCTTCTCCATCTGCTCGATGGCTTGCTCAGTCAGAGGATTCACGTACCGGAAACCGATGTAAAACTTGTGTGGAGCTACACAAACACACAGAGACAGATGATTGGCATTGATTATCACTGACACATTTCATCACACACATTAATTACCAATGGTACATTTCATCATACACATTAATTATCAATGGTACATTTCATCACACACATTCATTATCAAATGTACATTCCATCTAATACTACATCTTTAGTTCGTCAGGGTCAGTAAGTAAAAACTTTTTTCTTTTATTTTGTTGATTTTTGTTCAACAAATCGATTTACTTGTTGATTGCTAGTTGCTTAGTTTATTCTGCAGTTTTTATTCTATTATAATTTACTTTTATTTTGCACCCGTGCTATTTATATTTTGTAATAATATTTTTATTTTGTAAACTAATTTTAGTTTCGTTTTTAATAATTTCACCATGTGCTTTGTCATTTTATTAAATATTGCCGTTTAGTTTTCATTTAAGTTTTAGATACATTTAGCTATTTATTTCCAGTTAATTTTATTCCAGTGTTTTTGCCAAAGCAATATTTATAATTTTCGTTTAGTTTAAGTTTTTCAACTAATATTTATATATTATGTAATTTCAGCTTTATTTCAATTAACAGAAATGTTTGAATAGTTTTAGCTAACAGTAATAATCATGTTTTGCACAATTAATTTTTTTGAATCTCTTTTGTTGATACTAGCTGATTTATTTTATTGTATTATTATACTATTTCAATATTTTACTATAAATTGAGAGTTAATATATCAGTTAATAATTTTAGTTCATTCATTTGTTTAACACTTTTAATTCAACATGATTTGGAAAATTCAAGCATTTTGTTGTAAATATTTCATATTTCATGCTCAGATTCAAATAATAATACAGTTACTGGCACATTAAGTTATTATTATCATTATTTGGAATATTAATTAATCAGCTGCTTTTATTTAATTTTAATATTATTTGATTTAGTTATTTCTTATTTGTATTGCTGATATGACCAGACTGATTTATTGTCCTTATTTATAGTTATTTTATTGCACACTGAGAGTTTGCTTGAACACATGATGTTTTGGGATGACATTACAGCATATTGTTGAAAATATTTCATAACATGTTGTTGTGGATCATAACTACATCATATGAAAAACTGCTAACCTTATTAAAAGAGGAATATGGCACTTTTCAAGTAGGAAGTCCCACTGAAGTCATTCATGAGTTTATCAGAGGTGTGTGTGTGTGTGTGTGTGTGTGAGGGTCAGAGGGGTGTGTGAGACACTCCTCTGAGGTTCATCTATCATTCACTCACACACTCTTATCAGCACTAAACACTGACTGCATATCTTTTCCACAAAGATGACAGTTTGTCAGTTCGTCTCTGATAATTTAACAATCCGTTACAGAAGACACTCTTATCCATCAGACTGTCTCAATGCAAAGTTTGGCAGCATTAGAATTTGAATGTTGCTTTAATATTTTCAATATCTCATGCCACAGACATCACAAATAGAAGCTATATGTTTTCATTTATAAAGACACAATTCATTTTGTTAAAAAAAAATACTGTGTATAATACAAATATTTCTATTAGACTTTAAAAACAAAGCTTCTTTATTGGTGTTGATGAAGAACTTGATGTTTTGGGGTGTACATACACATTTAATTTAATCATCTTTATTTTCTTCAGACATTTTTATGTGAGACTTAAAGGAACAGTTCACCCAAAAATGAAAATTATCTCATCATTTACTCATTTTTTACTTTTCTCTTTCAGCCGATCATATAAAATTAAATGATATATGGGCTCTTCCAAGCTTTGTAAAAGCCCCAAAAAGTGCGTTTATCCATCGTAGAATCCATCCATACGACTACAGTGGGTTAAACAAGGCCTTCTAAAGCAATCCATATTTAAAATATCCATATTTACAATCGAAACAAGTGAAACATTGGTAAGGCGTCTGTCTCTCACCTGTCTCCGGACACATCTCGTCCAGGAGCTTGACCATGCCTTCGCCCTGCATCATGGTCCAGGCTTTGATAGGAGAGCCTCCTCCAATCTTGCTGTACTGCTCCTGGATCTTCGGTGTGCGTCTCTTGGCAATGAAAGGGCCGAGTTTACTAAGACACATGGGACACACACACATTTGAGGAGGTCTGAAAGACATAACTGATTTGTGTGTGATTTTTATTCATTCTTACTTTTGCACGGGGAGTTTCATGAGGTCTGTGTCCAAGAAGAGCCGTAAGAGGAAATCATGCACGTCTTCCAGTTTCTCCGGGCCGCCCATGTTTAACATCAGAATCCCTGTTTTGGGTTTTCTGCAGATTAAATGAACGTTTGAGTCGATCAGTGGTACGTTTTTTTTCTTGAAAGCATTGCGAGTTACCAACATAGTTGTGTCACAGACAAGTTGCAATAAAACAAATAACAAAAGTGTGCAACAATACATTCACACAAAATAAAACCGTATACAGCAGTTACAGGCCATCTTAAAGGCCGCCTGTGGTGAAAATCCAGCTTTTAATGTTGTTTATGAGTCTATGTGGAGTTTTTATATGCTTTAAAGGAGAACTACGGCGAACAATGAACCTTAGGTCTAATAAATCATCGGTACCTAGTCAATCGTTCTCTGAGGTTTGTTTTCATGATAATCGAATGTAAAGAGTTTTATCTCTAAAAACTGCTTAGCGTATAATGCTAGTATATGGGGGCATTGACTAAGTAAAAAGAAATCGCTAGTTTATACCACTAACAAGGCTCAAAATAGCCCCACACTCACACAGTAACACAATGAGGCTCCATACATGCAAAACGAAGCATTGAGAACTTTGTAAGTGTACAGACCGTTCAATAAGAAGATAAGTTATAAAGCCCGTTCACTTCCTGTATACATACAGAAGCCATCTTAGGAAATAGTCTCGATAAGTCAAACCACGAACGTCAAGCAGAGTGAGCTGAACTGTATGAAGTTCAATGAACTTCTGAACTGTATGAACGGCGTTCGGGGATCGACTTATCGAGACTATTTCCAAGATGGCTTCTGTATGTATACATGAAGTGAACTGGCTTTATAACTTATCTTCTTATTAAACGGTCTGTACACTTACAAAGTTCTCAATGCTTCGTTTTGCATGTATGGAGCGTTGTTATGTTACTGAATAAGTGTGGGGCTATTTTGAGCCTTGTTAGTGGTATAAACTAGCGATTTCTTGTTACTTAGTCAATGCCCCCAGTACTAGCATTATACGCTAAACAGTTTTTAGAGATAAAACTCTTTACATTCGATTATCATGAAAACAAACCTCAGAGAACGATTGACTAGGTACCGATGTTTTATTAGACCAAAGGTTCATTGTTCGCCAGAGTTCTCCTTTAAGACAAATCATGTGTAAATTCATAAGTCGATAGCATTGCTGAGTATTTTCTGCTTAAAACTTAAAGACAGTCACAAAAACACGGTTTGAAATCGCTGGTGTATCTGACATCACAAACGACCTTGTAACCAATCAGATCAACGTGTGATCGTCAACCAGTGGATCTCTGAGCTGAGGGAGTGAGTGGAGGCGGGGCTCATTTGCATATCGAATGCTTAATGAGTTAAGGGTGTCGAGTTACATTCAAGATATTTTATGGCATGAAAGAAAGAAATGTTTAAATATGTCATTTTGATGATTGAAGATGAGTTTTAGGGATACAATTATTGACTACATGGGGACTTTATTATTTATTATTATTGACTACAGAGCGTACAAGCCAAAACAGGAGTAATAATTTTTTTAGTCCCTTCTTAAAGTCTGGCTGCAGAATTTGGACAAACTGGAGGCAAAATAAACAATCCCTACAAATTTCAGTAGTCCAATCTTGATGAAATAATGCATGGATAAATGGAAGGAAAGCATCCATCCGAGCTGAAAAACTAGTGCCCGACCGATAAAGGATTTTGAATACCGATACTGATACAAATATTTTTGGGTTTTAAAATCCGATATTCCGATATATCGGCCGATATTTTTTTTTTTTACTAAATATTGTTGGATTTTACACACGTGTACAAGAAAAGCGAACTTTTCTGCACAAGATACGTTTGATACTTTTTCTCTATGTCTAAATGTTCACTCCTCGCAAGTCTAACTTACATTTTTAATTTATAAATTACATCTAACTTACAATGCAGGGACTGTAACTAGAGATATGCTATTTATAAATACAGTAATCATTACTTTATTAAGGCAGAAAAAGTTCATTGTTGTTTCCAAGCTCATTAATGTCTTCCACTGATGATAGTGGCATTAGCTAACTTTGTGGTTAGCTAGTCTATGATGAGCCATAATTTAGCAATAGATAACATCATACTGCAAATTGTAAAACATACATTTTCAATATAACAGGCCAAGGAGAGATGATTGAAGCGTGTTTCGTCCGTTTTTATTTTATTTTTTAAATATTCATTTATCGGCCATTATAACTGCCCAGACCGATATTTTGGAAAATGCCTAATATCGGCCGATATATCGGTCTGGCTCTATGAAAAACACTGATTTAACAACTGAGTTTATTTGTTTATCAAATACAAGTCCCGGGTTAAAAATGGCTCCCACATTTTTTGCACAAGTGTCTTCGGTAAGGTTAGCACTTTCGTCTTGGAGTCATTTAATCAAATAAAGTTCTCCGCCATCCAACTTTTAACAAACAATCAAACAAAGACTGGAGAGATATGCCCTTCTCATCTGAATTTATTGTCATCTGCATATCAATATTATATTAAATCTGACGCAAAATACAAAGAATATTGGCTAATGGAGGAAGAATAAAACCAGGCCTAAGACAGAGCCCTGTGGCACACAATGACTTTAGATATTCACAAACGGTGTGCTCGTATTAATATGAATGGGAGAAAGAGCAATGTGCAATATCATAGAATAAGCCCCACCTTCTAAATAAAAGAACCAATGGGCTATTGGTAAAGCTCAGATTTCATTGGTGATTTCCAATGTAATGGTAAGCTTGGTGAACAGCTTTGGAGAACTTCCTCATTCTAAGAGACTCTTGCATGACTGAAAGTGAGGTGAACATACTGCTCAAAAGCATAATTAATATATGTTTTTCTACAGAACTAGTGTTTGTGTGAGTTTTGTTTTTGAGCATGTGTGATCAGTTGATTTCCCAGCAGGCCTTGAGGTGCACAGGAGGAGGAGAGGGTTTAATTGTACCTGTTCTCTTGAGTCTCTGGAGTGGGTGAGGTGGCGAGCGCAGCGGCCGTCGACTGTCGTCTGAGAAACACACTCGTGCACTGACTCACGGTGGGACTGCACCTGACCACTGACACACACACACACACACACACACACACACGACCAGAGCAGATGCACATGAACACATGGTTTTGCAGATAAAAAAATATACAGTATATATTTTACATAAGTATATAAATAATATAAACTTTTAAATTCATATTTAATTAATAAACTTTAAATAATATTAAATATAAACATAACTTTTGCATGAGTTTTGAAATTGTGCACAAAAACAAGCATAGCAAATCCACCCACGACTTGTTAAAAACATTTATGATATCAAAAATACATTGAGTCCGTATTTCATTTGACTAATTTTATAGTTCATTTAAAACAATAAATCCAGCATTGATAATCTTTTTTAGTGTGAAAGGTCATACTTTCATTTTTTTTTATTACGAAGACTCAAAACTGCATAAATAAATACATAAATAACATGAAAATAGATAAAGGAATATATGACTTGATAAAACCATTCAGTGAATTTTTAACTATATTATATATTTAGGCCTATTGTTTTTTGTATTTATTTTTTTAAACAACAAATGCAGATGAAACATTGTTTTACAGATTAAATTAATTTATAAAAATATATATTTTGAATTTTGATATGATTTTCAATGCAATTAAGCAAAATTTTTATTTAATTTCATTACTTATTTTAATCACAAATTATGCATGAATGTACTGTTTAGGCATTATACATATCTATATGCAAATTCTGACTTTATGTGTGTTATTTATTTCTTGCATTTTTTATTTTTAAATATTACATTATATAATTTCAACATCACATTAAGATCGACATATATAATATTAAATATTATTTGCTCTATATTCTTCCAGACCGAACATAATTCCAGTGGCATGTTATGATATGATAAATAGAAATACATAACAGCGTTTAATAACATATTATCGCACGTGACTGTCGAGTGAAACCACTGCAGTAGCGCCCGCGGCCGCTGGGAGTCGCTGATGGCGCAGTTACGCAAGTTGTGAAAGCATGTGTTGTGTAACATGATGTTTAACGCCTCGGAAACTTTAACTCCCGCTTTTGGTTGACGACTCGCTCATGTAAACTTCGTGCACTCATTTTGAAAACAGAAAATGAGCATATGTGTTATATGAGAATATTTAGCGAAGAGGTCAACAGTGTTGAAAGACACCAGAGCAAAGTCATCGAGACACTTTAACCTTCATGAACAGAGCTGACATAAACACAGCTCATTTCAACCCTCGTACCGCTCTTTCTGCACTATTAATCACAATTATGATTGCATAATCTTCTCAATGAATGAATGTCATGTGTGTAGTTAGATTCATAAACACTTACGCTGTATCAGCCGGCACGCGCCTCCCAAAACCGCCATTATTTACCACTCGGATATAAAATCTCCTCGTATTCCAACGGCAGATAACACAGAAAAGCTTGAACTGAAGATTGAAAGCGCTTTGCTTGTCTCTATAATGCAATGAAATTCCGATATAGAGCTGCTGATCGGTGTCAGTGTTATCATGGCGTAATGACGTTTGCCACAGGCCCCGCCCCCGTCCCGCCTCTGCGTACGTACACACCCTCTCTCACGTCACTACGCCAGGACGGGAGTGAGGTGGGGTTTGTGAGCTTCATTTGCACACACAAAAAAAAAAAACTTTGACAATCCACCCAAGCATATATAATAGTATATATATATATTTAATTTGTGTTTTATTCATATAAAAACGAAATAATACAAAAATAATGAACAACATGAGACAAAACAAATACAATTGTATTACTTTTACCCTATATTTATTATTTCCTGTTTTTTATTCCTTTTTTCCCCCTCCCAACTTTATTTATTCGGGTTATGGCCTCCATTACAGTAAAATCTATTATGTATATATATATATATATATATATATATATATATACACACACACACACACACACACACACACACACACTAAATATATACATGCATGCATATGTAAAATAATTACACAGTAGCCTACACACATCACACATATATTATGTATGTAAACACAATCTTTTATTGGATGCGATTAATCCCAATTAATCTTTGCACAGCCCTAAGATAGATAGATAGATAGATAGATAGATAGATAGACAGACAGACAGACAGACAGACAGACAGACAGACAGACAGACAGACAGACAGACAGACAGATAGATAGATAGATAGATAGATAGATAGATAGATAGATAGATAGATAGATAGATAGATAGATAGATAGATAGATAGATAGATAGATAGATAGATAGATAGATAGATAGATAGATAGATAGATAGATAGATAGATAGATAGATAGAAATGCATATGAAGGAAAAGATCTTTTTAAATTTCATGTCCTGATCTGTCGTTGATGGCTTTTTAACTACAAGGAAATGAGATAAAGCTGTTTTTTACTGGCATTTCCTGTTGTAACTGGTTCCGCTACGAGCCATACAATATAAGTCATCTTTATTGCAAAACAAAAAAACAAAAGGGTAGGTACAAATCACAAGTTACTTACCAACATATGACGAGATTATACCACGTAAACAGAATACAGTTCTGCCAGGGGAAGTTTAGGGCATTAGAAAGAGAAAGAGGACCATGTGTTTCCAGTTTACCTGTCTTTTTGTTGTTGGAGCCAGAAATCAGATAAATATAATG
Organism: Cyprinella venusta; assembly: GCA_038021265.1. Taxonomy (NCBI): domain Eukaryota; kingdom Metazoa; phylum Chordata; class Actinopteri; order Cypriniformes; family Leuciscidae; genus Cyprinella; species Cyprinella venusta. The sequence goes on along the minus strand of CM075880.1, from coordinate 20,630,429 downwards.
TACAATTTCATGTAGACAATTTTTTTTGCACTGCATTTACATTTATGAATGTGAAATTTTGCTATAAAAATTAATACATTTATAATGAAGTACATCTTTTCTTTACTAAAAAGCAAAATACAACATTCGTCCAAAATAAGGCAAAAACAAAGTCTTTATGGCCAATGGTGAATCTGACGAGGTTTGCCTAAATGTTCTGGTGTGTGTGTGTGTGAGCAATACCAGAGCGCAAACCAGTTCCTCAGTGGCTTCATAAATAACAGTTTTATTGATTTCTCTTTTAAACTTAACCATTAGCAACCTGTGAATTTCTTTCACCTGTTTCATCAAGTATCTCTGAGGAATCATCCAAAACTTTTTCCAGTCAATGACATTTAAATCGGTTCCAGTAAAATGTAACATTTAATGGAAATACGAGGAAGTCTGCCAGTAAAAAGCATGACTGTGCCTGATGGAATGGCGTCAAATACAATTGCTAATTCTCTTAGCGTAACTGAAATATGTTGATAAAATCTTGTTCTTATATAAAACATCTCTGTCATTCCAAATTAGATACCTGTGAGGTGAGAAATTATGCTTATAAATTACAGACCAAGCTAAAAGGACCTGCTTGTGAAAAGTGGAAGGTTTTACAGGGAGTAAGAGTTCAAAATTAAGCCCAGACCAGCAAAGCGAGAGAATATAATAGGGAATAAAACTCCAAATCGAGACAATGCTTAGTCCAATTAATCTTAAAGGTATTAGAGTATTGAAGTCCAAAAAGTTGAGTTCACCAGATTCATAACACTTTTTTTTTTTTTGATATAATGGGTACACATCCATTGTAGTCTTGAGTTTCTTCCGGGAACCAACACGTCACAATATTCCTCATTATAATAATTCATACGGAGAATAAAGGGGCAGGGCCTGGTTGAGTTAATTAGGAGTGTGTTAAACTGGTGGTTATGGTAAAGGGCGGGACATTTCCCAAACACACTCGAAGCGCTCGACTAATCACAACACACTGATCCAGCCGACCAATCAGAGCACAGTGTGCTTTCAAAAGGAGGGGCTTCATAGAGACAGGAAGTAAACAGAGCGTTACTGACAGACTGGGAAGAGAGGAGCCGCAACAATGGAGAATATGAGGAAAATAATCAACATTCAAGCTGGAAAACCTGTTCTAGTGGAGTGTATAACTTCAGTGCTTATCACAGCAGTGCAGTCGAGCTGCTCTCTGATGCCCTCTAATGGATTAAAACACAAGTGCATCATCATTGATTTATTATACCACATTTAAACATTACAGACACAATCATCTTTCAAACCGTCTTCTGAAAAGATCTTTAAACATGACGTGTATATATGAATATGGTCTTTAATAGATAAGGATCGGGTGAAGCAATAGGAGCAATTGCTGTTATTTTGTAGTTGGTCTCTTGCAGTGATGTGTGTGTATGTGTGTGTGTGGTTAAGGCCGGCAGCGCTGGATGAAACGTGGGTACAGGCAGACGTCACGGATGTGGTGCCGGTTCAGGAGCCAGGTGAGGAACCGCTCCAGTCCTAGACCGTATCCACCGTGAGGACACGTGCCAAACTTCCTCTGCAACACACACACACACACACACACACACACACAGTTACACGCTTACATGCTGAATACGGCAATATATTTTAATCATTGTGAGCCGGCGAAATATTCAATATAACTCTGGTGGCATTATTGTTTTTAGCGCCATCAATCAATTCACTTGCAACAAGTTGCTCGTTGCATTTGTCATATATTCAAATATTGCTGTTCATTTTGTATTGGTACACTTGTCTATGTAAATGTAAATTCAAATTGTATTTAATATTCTTGCAGCAACAGGACTTATGTATTAACCAGTTTTTAGTTTTACATTAAACACTGTTGCCAACAATAGCAATTTGAAAACAAAATTCACTATTTAAATCATTTCAGGCCAAATCTCTAAAGATGTACACGCTCATTCAAAAGTGTACATTACGCTTTTTAATGTTTTCTGCTCGTCTCAAGCTGGATTTGATCAAAAATACAGTGAAATATTATTATAATGTAAATCATATGTTTTTATGTGAATATAGAGGAAAGTGTAATTTATTCCTGTGATCAAAGCTGAATTTTCAGCATCATTACTCCAGTCTTCAGTGTCACATGATCCTTCACAAATCACTCTAATATGATGATTTGATGCTCATAAACATGATAATTATCAATGCTGAAAACACATTTTTTGTGGACACTGTGGCACATTTTATTTCTCAGGATCCTTTAGTGAATATAAATCAGCATTTATTTGAAAGAGAATCTATCGTAACATTAAATGCTTCAATCAATTGAATGCATTCATGCTAAATACTAATATTAATGTCCTTCTGTAATCTTACTGTGCTAGTGCACGTGAGAAGCATTGTCAGGAGGCTGTTACCTGGTCAGTGTACCAGTAGTAGGGTGTGGGGTCGATTCCCTCTCTCTTATACCCGTCCAGGAGCTCCTCTGCGTCCCAGATACGCATGGATCCTCCCACGATCTCCCCGACGTTAGGCATCAGCACATCCACCTGACACACACACACACACACACACTCATTAATGCCTGGTTCAGATCACACGATTTTTTTTTGTCTGTTACGATAGTCACTGTGTCAGATTACGCTTGGCTCCTAAAATCTTGCCGTGGACTACAGACTACACGTTACTCTGACCAGTCATGGCATGCCATGTTTAACGGCGCGCGTGATGTCATCGAGAAGGCGAAACTCGTAGCGAGTAACTTCCTGGATTGCTCGGCATTGCCTTTTCAGTGTGAGAAATACACGGTGTGGCGTGTGAGTGTGTGAACTGGTTGAATTGCGTGTGTCTCACGGCCATTGCGCGAGACTTGAGAACCCTGCTCGAAGAGGACAGTATGGGCTGTCAATCATCCAAAGAGAACTTGAGGTAAAATATTGTTTTCTTATATGTTTTTACTTCTAGTTTTAACGTTAGCACCATCGTCTCTCTTTCGTTTCGCCATTTTTGAAATTTGTATACAGAAAAGCTTGTGCTCCTATTGGTCAACCTCATACATGTGACGAAAACCGTCGTGGACGACCTTTAAAAAAATTAAACACGCTAGTCTTTTTGTCGTGAAGCATCGCAGACGCGACGTAGGTTGACGCCCACTATGACACACTATACGAGATGATACGATCGAATCTTGCGCCCCGATGCAAGTTGTCGTTTACGAATCCCCACGACACCCTCCGTCAAACGGATCGTGCCAAAATCGGGCTAAAATCGTGTAATCTGAACCAGGCATTTCAATGCCTGGCTGGTAGCTCCGCCCACAGTGCAATTCCATTATAACGTTAAACACCACATAAGTTTCGATTGGCTGTGAATGCAATGGCTTTGGTGTAGACAGCGAAAAATAATGTTACTTGATATTTTGGTTTGAGGCTGGTTATGATCAGGGCTGGGTATCGTTCAACTTTTTTTCGAAACCTTGACTTCAATACCGGTTACTGAACAACACTTTTTTTCGATACTAATTTTATGAATAGATAATGTTATAGCTGTGTAATATGTTATTAGATAGACCCGTTGTACATGGAAAGTAGACATTATATTAAAAAAAGTTATTAGCGTTTGCTGTGTGGTTGATGTCCAGTGTTGCTAGCTAAGGATGTTTCAGCTTGGTCTCCACAAAGTTGTATTGGATTTTCTCCTCAGCGTGAAGGTAAAGAGGTCCATCTATCAGTTTTACATGTTCATAGAGTTAGTTTGTAGAGTAAATAAATAGGCTTAAATCTGTTTGTTTACACAGCCTTTTAAAAAATGGCGGGTGATGGTGTTTCGCGTGTGTTCGCCCAATCAGCGAACACTAACCCGACTAGACCCGACTCTGAAGCAGGAGATAAATTAGTTCCTCCAAAACGAGTTCCTAGAACTAAAATCTGAGACATCCAACACCTGGTAACTTCTGCCAATAGTTCTAGGAATTGAAAAGGTTCATCCGGTGTGATTGATACCCAGCCCTAGTTATGACACGGGTTAATGCCAGAAAGTGTGTGTGACCCTGACCGATTCAGTGAGGCGCCGGTCCTCAGGGCAGCGCTGCATGTAGAAGGACTTGATCTCAGCCGGGAATCGACACAGCAGGATTGTCTCGTTGATGGCGTCGGTCATCAGGCGCTCAGGGGCTTCTGGGATATCCTGTGGAAATGATACAAAAATGGTCAAACATCATCATAACTCGAGCGTTTCTTTGTAGTTCAGAGCTCTTGGCAATAACGAGACTCGACGTAACTAACCTCTCCAAACTCGTAAAACGTCCCATCATCCTTCTTAATGTTGTGCTCCTTTAGCCAATCAATGGCATCGGTGTAGTTCATCCTCTTGAATGGACGTTTGGGAGGCTTGAAGTCCTGCAGGAGAAAAATAAAAAGATGGTCAACAAAACATAACTATTCAAAGGAACATTCACAATGTTGCTCAATTTCGTGAAATTTTATAGGCCTGGATTGTGTTTAAAGGCCTTTAAAATGGATGTTTCCATGTTTTCATGACTGCAAGAACCTATGTGTATGATAACGAGAAACCAGTATAATGGTGTTGTGAGAGGTCAGGGGTCATACAGGGTTCAGGTCGTAGAGCAGTTGGGCGGCAGGAGACTTCAGGACCCTGTCAACCACGTCACAAACCAGATCCTCCAACCTGTTCAGAAGGTCTTCATAAGTCATGAAGGGACACTCAGCCTCGATGTGGGTGTACCTGAGAACACACACATTAGGTTTTCATGTTTAATGGGGACATTCTATACTCTCTCTCTCTCACACACACACACACACACACACACACAGTCACTCACTCGGACAGGTGTCTGCGGGTGCGCGACTGCTCGGCGCGGTAGGACTGTGCGATGCAGAAAGTGTCTCCCAGCGCAGGGATGCAGGTCTCCAGGTAGAGCTGAGACGACTGAGTCAGATACGCGTTTTCGCCGAAGTAGTTGAGACTGAAGAGGGTGGAGCCGCCCTCCACCTGCGTCTGCACCAGTGTGGGAGGAGTTATCTGAGGAACACACGAAACAAACCTTTACCTCAACACCTCTTAAATGATAAAAATGAAGTAAACACTGTAACAGGTCACTCAGTAATCTGGTAATTTCGTGTGCACTGGTAATCATATGCATTTATGATAGATAGATGCACTTTTATCATGGACAGATATACTTTTATGATGGATAGATGCACTTTTATGATGGACAGATGCACTTTTATGATGGATATATGAACTTTTATGATGATAGATGCACTTTTATAAAGGATAGATGCATTTTTAAAATGGACAGATGCACTTTGATGGATAGATGCACTCTTATGATGATAGATGCACTTTTATGAAGGATAGATGCACTTTAATGATGGATAGATGCACTTTTATAAAGGATAGAGACACTTATATAAAGCATAGATACACTTATGATGGATAAATGCACTTTTATGACGATAGATGCACTTTTGTAATGAATAGATGCACTTTTATGATGGAAAGATGCACTTATGATGACAGATGCACTTCTATGATGACAGATGCACTTTTATGATGGACAGATGCACTTTTATGATGGATAGATGCACTTTTATCATGGATAGATGCATTTTTATGAAGGATAAATGCACTTTTATGAAGAATAGATGCACTTTTATGAAGGATAGATGCACTTTTATGAAGGATAGATGCAGTTCTATGATGGATAGATGCACTTTTTTGATGGACAGATGCACTATTATTATGAATAGATGCACTTTTATGATGGATAGATGCACTTTTATCATGGATAGATGCACTTTTATGAAGGATAGATGCACTATTATTATGAATAGATGCACTTTTATGAAGGATAAATGCACTTTTGTGATGGACAGATGCACTTTGATAGACTTCCAAACAGAAACAGCTCTTCAATGCCATTATAAAGCTCGGAAGAGCCAGAACATTTTATAATACAACTCCAATCCGTCTGAAAGAAGAATGTCTTATTGACCTACGGTAGGATTACTTGAGGGTGAGTAAATTACGGGCTCATTTTCATTTTTGGGTGAACTATCCCTAGAAGGAGCGTGTGCTTAATGTGTGTGTGTAGAAGAATGACCTCGCAGTAACCCCGGCTGAAGAAATGATCCCGGAAACACTGGGTGACAGTGGATCGGACTTTCAGGATCTTAGAGACGTTTTCCCCGCGGATCATCATGTGCCGGTTGTTCAGCTGCACGTCCACGTCAGACTCCTCGTTCAGCAGGTTATCAGCGCCACCCGCCGGAGCCAGACCCACCAGCTCCCAGAAATCACAGTGCAGCTCATGGCCACCCGGAGCCTCGCAAAACAAAACAACACAAAACTATTAACTGCATGGAAAAAACACACTCTTGGAAGAGACTTTAAGGTTTATGAACCCCCCTGTTCTGGCCACGGTTTTGCAAGAGCATGCTGTTTTGAATAATTAAGCAAGGTGTCTTCTCCTTGGATAAGGACACACCCTCTCATGAATAATTAAGCAAGGTGTCTTCTCATTGGATAAGGACACATCGTCTCATGAATAATTAAGCCAGGCGTCTTCTCCTTGGATAAGGACACTAGGGCCAGACCGATATATCGGCCGACCGATATTATCGGCCGATATTAGGCTTTTTCCAAACTATCGGTATCTGCGTTTATAACGGCCGATAAACGAATATTTAAAAAAAAACCGGATGAAACACCATTCAACCATGTAATGAGTGTTGGAGTTATATTGTTTGTCCACCAGAGGGCACTCTACACCGTCCCCGCTGGCAACACTCGTGTATAACGCGCCACGCGTCCTGCAAACTGCTGATCCAGCCCATAGACAGAGTCCGCGAGATCATCGCATGAAGTGAATGGGAAGTTCATCACGAGACATACATTGCTTGAATAACAATTAAAAGAACATCCCCATCAGTTCTCTTAACTCAATTAAGCATGACAAAATTTTTGACTATCATGTCTAGTTTTGCTGCTGTTAAATAAGCCGAGAGTGAAGCGGAATAAGCTAGTATGGCTGGCGCTCAGCCAGAGACAGACGCACTCAGTGCTGTCATATATCACAACTATTGAGTGTTTTCAACCACATAATGTTTATTTTAGGTTTCAGACATTTAAATACACATATACACATACTAGCAAAAAAATGATTTTGAGTTTGTAAAATACACACAGCTGTCTATGGAAGAGGCAATAATAATCGACACGTTTTATTCATATCAAATACACATGTGTAAGTAGCTTAACATTTGACCCTATTCTTCTCCCAGTTCACCAGCCACTTACTTTCATGTATTTCGTGAGAAGTGGAGGAATTTACGCTATAAATCCAACAGATCCGATTCTCTGAACTGAAAAAGAAACTAAAGTGGCGCCGCCCATTGCGCATACAGCTCAACTATCGCGATCGTTATAAAGATGTCTAAACCACAAAACCCATCCACTTGCACATATTTGACAATCGGAATATCAGTGTTTTATGATATAGCTAATACATTTTTGAATATTTTTAATAAAAAAGGAAAAATGACATAAAAGCAGATCCATTCATTCCGCGCTGTGTTCTGGGTGTGCTGTGTCACGTGACAAGCAATGACGCGTCACCATGGAAACATTAAAGTGGCAAGTTCTAAATAACGGTCGTCTTAAAAAACTCACGCTGGGGGGTCAGTTAGAATATTTTAAACTTACGTGTGAAAGGGTTAATGATAATGTAAATGATGATGATGATAGTAATAATGTCATCATTATTTTTTGTAATTATTACTGTCAATAATAATAATAATGCTGTTATTAATTCATTACATTTATATAGCGCTTTTCTCTGCACTCAAAGCGCTTTACATAGAGAGGGGAATCTCCTCAACCTTGTGGCTGTAGCAGCAATCATTTTATTTGTATGTTTAAAACTCATAATTAACTATAAATAACTAATGCTAGGGAAATCTGTTAATGTTTTGTTGCGTTTCTGAAAAAAAAATAAAAATAAAAATATATCGGCCGATATATCGGCGTATCGGTTTTTAAAACCCCAAAATATTCGTATCGGTATCGGCCTTCAAAATCCCTTATCGGTCTGGCCCTAAAGGACACATCGTCTCATGAATAATTATGCTAGGCGTCTTCTCATTGGATAAGGACACTCAGTCTCATGAATAAATAAGCCTGACGTCTTCTCATTGGATAAGGACACACCGTCTCATGAATAATTAAGCCAGGTGTCTTCTCCTTGGATAAGGACACATCGTCTCATGTATAATTAAGCCAGGCGTCTTCTCATTGGATACGGACACTCAGTTTCGTGAATAAATAAGGCAGATGTCTTCTCATTGGATAAGGACACACAATCGCAGTCTAATGTATAATTATGAGACAGCAGTGAGTCAGTCCTTGATGTAATATAGTACAAGAAAACTGTTGACACAAAGACTCAACCCATTGAGAACAGCACACAAAAAAAGCCAATTTACTAGTTTTCTCCTACAAATAAAACTAACGGATGTTACATTCAACACACATAAAAATGTACTCGAAGTAAATTTAGTTTTACTTTAACTTTAAATATAGGCATTTAAAGCCACAATCTGTACTTTTTCGGCTTTAAAAATAGCAAAAATAAATGTATCTATGTTATATATTTCTATTAGATGTGTACTTACATTATCCCGACAGTTTCCACCAACTTTCAAATACGGAGAAATTTATAGTTTAATTCGAAGACACGGGACGTTACTTTATTTCCGTTTCGTCGTCCGTCTATGGCGTCATATAACCTTTGACTCCTCTATTTTCTCTAACTTCCTTGCGGAACCCGGCGAAACCACCAAACACAAAGGGGAACACTGGACTACCGCCAAGAAAGCATAGAAAATGACGAAGAAAAAAAAGTAAGACGTATTTTTATGTGTGTAAATCACGTGCCCGCTCACGAGCGCTCACTCAGACGAGATGCACTGTCCCCCGGTGCTGCTCGCGCATATAGCGCTGCTCGTTCCGGTCGTCTCATTCAAATCAGCCAACTGTTGCTGTTAGCGAGCCGCGCACATTGAATACTCAAATGAGTCAGGTTGCGAATGTACGTGCCCGCTTTAGCGCGCTCATACTTACTAAATAAACGCCTCACCTGCGGCGCAAGCTCTCACTACATTCCCTTTAGCCTTTAGCACATTGTGGATGGATAACGCTAACCCAGTCAAACGTTTGACTGCAGTATCTTACGTGCTTATAAAATCCAGTGTGCCCGAAAAATGTTCTAAAATAGGTCATTCATTGAAGGAGCGTAATATAAATATTTATATTCGTCTGTATTATAGTTATGAACCACGATTACCTTTGCCTGCACCTTCTGCTGCTACAGCCCAGTAAAGCTCAAACGTACGGGTGAAAGATATGACCCGAGAAGCATGCCACAGGTAAACACTGGGGTTGCATTTAAAGCTTCTTGACAAGCTAACAGAGAGATGCCGTATATCCGTATATTTTGTAAAAACGATCATGTCATGTCATGAGCTGAGCTGGTTGTCATTGACAGCGACAACAATTCCCGTGAGCCCACGCTCTTTCCTGACGTCATCAAAGTACGTCTTTGTTATTATGTGAAATGAGTGACCCCTGGTGGCCAAAAAAATTACAGAGTGCACGTTTAAAAATGAGTCACTATTATATTAAAATCATGTTACCTGTTTGCCCTCAGGAACAGGTTTGACGGTTCCATACAGAGCGACGGTGCTCTCCGTAGATAATATCAGTCCATTATAACACTGACACTGAACACAGAAAACACAGGCATCCATCATCTCATCTACACCTCCCACTGCATTTCACATCTTACATTCAACATTGTCAAACATGGCTGTTTACAACTGACTAAAAACTCCCCGTTTCAGTGCTAATACAATTTTAAGGTATGGAGATATGCAAATCATCATATAAGAATGACTTCTGAAGGATCATGTCACACTGAAGACTGGAATAATGATGCTGAAAATTCAGTTTTGATCACAGGAATAAATTACACTTTATATGTATAAACACATATAATTGTTTTTAAATAATATTTCACAATTTTCACTATATTTTTCATCAAATAAATGCAGCCATGGTGAGCAGAAGATACATTCAAAAACATTCAAAAATCTTACCAACCCCAAAGTTTTAAGTGGTATTGTATATTATAATCATATTTTATATATATTTTCGCTTTTATTTTCTTGTTAGGGCATCGCCTAGCCTTAATCCTCATAACTAAGATCCATGTTAACTAATAGGATAGATAGGTCTAGGACTAATTTACCTATTATAATAGTGTAAAATATCAAACACACACAATACCAGTTTGTCCGTGAGAACACACTGCAGGAAACCGGTTCCGTCACGCAGTACAATAAACAGAAGGTTCTTTCCTGAGAAAACATAAGCAAAACATTTTCAAATAAATGTATATTGTATTACATGTTGATTGATTATAGATTGATTATACAAACCTTGTCTGCGCAAGCGATGGACCCAACCAAACACCTTCACCCTCTGCTCTCTGAATGCCTCCAGTTTATCAATCTTCACCTGAGGGGCACAGAAAATACAACTGAAAAACTTCATAAAGTAGATCAGAACACAAGTCTTGATGACTTAATGGGATTTACATCAATGGATCTGATGGAGCTCAACCCTTAAAAAGATTTCAATCGGCAGTTAATAACTAAATAATCAATTTATAAGGAAAATATTAGCGGTTTAAACCTTTGAATCCAGCAACTTTCTCAACCAGAAATGAAAAATTCCTTGCGTGCATTTATTCATATCTTACAAATGCAATGACTGATGCTCTTTGAGAATATGAAATCTGATCAAGTAATTTGAAGAGCCAACATTTGAAGAACCTTATGTCTTTAAAAAGGGACCATCTATCATTTCTAATTTGCTAGCAATAATTTTTGGTCTAGCAATTCTGACTTTTTTCTCAGTTATGAGAATGTGAGATATAGTCCTAATGGAGATATAAACTCACAAATGCGAGTTGCGAGATGTGGACAGAATTCCAAGAAAAAAAAAGTTAGAATTCCGAGATGTAAACTCAGAATTGAATTCCAAGTCAGAATTTCATTATGTGAACTCAGAATTCCAAGTCAGAATTGTGAGATGTAAACTCAGAATTCCAAGTCAGAATTCCAAGGAGCAAACTCAGATTTCCAAGTCAGAATTGTGAGATATAAACTCAGAATTCCAAGTCAGAATTGTGAGATGTAAACTCAGAATTCCAAGTCAGAATTCCAAGGAGCAAACTCAGATTTCCAAGTCAGAATTGTGAGATATAAACTCAGAATTCCAAGTCAGAATTGTGAGATATAAACTCAGAATTCCAAGTCAGAATTCCCAGATGCAAACTCAGATTTCCAAGCCAGAATTGCCAGATGTAAACTCAGAATTCCAAGTCAGAATTTCATTATGTGAACTCAGAATTCCAAGTCAGAATTGTGAGATGTAAACTCAGAATTCCAAGTCAGAATTCCAAGGAGCAAACTCAGATTTCCAAGTCAGAATTTCATTATGTGAACTCAGAATTCCAAGTCAGAATTGTGAGATATAAACTCAGAATTCCAAGTCAGAATTCCCAGATGCAAACTCAGATTTCCAAGCCAGAATTGCGAGATGTAAACTCAGAATTCCAAGTCAGAATTCCGAAAAGCAAACTCAGATTTCCAAGTCAGAATTGCGAGATGCAAACTCAGGATTCCAAGTCAGAATTGCAAGATGTAAACTTAGAATTCCAAGTCAGAATTCCGAGAAGCAAACTCAGATTTTCAAGTCAGAATTGCGAGATGCAAGCTCAGAATTCCAAGTCAGAATTGTGAGATGTAAACTCAGAAATCCAAATCAGAATTCCGAGATGAAAGTCAGAATTGCAAAATGTAAACTCAGAACTCCAAGATGAAAGTCAGAATTGCAAGATCATTTAAAAAAATGTAGATGTAAACTTGCAATTGTTTATTATTTATATCCATTACTCCCCCTAAAAAATATGACCCATCCTCATATTTTACCTCAGTGCTATTATATAATCAATATTATATTCTGTACGTATTTCAGGAAGTACTCACGGTTTTGGGTTCAGGAAGGCTGGGGTCGTTCTTAATGGTGATCTTTTTAGCTTCTTCCAGATTCTTCTCTCTGCGTTCAGCATCTTCAGCCTGTCAATCATGAGGTCAAAATATGATCGATACAACAGGAGTTATTACAGGTCTGAGGAGGACAGATGATGTTCTAGGTACCTCTTTCTGGTCTTTGCTCTCGCTCTTCATTTTCTCTCGGTTGAAGAGCTTCTTCGTGTTCTTCATTTGAGTCTTAGAGATGACGGCCCAGCGCTGACAACACAAACACACCATAAAGTTCAACTATCCAGAGGTCATATATGCTACAGGTAAAATGCTATTCCTATCAAACTTTGTCAAGTTATTATGAATCACCTTAAAACACTCTCTTATGCAAAATATACATTAATTAAATATGCACTGATTTTGCAAGCACATTTTTGTGACAATTTTAAGTTAAAATGTTTTTCCAAAACAGAAACATCTAATATAACTTTTCCTTACTTCATAAATTTCAAAACATTATCTATTAGGGATGCACCGATATGAAAATTTTGGACAATACGATAACCGATAATTCTTGATTTTTGAAAGCCGATAACCGATATATTTGCCGATAAACCGAAATTCAAATTTTATATAATTTTTGAGAGCCTGAAAACAAAAACAAATGTCTCACGATTAAAAGCCAAGTCACAAGCACACAATTACAATGTTCTCATTATGATTTTATATAGCCTATATGTTGCATTTTACTGTATTTTCCTTTTTTAAAGTGATTCTAATCATATTTCAAACAATACGAAAACATCATGTTGAACAGTGCGCATCTGGAGTCATTATTTATTATTTATAGGCCTGTAAAAATGAACATATATCGGAGATACCGATACATTCTGCATCTCTGCATTAACTTGTGTCAGCTAAAATTGTGTATCAGCAAGTAAATACTAAATAAACCCTTTATAAACTGTATGTTTAGTGGTGCAAGCTGGCATTTCTAAAATAAAAATAGCTATTAAATTTGTTTCTAATGATATTTTTTTCATTAAATTCTATATGGTCTTTATTTTTTCAATTGGTTTAATAAAGGTAAAATCTTTAAAAGTCTAGAAAACATAAATATTTTTTTTTTCCTCAAGCAATTCTGTAATAATTTGTGTGGTGTCAGGAACCAAACTTTTAAATCAATAGATTTATATGTTTATTCTTATTATTACGGTTAATAAGTTGTAAGGTTTACACACCTCTCCTTCCTTCTGTGAATCCACATAGAGCACTGGGAATGGATCTTTTCCCACAAACAACAGTGCCTGGAAACATTTAGGAAATATGAATGAAAAAGTACGACACGAAATACCGAAATCAAATTTCATGAGAAGATGTGAATGATCTCCCGGCACCTTCAGTGGCGTTTTAAAGGGCTTCTGCTCGGATCCGTCTCCATCCACATCACTGCCCTGTTTATCAGACACGTACAGCTCTTCTGCAGAAGCAAACAACAGCAGAGTTAACATTTAGCAAGAGCAGGAAAAGGCTCAGGTCCTTCAGTGAGGGTCGATACGCCAGTGTTAATATACATCGACACTCATCAGGAAGCCTAAATAGATGAATATATGTGGAAACTGGAGGCTGGTCTGGAAAAATGATGGCCTGGTTAAGAAAACAAGTGCAAATGTGCATGTTTTATGTTGTTGATATTTTAGGTTATTGTAGTCATATTTATATTATAACAAATCACTTTATAATTATTTAATAACAACTATTGATACAATTTTTTTTTATTTAATTGTGCTCGAATGTGCTTTTGTAATACATTTCTTATAAATGGCAAGTATGTAGATGTAGGCTACATTTCCTTAAAAATGAAATTTAACAAAAAGCATCTATATAGAAAAATGTTTGGTATCGCCCATCCCTAGCACTACTAGGATTAAAAGTAAAGATCGACCGATAATCGGTTTTACATATATTATTTTCCCCGATATTTAAGCAGTTTAGTAATATTAGATTCACAGATAAAAGGCTTGTGCTATATTGGGAATTGAGTGCAATTTAAAATGAATTAACATTAGACTTTGAAAATGCATTTTACCTTTTATTATTAATATTACAGCATTTGTTATAGATAAAAAGACGTAAATAGAGTACGTTAAAGTGGCAATGTTAACCAGGAAGTGTGTATGTGTTAGAGAATTATTTTTACATGCTTTATTTTTTACCTGTTATTTAAAAAGACACTTAAGTGACAGTGCACTTTTACTTATTACGTTTTGTATGCAAGTGAATTACCATATTGAAAAAAAGTGTTAAATGCATCAGTTTATTAAGTGCTGTTGGTATAATTGTCAAAAACAGAAACAAAACAATAATATAGTTCATCAGGCACATAAATCGGTTATAAAATAATCAGTATTGGCCGAACATTATTTAAAACTATGATTAGTCAGATTCACTTAATTAATCAACATTAGAGTGTAACGTTATACATTTACAGTAAGTGCCATGTTGGATTTGACAGATCTTGTCAGTTTATGATTAAATATTATAAAGCATGTTCTGATATAAGACCATATTTATATAGTATAGTATGATTTAGCATGTTGTGAACTGCAGTCTGAATAAATAGAATACAGTATGTGTCTAATTTATAATGCAATAGAGCATGATCTGACGCAACACCGCAGACAATATGCGTCAGGTTCTTCATCATCAAACTCACTGATCGACATCTGAGCGACGCCCTCGCCCGCCATGTTCTGCTCTGTAGGCCTCTGATGAGTTGAGTCCGGCTCGGTTCGGGAGTGTTTTCGGGTAAAGGCTCCGGTAATCGGTTCGTCCGTCTCTCACCGCACGCTGGACACACGAGCTGAAGGCTGGAGACTCGTGCGCATGCGCGAAATTCTTCAATTCTTTCGTTTCCTGGTCGTTTCGGCTGGGGATTGGTCCATTCGCAAGTTGAAGATTTTTCTGGCAAGCTGATTGGTTGGTTTTGAGGTTGGGGGCGGGAGTTTAAATAAAAGTGTTTAGCGTTGGTTGCTCTATGGTTCATAAAGTCAGGTTCAGTCACTGCAAAAACAACAACAAAAAGCGGACAGTAAAAGATACAAGCAATAATAAAATTGCTGTAATGTATTTATTTATTATTTACGTATTTAATCTAATGTTTAATTATTTTAATCTTATTTCATTACAGTTTTCTAACAGGTTTCAATCAGGTTTTGAGTCCTAATCAAATCAGAGACACTGAGTAAGTAGTTTATTAAGATTATATAAAATTACACTTCTACAAACAATATATAAATAGTAAACATTTAGGTTAAGGTTTCATCAAAGTTTGTGACTGAACGACAAAAAACTTCAAAAGCATTATTACATCATTTATCTGTCTATATCTCTTCATCACAACAGTGAACTTTCACATTTCTGTGGACATCATTCGATCTCGACCATCTCCAACTCCTTGGCCCATTCTTTATTCCGGACCCATTTCCAGCAGAGCTAACAATAAAGAGAGAGAGACATGTATTCACTAGCCAAGAATAAAGAATAGCTATACTTCATTTACAGCACTATTGTTCAACCAGAAAAAAATATTTTTCAAACATTATTCCTGTAATGTTAATATAATGTTAGTTGAAAGTTATCTGCTGGTCTTTAACAGAGACTACTTATAAATGTTACTCATTATTCTGCTCACCAAGGCTTGATTTATTTGATTAAAAAAAATATAGTAAAAATTGTGGAATATTATTATGCGAAGAGATGGGCGATAATTCAGAAATCATTCTAATATGATGATTTGCTCCTCAAGAAACATTTAAGATCATCAATGATGCTGAAAACAGCTTCATTTTTTTTGTGGAAACTGTGATACACTTTATTTTTCAGGATTCATAGGAGTAGAAAGTTTGCAGCATTTATTTGAAATGTGATCTTTTTTAACTTTATAAATGTCTTTACTTTTGTCTTTATTCATTTTTAATTTCTTTGCAAAATAAATAAATAAATTCTTACTGACCCCAAACTTGTAGAGTATAAATAAATAAATGCAGCTTTGGTGAGCAGGAGAGCTTTTAAAAAAAAATCTCTCTAATACTTTTGAATGCTAGTGTGTCAATTTATTTTCTGTGGTGGTATTTCTATAAAATGTTTCGTATTGTTTTTTACTCACTATATAGTATTACACAGTTAGATGTATTATTTATTGAAATGTAGGCAAAATGCAATTGGCTTTATGCACAGCTGCACTACCTCCTGAACTTCAGCCAGCTCCTTGTGTCGGCCATTATTGGACAAAGTGATTAATTCAGGTGTGCCTGACCTCAGTAGTCATGGCAACAATAATAAGACACACCTGAATGAATCAAGTTTGTTAATAATGGCAGACAGGAAACAATGAAACAACAGGAAAACATAAACTTTACACACACACACACACACACACACACACACACACACACACACACATATATACACGTGTACCAACTAACAAAACTAGGACTAAAACCATCAAAGTCTTTATCCTGCTCATTTTTAAAAGAAAAGTTTCAGTAAAGTTGAATTGACCAGTCACCATAGAAACACAAATGTAATGAAGAAAAATAATATTTACTCCTATATTATTTTAAAAAAAACATTTACATAGATACATAGACCAATTAATTTAAAATAAATGTAAATAAAAAAAAAACATAAATAGTAGTTATTCGTTCCTCACGACAGTTGCAGAGGATTTGCGACACCACATGAACGGTTTCAGTTCAGTGATGACGCTCACCGGGAACCGCCACCTGTGATTGGTCAACCCGCCGTTTTCGTCATCACTACACAGGAAGTGTGTTCCGGGACAATTGTCTTGCCGCGCCGAGCGTTTCAGTAATTTTGATCAATCTGACCGATTATAGGTGATTAATAACGCTAATTAGAGATTCGTTCCCCGTGTGTTTGAGTCATGGTCGGGGTGAAGGTGATCGGGAATGACTCGGAGTTCCAGGCGGAGCTGAGCGGCGCAGGGTCCAGGCTGGCCGTGGTAAAGTTCACCATGAGCGGGTGAGTGAGTGAGTGTGTTTGAGGCCCCTGCAGCCGAACCTGACAGAACCGAGAACACACACACACACACACACAGAGATCGAGAGTCCGAGCCGGGTCAGAACAGCACAGACAGACGCACCACTCAAAGACACAAACTGAACGAAGGACAAGACCCAACACCAGCATGACTTGGCAAAACACACACACACACACACACACACGTACACACGTGTTGAAAGAACTAACTGTTTTGTTGATCTGTTGTCAGCCGAACTCCTTTGACCTCAACATATTTCCTTAAAGTCCATCTGAGATTTTAAGTTAATATTTCAATAATTTAACAACACATTCACATGTTGGCTAACAGTCACATGACACGCAGGTAAACAAACGAGATATTTACAATTTTAGTAAGTGCTTAAATGATGTATAATTATTAAATAATTAGTACTAAACACTGATTATTATTAAGTTATATTTGTGTTTTAATCCATCTTAATTGTGCATTTTTATTATTTAACTGTTATTAACATTATCAATTAATACATCTAATATTTAGGAGGACATTTTCTTAGTAAACACATTTTTTTATGTATTTTTTTTGATGTCAGGAGGTGTTATCGGATGATTCGCTGTCAGAATTTAGTTGCTTTTAAACAAACAGATTTAAAGTCACTTTCAGTTTCATTAATATTCCAGTGTTTATGCTAAATCGTTTATGGATGCAAGTCATTATTATGTTGTTAATCTTAAAGCAGAATAACTTCCCCCCTCAAGAATCTCTTCTCTGATGAGAAGAGTGGGGCAACCTGTCAATAACAGGAAATCAGCCAATGGCAAACCACAAGCATCCAATCAAGCCCCGCCCACATTTCTTCTTTTTCCAGAAGAGTTTCTCATGGATATATGGCACAATTGAGAAGACTAGACTAATGTGAATGAATTGCCGACTTTAAGGGAAAAGTGTGGTAGTTCTTTCTTGGTCTGAGATGATGATGTTTAACTGAGGATGGTTTCTCTTTGTTCAGGTGTCGTCCTTGTGTCAGAATAGCTCCAGCGTTCAACATGTTGAGCAACAAATACCCTCAGGTTGTGTTTCTAGAAGTCGATGTCCACGTCTGTCAGGTAAGACATTATTTTCCTTCAGATTAACTTGATATACTTACTTATTATATATAGATAAATAAAACAAAAATGTATAAAATGTAGACATTAAACAAAAACAGTAACTCTTAACAATAAAGCCTCGTTTGTTAACCTCAGTTATTGTATTAACAAGCATGACCTAACAAACAGCAATACGTTTGTTAATTAATTTTTATTAATCTTTGTTAGTTATTTAATAAAAATCCAGCTGATCAATGTTTGTTCATGTTAGTTAATAGTGCATTAACTAATGTTAACAAATACTGCTTTTGGTTTTAATAATGTATTAGTAAATGTTGAAATTAATGAAGAATAATAAATGCCGTTGAACTAATACAACTAATGTTAACTAATGAAACAGGTTTCTACTAATACAAAGCTTAATGCTAAATCCTGAAGTATCCATTTAAGTATAATCTTATTGACTGTAAAGTCATTTGAACTTAAATTATATTACATTTTATAATATAATTATATTCAATTATATGACATTTGAACTTAATTATTATTGACTTAAATCCGAGTTGAATCTCGTATAACTTATAAAAGTTAATGTCAAAATATAAGTTGGCATGACTTGCCAGTCACGTAATCAAGGGCTTTCCGTCTCCTAGGCAACAGCCGCAGCCAATAATATCTCAGCGACGCCGACGTTCCAGTTTTTCCGAAACAAAGTTCGCGTGGACCAGTATCAGGGCGCAGACGCTTCCGGCCTGGAGGAGAAAATCAAACAGCACGTGGAGAACGATCCCGGGAGCAACGAAGACTCGGATATTCCCAAAGGCTACGTGAGTGCACTCAGGCTGGGTCTGATGGAGTTCGTGAACGGTGAACTTTGAGAGTGTCATGTCTGTCGTTTGTTGTGTTCAGATGGACCTGATGCCGTTCGTGAGTAAAGCGGGCTGTGAATGTCTCAATGAGAGCGACGACTGTGGCTTCGACAACTGCTTAATCAAGGACTCGACCTACCTGGAGTCCGACTGTGATGAACAGGTAAACACACTCTCGGGTTGTAGCCCTCAAACCGTATTCACTTTATAGCCCTTAATCCTGTAATTGTGGACAAAGGAAGACTCAGGTGTGATCCTAATTTTTATTTATTATAAATGTTATATCACTGTCTTCAATAAAGTTTTGTCTATCCATTTATGGTGTTTTTTTTATTTTAGGGGTATTTTTGAATTTATTTACTTCAAAAAGTACCATATTTTCTATGTAAATTATTTCTATGTAAATGAATTGCTATGTAGCTTTATTTTTTAATTTTTTTTTTTTAACTACATTAAAATATCATTTCAATAAGTCCTTAGAGCTAAAACCTAAAGATGAAGTGACTTTGCTGTCACCTGGTGTCTTATTTTGGCTTTAAATGACAGTTTTTCCCATTCATTTCTATGGGTGTCCATTTTTAACCCAAATACAAGATTGAGGAGTTTTCTTTTTCACCCCCTTAACATTGTAGAATTGAGTCAAAAAAAAAAAAATGTGTGTTCAGGAGGCAAACTTAGGAAAAGTAGCCAAGTCTTGTACCGCTCAGATCAAGTGAAGTATTTTTAAAAAATAAATCAAAATTATTTTGCCCACATTTGTCCAGAATACGGTTTTGGGGTTAAAGGGGTTAGTGTGTAATGTTGCTGTTTGAGCATAAACAACATCTGCAAAGTTACGGAGCTCAAAGTTTAAAGCAAAGGGTGATATTTGTTTTCAAGAAATTGCTTTTAATAACAAAAACTATGACTTTATTCAGCATTGTATTGTCTTCCAGTTCTGTTGTGGTTCCACGTTCATGAGTCCGCAGTGACGCTGCTGACGTGTGTGTGGTGCTTCTGTGTATTCGGGTTCAAATAAATATGGCTGGGCAAGAAGATTTGCGATGCTTGCGAAAATTGTTTTGTACAGCATACGTCTCCCTCAGACTGTGAATGAAGCTCAGACGCACAAGACACACGTCAGCAGCGTCACTGAACGCGAATCCACAACAGCACCGGAAGACAATACAATGCTGAATAAAGTCGTAGTTTTTGTTATTTTTGGACCAAAATGTATTTTCGATTCTTCAAGTTTTTCATGTGTTCATGTTAGTTCACAGTGCATGAATTAATACAACTTTTGATTTTAATAATGTAATAGTAAATGTTGAAATTAACAGTAAAAGAGATTATAAATGCCCTAGAACTGCAGTTCATTATTAGTTTATGTAAACTAATTAGATAATGTCAACAAATGAAAACTAAGTGTGAAGTGTTATCCTTTCTTTTCTTAATATTACTATTTAGGTTTAGTTCAGTTTAAGTTTAGTTTATTTCCAGTCATTTTAGTGCTTCAGCTTGTATTTATTTCCAATCTTTCGTTGCCCACATCTAATGGCTGTAAAACTGAAAGTGAAACTGTAGTGTTGATCTGTAATCGGATCTCAGTGTCTGTCCGTGTGAGTTCTCGAGTGTGTAAATAATGATATATAGTGTTAATCTGTTATCGGATCTCAGTGTCTGTCAGTGTGAGTTCTCGAGTGTGTAAATATGATATATATAGTGTTGATCTGTTATCACATCTCAGTGACTCGAGTTCTCGAGTGTGTAAATATGATATATAGTGTTGAACTGATGACTGTTGATCCTTCTTTGTGTTTGCAGCTTCTCATCACAATCTCCTTCAATCAACCCGTCAAACTCTTCTCCCTGAAACTGCTGTCTGCTGAACTCGGTAAGACACCAGCTCTTGTTGCTTGACATTAAAAGATCGCGATCTCAATTCAAACAGGGTTCCCACAGGTCCTCCTCACCCTTGAATGTCTGTGTATCTGAAAAAAAAAAAAATTCAAGGCCCTGGAAATTTCTCGAGAAATGAATCTCAGCTTCACTCTTTCTTAGCATGTGATTGGCTGTTCGCTAGTGATGTCACACTTAAACGCACAGTATGCAATTTTTGGCCACCAGGGGTCACTCATTTAAAATAATAACAAAAGACGTACTTTGATGACGTCGGGAAAGAGCGTGGGCTCACGGGAGTTGTTGTCGCTGTCTATGACAACCAGCTCGCTCATGACATCATCGTTTCACAAAATATACGGATACGGCATCTCTCTGTAGATTTAGCTTGTCAAGAAGCTTTAATTGCAACCCCAATGTTTACCTGTGTCATGCTTCTCCTGTCCCCAAACCCTTCTCGGGTCATATCTTTCACCCGTACGTTTGAGCTTTCCTGAGCTGTAGCAGCAGAACGTGCAGGCAAAGCGTAATCGTGGTCCATAACTATAATACAGATGAATATAAATATTTATATTACGCTCCTTCAATGAATGACCTATTTAGAACATTTTTCATATATAGGGGGCACCGGATTATAAAGCACATAAGATACTGCAGTCAAACGTTTGACTGGGTTTGCGTTATGATCCACTATGTGCTAAAGGCTAAAGGGAATGTAGCGAGTGCGCGGCGCCGGAAGTGAGGCGTTTATTTAGTAAACATGAGCGCGCTGGAGCAGGAACGTAACTTACATTCGCAGCCCGACTCATATGAGTATTCAATGTGTGCGGCTCGCTGACCGCAACTGGCTGATTTGAATGAGACGACCCGGTTACTGTGAACGGGGAGCGCTTTATGCGCAAGCAGCACCGGGGACAGTGTGTCTGTTAAGAGTTAGCGCTCGTGAGCGGGCACGTGATTTACACACAAAAATACGTACAACTTTTTTTCTTCGTCATTTTCTTTGCTTTATTGGCGGTAGTCCGGTGTTCCCCTTTGTGTTTGGTGGTTTCGCCGGGTTCCGCAAGGAAGTTAGAGAAAATAGAGGAGTCAAAGGTTATATGACGCCATAGACGGGCGACGAAACGGAGATAAAGAAACGTCACGTGTCTTCGAATTAAACTATAAATTTCTCCGTATTTTAAATTTGTTGGAAACTGTCGGGATAATGTAAGTACATATCTAATATAAATATATAACATAAGCCCCTTTTCCACCAAAGCATTTTGAGAGCCGGTTCGGAGCCGGTGCCTGCGCGAGAACCAGTTCTTTGTGTTTCGACAGCCAAAGAACCGGTTCGCGGCCGCGAGAACTGGTTCCAAAGCGGCACCAACTCTTTGCTGGACTAGAATCGTTCTTTTAGCACGTCATGTTTACGGGGCGGATTTAGATGCGTTCTTCTCGGTTCTTTTAAATATATTTTCTGACTATCGCAAAGCCAGGAGAAACTGCAGAAACACGCAAGGCTTTTATTTATTTATTTATTTGAAACATAAGCAAAGAAGAAAACAGTCACGATATAGAACAAATAAATGGAAAGAAAAAAAGACACAAGACAGGGGTACATAACTTATCAGAAAAGATAACATATCAAACGAAAAGATTAAAAGACTTACATATTTCAATTGTTTTTAAAGTTTTCTCGGTACACGAGTTAGAGATAATCCCAAACAATGTACTTGCAAGCGACGTAAACAGTGACGTAACGACGTCGTTCCCTGGGCGCTCTAGTCAGTGGAAAAGCAAACAGGTTCTGAACGGGTTCGCAAGTTGAACCAGCTCCGAACCAACTTTGAACCAGCACCAGTTCCGAACCAGTTCTTTTTTCGGTGGAAAAGGGGTAATAGATACAGTTATTTTTGCTATTTTTAAAGCAGAAAAAATACATGGCTTTAAACTCAGGATCAAAGCCTGAGTTGACAGAAAGTTGATGATCAGCATCATGGTACCAACAAAGCCTGGTTGGAGACTCGAAACCATTCCTGCATTATCATGGTACAAACTGATATAAACAGTGTCCCGCTTTATCGTCTCTTCGTGTGTTTTCAGCTCAAGCCCCGAAGAGTGTGAAGATCTTCATTAATCTTCCTCGTTCCATGGGTTTCGATGACGCGGAGAGAAGTGAAGCCACGCAGGTGCTAGATCTGTCCGAGGAAGACTACAAAGATGACGGACTCATCCCGCTCCGATACGTCAAGTTTCAGAACGTCAACAGTGTGACTGTATGTGCAAGTACACTCGCTGAGAGCTGATTCAAACCATATTGCAAATTTTTCTTAAAATACAAATTGGATATAAAAAACTACATCAAATAAATAGAAATGTATACAAATAATAAGATTATCAAATAAAACATAAATAACTAGAAGATTTCATTTCAGCATATTAAAATACTTTTAGCATTGATTCCTCAGTGCAGAAATTCCACATCCATAAAATCCAAACATTATTTTTGCCACTTTTTAAAAAAAATAGTCATCTGTTCATCTTATTTAAGGGATGGTTCACCCCAAAACTAACATTTACATTGTTCTAAACCTGTATGTGTTTGTTTGTTCTGTTGAATACAAAAAATATTATGAAGAATGTCAGTAACCAAAGAGTTGCTGGTTCCCATTGACTTCCATAGTATGAAAGAAATTCCAATTCACTTCCATAGTATTAAAAAAATAGTTGCTGGTTCCCATTAACGTCCATTGTATGAAAGAAATCCCCATTGACTTTCATAGTATGAAAAAAAAAGTTGCTAGTTCCCATTGACTTCCATAGTATGAAAAAAATAGTTGCTGGTTCCCATTGACTTCCATAGTATGAAAAAAAATAGTTGCTGGTTCCCATTGACTTCCATAGTATGAAAACAATAGTTGCTGGTTCCCATTGACTTCCATATTATTAAATAAATAGTTGCTGGTTCCTATTGACTTCCATAGTATGAAAAAAATAGTTGCTGGTTCCCATTGACTTCCATATTATGAAAAAAAATAGTTGCTGGTTCCCATTGACTTCCATAGTATGAAAAAAATAGTTGCTGGTTCCCATTGACTTCCATAGTATGAAAAAAATAGTTGCTGGTTCCCATTGACTTCCATATTATGAAAAAAATTAGTTGCTGGTTCCCATTGACTTCCATAGTATGAAAAAAATAGTTGCTGGTTCCCATTGATTTCCATAGTATGAAAAAAAATAGTTGCTGGTTCCTATTGACTTCCATATTATTTAAAAAAAATAGTTGCTGGTTCCCATTGACTTCCATAGTATGAAAAAAAATTCCCATTGACTTCCATAGTATGAAAAAAAAATAGTTGCTGGTTCCCATTAACTTCCATATTTTTAAAAAAATAGTTGCTGGTTCCCATTGACTTCCATAGTATGAAAAAAAATTCCCATTGACTTCCATAGTATGAAAAAAATAGTTGCTGGTTCCCATTAACTTCCATATTATTGAAAAAATAGTTGCTGGTTCCCATTGACTTCCATAGTATGAAAAAAAATTCCCATTGACTTCCATAGTATGAAAAAAAATAGTTGCTGGTTCCCATTAACTTCCATATTATTAAAAAAATAGTTGCTGGTTCCCATTGACTTCCATATTATGAAAAAAAAATAGTTGCTGGTTCCCATTGACTTCCATAGTATGAAAAAAAATAGTTGCTGGTTCCCATTGACTTCCATAGTATGAAAAAAATAGTTGCTGGTTCCCATTGACTTCCATAGTATGAAAAAAAAATAATTGCTGGTTCCCATTGACTTCCATAGTATTAAAAAAAATAGTTGCTGGTTCCCATTGACTTCCATAGTATGAAAAACAAAGTTGCTGGTTCCCATTGACTTCCATAGTATGAAAAAAAAGTTGCTGGTTCCCATTGACTTCCATAGTATTAAAAAAAGTTGCTGGTTCCCATTGATTTCCATAGTATGAAAAAAAAATCCTGTTGACTTCCATAGTATGAAAAAAAAAGTCAATGAGAACCAACAACTGTTTGGTTACCAACATTTAAAATATATTCTTTTGTGTTCAACTGAAGACAGAAACTCATTCAGGTTTAGAACAACATGAGGGAGAATAAATGACACATTTTATTTTTTTGGGTGAACAATAATATTTGTAATCTATAATATTTAATATTATGGTATTTTGAGCTCCTTGAGTTTCTCATTTTCCACCTGTATTTGTTTTCAGTTATTTATCAAGTCAAACCAAGGAGACGAGGAGACGACAAAAGTGAACTATTTGACGTTTATCGGCACTCCTGTCCAGGCAACAAACATGAACGACTTCAAACGGGTGAGTAAATATTGTTAATCAACAATAATATCATAACCCACTTTACAACATTCAATCAAATCCTGATGAATCCAGTCTGTCTGAAATCACTGTCAGGTTAGAAATGTATTGCTTAGCAAGGCGGAAGTTAAATGTGCTGCATTCGATTTTTTTGTGTGTGTCAAATGCAGGTTGTGGGTAAGAAGGGAGAAAGTCACTGAAGAGGAAAAGACGACACGACATATTGCTGCAATCTCTCCACGGGCGTCTCTCTCCGCCAACATGACTGGGCAAAATCAACACACACACACACACACACACACGGAGCTGAGTGCCGGATACGTCCCTCAGTTTGCCATCAGAGGGAGAGAGAGCGAGAGAAGATACAGCTTTGTCTCAATGAGGCCGTGTATCACCAATAATTTTTATCTGAAAACCTCCTGAAAATGTTCCTGTAAATAAAGTCGATCCTTTTTCAAAGGCATGTGGCTACGGTCTATCTGTCCTAACATTCAGAGCTGAAACTCTTGCCTTTACATCATTTTACATGACTCTAAATGCATTTTTGTGCCATGTTTCTTGAAAATAATATGCTGCTGTTCTTCTTCTGGCCGCTGGGTGGCAGCAGACGCCATGTAATCAGCGCGTGTCCGTGGGCGCGCGTCTGGAGCGCGTTCCTCCGAGAGGAGCTTCGCTATGTAAAAATGAAACGAAAAATGAAAACGGGCTTATCGATAAAGCCCTTCAACATCACGTTTAGTTGCAATATTATCCTTTTATTTGTTTAAATCAAATAATTGACAATTTACAATCATTAAGATGAAAATACATGATGAAATCATTTGAATAACATGAATTGTTTTCATGAAGGAATAAATATAAATTCCTTTCATAAAACATACGTTTAAAACACTACATTTAAAACGCAAACTATATATTTATTTGGAAAATATGAGGAAAAACAACATTGGAAAATTGAGCATTTCTGCTAATTATTTTGTTTATTAAATAAATATTGATTATTAGGCCTAGCCTATTTATAGAAAAACGAAATATCTAATATATGCGACTTTATTGTTTAATTCGTCGTGATTGTTTAATTAACCTATTAAAACCAGGATATTAATAACAACATAGCATAAAAAAACATTATTGATAAATCTGATCAATCTCGGATTCTTGTGAATTTTAGTCTCTTAGATCGATCGATATGAATAATTGGAAAAAGTCGCGCATAAACTTACTATTTAAATTGCGCTTTATTTCACATTTGGTTATTATTAAATGATCAATGTAATAATGCTCCTAATATCATGCGCCGGCCACAACCAAAATCTTTTTTTTAATTTCTAATTGAATTCTATAAGCTATTTTGGGGGGTTAATATGTGTCAACTTATTAAGAGTTTTCATAAACGCGCTTGTTTTCTTTGGGTTAAATAGTGAGAATAAATAACACACGAAAATACATTTTTCTTTATATAAAGGCTAATATTATGAAGGCTAAATTAAATATGTTTAGTGCTTTTTTTAAAAAACGACACGTTTCATGCAAATGACACTATTTGCTAATTTGCTAATAAACGTATTATTTTTGCTAAACGTTCATAAAAAACGAATTATGTTTTTTTTTAATTAAAGGTAAATGTGTATTTTCAATTTACACATTTTTACAATTTCATTTAATTCATGTTCTATAATTAAAGCAGTCATACATTTCAATCCGTATGTTATGTACACGTGGACCAAATTAAATACGGCAGATTCATCATAACCTATATTCATAAACCCTCGCGGGTCCATCTGCGGTTCATTTTTCTGTAGAATATATTTTGAGGTTTTATGTTGCCATTTTTGCTCTACAATTGTGTGTAAAAGAGACTGAACTCAGGCCTGATGGTCTGAAGCACAACTGAGATTGTGTTGTAGATGTTAAGCGCTTTAACAGACTCGAGGTCAGATGGTTTGGTTAAACAGGATGTTGGAAGGCAATGAAACATGTTCAGTAATGTAATAATAAGTGTATGAAAGAGGGTTCAGTTCAGCGTTAGCGGTCAGTGTGGAGCTGCTTTCTGGATTAGGACGGTAGTTCAAATAAAAAGAGTCAACAAAATGAACGATTGGTTTTCAAACCGCATTACACTGGAGTCAAGATCAGTCGCATTTGAAAAAGGTTTTACTTTTGGGGAATTCGGATCACTACCAGCTGACAGATGAAGCAGGTGTCGTGTGAAATCATACAGTCTGTCTCAAAAACTATAGCCTACGATATACGCCCTAAAAAAGGAGCAAAAATAGAAGTGGCCCATCACTTTTATTCCAACCAGAATAAAACACAGACTGTGATGATGACGCGTTACGGTCACGAGCATTGTGAATCCTTCAAAAAAAAAAATAATATAATATTTTTTAAATGTATACAATTATAACACCATTCTTTGTATTGTATTAGCTCTTCATAAAATAAGTAAATAAATTAAACTGTTGTGAGGTTATTTCCTACTGCTGCTATGAGAGTGACAGTAAAATCGATGTTATTAATCTCTCCCTCTTTCCTTACCTATTTATGAAGGCTGAACACTATTGTGGAGTTTTTCTTTTGCTGTTTGAGCAAATGGGAGACAAACAACACATATTTAATGTATTTCATAATTCACTTCACAGGTATAAATGTTCAGCCAACTAATAGTAAAATATGAAAAGGCCAAAGTCAATCATTTTTGCGCGTTCTGGATTGTTGAAGAGCCGTTGGAACAGACGGGGTTTTTTGTTTGAATTTAAACAAAATGGTGGCGATTTCCAGAACAGCGCCCACAGGTCAGCATTGTTTTCTAAGTGAGTATACAAAACATATAATATTCAGCGTTATATATTATATTTCATGTTAATCAAAAGTGAAATTGCATGGAGAACTGCATTTTTAATGTTTGGCCTAAACGTCACCTGGACCACACGCAAAATTGTTTTATTGTGCCGTTGCTAAGGTGTTGTTATGGACGTCTGAGTGTTTTTAGCAAACCCTTCCTGTGGTGTTTTGCTCGATTCCAACTATGGTGTTTTGATAAACATTTCTAAAGGGTTGATAGTGGGTTTATCGCGTTTCTAAACCATTATGGTGTTCTGAGTAGTTTTCAAATTCCAACCCCTTGGTATGATGCCAGGAGTGGCATTATTTAACTGTTGCTATGGTGTCCTGAGTTGCTAAACAGCTGTTATGATCTTCTAAATGGTTAACAAACTGTTTCTATGGTGTTTAGCTGTGTGTTCAACTATTTAGCTGTGTGTTCTGAGTGTTTCATTGATATTGTTCTGAGTGGATTTTTATCGCGTTTCTAAACCTTTACTATAGTGTTCTGAGTAGTTTTAGCCCCGTTGCTATGATGTCCTCCTGAAAGGATGTTGCTATGGTGTTCTGTTTGGATTTTAGCGCATTGCTACAGTCACTATTGTTGTGTTTTGGACGGTTGCCAGGGCATTGCTATGCAGTTGGCGTTCTGAATTGTTTTACCGCGTTGCTATGCAGTTACTAAGGTTTTCTGCGTGGTCGCCAGGGCGTAGTTAAGTAGTTGCTTATCGACCTAAGTAAAAAAAAAGAAGAGCCTAAGCAAAATTTGTCCTTTTACTGGTCACCGACCTCATCTTTCAACACACCATCTTCCCATGTCAGGAGAGAGTCTCTACATGTCTTTCATTCATTCATCACTTAAAAATACATTGCAGACATGAGCCTCCATCTCTCTCTGCTGTCGTCTGTCCATGTTTCTGTCAGGCACTGATCTCTGGTTGGCTGCCGTCTCTCTGCCTGGCACATTGTTCAGAAACACCACCTCCCCTTGAGTTCCTCCTCGATGGCACTGACGCTGGCCTACGGTTGGCACGGCACTAGCTGAATGTGTGCCGCCTTTTGTTGCCCAGAGAACAGGCTGATCCTGGCACAGACTCGCTCTCCTTTCACAGCCCTCCTCCCCCCCGATGCCCTGGAGTCAACTGGCATCATTCCACCAGACATCAGACCGCCCGCCAGCGCCCGCGTGCCCCCGCATGAGCTGCAATACTGGAGCGGTTTCTGCCAGTTATAGGCCTGTGTGTTCTGCTACTACTGCACAATATGCACTGCATTTTTTAAGGTTGGGCGATATGGCAAAAATATATCACGTTTTTTTTTTTTTATCAGGAAGATTGCAATTTATCACGATTCATTTTCACAAATGACTGAACATTTAGAGCAAAGTAGGGGTGCCTTTATAAAAATCTTTATTTCAGTGTTTTATCTTTGTCATATAAGAGTAAAGAAGCAAATTACAAATAAAATACAATAAAATATACAAATGAAATAAAGTGTTTTAAAATTTTAGGGTTGGGCGATATGGCAAAAAAAAAACTTTAATAACCTCTGTGATTCCATCTCTATTAAGAATAAATTACATTTACGTATGCATTTTGCAGATTTTTGTTTGGACGTAATATTTACCATACAAATGTAGAACTTCACGACATGTTCAAACAATTTGCTTCTGTGTGAAAGAACATGTAACATCTTTTAGAGCTAATTTATAATCGGGGAACGTTGGACACTTCACTCGACTGTCGCAGCTTTGAGGGGGCAGGGCATCAGACTCTTTCATTCACTCACCCCATGAATCAGAGTAAGTGTAAGTGTATAATTCTTCATTTAGGACACATAACTACTATTATATCCTCTAGGGATGCACCGATATTTTACATTTTTGGCCGATACCATTAACCGGTAACTCTTTATATTTGACAGTCGATAACCAATATATTGGCCTATAAATCTAAATCCAAATTTTAAAATTAATTTTGAGAGCCTGATTACAAAAACTAACGTCTCACCATTAGAATCCACGTCACAAGCACACAAAATGTTCTTATCATAATTTTAATGTATCCGATATGACAGATTTGCACTTCGTTGCACTGTCACAAATTGCACTTCGCTGTATTTTCCTTTTTTGAAAAGATTTAATCATATTTCAAGCAATTCAAAACCATCATGTTGAACAGTGTGCATCTAAAGTGTCTCGTATTTATCGGCTACAAAATATTTTTTCTTATCGGCCGAATAACGTAAACATCAAAAATAATCTTATATCGGCCGATACCGATATGGTGACCGATATGTCGTGCATCCCTGATATCTTCAGAACAGTCCATGACGACTCTGTCGATTAGATCGAATGTTGTTCTAGTCATGGTGCACTTTGAGATTCAGCTGTCAGTCAGTCAGGTCTGCAGATCGTGAACGAGTCTCAGGTGCTCATTACCATCGCAACAGGTGACTGCTCATTTCGTGTCAGAATCATGTGATCATTCAGGTGACTGCTCATTTCAGTGTCAGAATCATGTGATCATTCAGGTGACTGCTCATTTCGTGTCAGAATCATGTGATCATTCTCACAGGGTCTCTAGGGTGGTGATGGCGCAGTGGATAAGACACATTCCTTTGGTGTGAGAGACCCGGGTTCGAATCCACTGTGACACCAATGTGTCCCTGAGCAAGACACTTAACCCCTAGTTGCTCCAGAGGCGTGCGACCTCTGACATATATAGCATTTGTAAGTCGCTTTGGATAAAAGCGTCAGCTAAATGAATAAATGTAAATGTCTCACGCTCTGCGCCTCAGCCTGACCTCGCAAAGGCAGAAGTTTCACAGAGCCAGATGCCTGGCAGCATGTTTTTAATCATGTATGTTTGCACATTTGCTCAAATTTCTTTGTGCTGATGTAACGTAAATTCTGTTTCTCTTTATATTGACACACACAAGATATTCATTTAAAAGAAAAACAGCGTTTTGTTGATCACATGACAATGAATGTTGAGTTGTTTTGACCAGATGATCTGCTCGTTCGATGTCCATTCTTGATTCGTGGGATGTGCAGTACAGTGTATTCTGGGAAAATCTGAAGAAAGCTTGTGATTGGCTTAAGAATTCGAATAGCACAAACCATTTTTAATTTTACTGAAAGTCAGAAAGTTTATGATATTAAGTGATGATTAGAGCCCGACCGATAAAGGATTTTGAAGGCCGATACCGATACAAATATTTTTGGGTTTTAAAATCCGATATATCGGCCGATATTTTATTTATTTATTTTTAAACTGGACATGATAGTCACAAATTTTGTCATGCTTATTTGAGTTAAGAGAACTGATGGGGATGTTCTTTTAATTGTTATTCAACCAATGTATGTATCGTGACCAACTCAACGAGTTTTGCCAACAGGAACGGTGTAGAGTGCCCTCTGATGGACAAACTATACAACTCCAACACTCATGACATGGTTCAAGCGTGTTTCGTCCTTTTTTATTTTATTTTTGAAATATTCGTTTATCGGCCATTATAACTGCCGATACCGATAGTTTTGAAAATGCCTAATATCGGCTGATAATATCGGCCTGCCGATATATCGGTCTGGCTCTATTGATGATGATCATCCACTATTATCTATAATACTCAAGTCACCTTCATTTTTATAACGCTTAATATAATTATGGAATATGTATTCTAAGAATTACTGCTGTTAAAAATGTCTCCACAAATATAGTGATAAAGTGATTTGAATGGAAGAACATTTATTTGAAATAGCTATTTTTATTTGAAATGACTAAATATGTATGCAAATATTTGAAATGACTAAATCAACAAGTATGTGGGTTTCATTTAGCCTAAATAAAATTATATTTTTCTAGTTTTATTATATCATTAAGACATTACATGGTATGTTTATTGTAGCGATGCACCGATATGAACATTTTTGGATGATACCAATAACCGATAATTCTTGATATTTGAAAACCGATAACCGATATATTGGCTGATAAATCTAAATCCAATTTTTTTCATAATTTTTGAGAGCCTGATTACAAAACCATAAGTCTTACCATTAAAATCCACTTCTCAAGCACAAAATTATAATGTTCTCATCATAATTGTATGTAGCCGATATGACAGATTGAGCTGCACATGTTCACTTTACTGTATTTTCCTTTTTTTGAAGTGATTCCAATAATATTTCAAGCAATTCAAAACCATCACGTTGAACATTGCACATCCGAAGTGTCTCAGCTGGAGGAAATAATACATTATTTATCGGCTTTTAAATATATCGGCCTAATTTTCGTATCGGCCCGATAACGATAACATTAAAAACAAACATATATCGGCGGATGGCGATATGGTGGCTGATATATTGTGCATCCCTAGTTTATTGAGCAGTTTTCTTTGTGCGGAACGGTTGGTGTCTGTTTATCTTTCAGTCAGTGCATTTGTCATTGTGTTTTTTGTACTTCTGCTCTTCGGTGTGGTCAGTTTTGATTTTAAATCTGTTGTGACGTCTAGAATGATCCCGGTCTCACGTAGAGCGCTAGTTGTGTCTAGTGAAGTGGAAGAGGACCGAACATGTCATTTTAAACCCGTGGATATGAAGAGAACCGCACAGATCTGGGATATCAGCGGCGTGTGTTATTAAGGCTGTCAGTGCTGGCATATGGCAGACGCTTTGACGCTGAGCTTTTGTGTGTCTTTTATATGGTTTCTGTGCGCTCTCTTCACATATGTTACAGCATCTTAAGACACATCACACCTGAACTAAAAAAACACACAGACAAGAGTGTGGAACTTGACAATCTGTGGTACAGGAAGGTTTTATCTCTGACTCAATCATGCTTTTAAACTCTTTAAATTGATTCTCACTTGTCAAATTATGTAAAATTGAGGTTTTAGAAGTTTTTTTAATGCAATAGTTTGCCCTGCAATTCTTACACCTTTGTAAGTTGGATAGAAAATGATATTTTTTCCAGTTTTTAATTAGTTTGTTTGCTTTTTGTGATTTTTATAGATATTTTTTTTTAAATATTGCTTTCTATTTTTTTTTTATTTCAATTTTAGTTATAGAGTGCCAAAGTTATGACATCACTCTGTAGGCCAAAACGCAGAAGTGAGTTAGCATTTTTAGCATAGTTCCCTCGCTCTAAAGCCTATGGGATTTTTGAATGGGTTTTTGCTAAATTGCCTGAAATAAGGTTTGTGGTGAACAAAGCCTCTAAATATTTTCAAGTTTTGATCTATGACATAGAACACACAGTTATAACCTGCTTGTGGTTTTTTAAACTTTGTTGTGTCTGATTGTTTTTTTTTTTTAAATCTTTATATAGGCTTCAAAATGTATACATTTTCAGACTGATCTCATGAAGTAGCGTGTGTATGACACGCCAATTCGTATTTCCATTTTTGGCGTGCTATCAAGACGCATAATCGCTTTTCAGCATGTTTATGAACGCCGTTGACTTAACGTTATTACTGTATATAAAAATATATGACTTACCTCAACCTAACCGTCTCTGGGGTTAATGGCATTTATGACTGGACATTTGACGGCGTGTACAGACACGCAGAATCACTCGGACGTTAATGGCGTAGACATACACGCATACACGCGGATACAGGCGGATAGCTCAAAATGCGTAGAGATAACACGCCACTTGACTCGAAAGTGGTGTGTATGTTTACACTAAAGTCATGATGTCATGTTGAAATTTTGGATTAACTTGTAAAGATTATCTTGCTAGACAAAACGTTTAAGGGTCACAAATCTTTGTTGAACACAGATCTTATTTT
The DNA here is from genome assembly GCA_038021265.1 of Cyprinella venusta. NCBI lineage: Eukaryota > Metazoa > Chordata > Actinopteri > Cypriniformes > Leuciscidae > Cyprinella > Cyprinella venusta. Next base: position 20,596,467 of record CM075880.1, on the reverse strand, counting down.
TTGTGATTTTCCAAAAGTCTATGGGGAAAATGCATTGCTTTTCGACCGAGGGAACCCATGCGCCGCTAGCTTGCGAGTTGTCCTACAAATTGACGTCATCACTTCGGCACTCTAAAGTGTTTAAACAGGGTATATACAGTATTCCTTAAGTTAAATTTACTACTTTTTAATACCTTTTTTACTACCTTCAGAATTTTTTTAAAAACCATCACGACACTGAATTAAGTGTTAATCAGCAGCAACCTTTCTATTATTTACACAGATTTTGACATTTATAACATATAAAAATGGCAAAAGATCTGCTGCGTGACTGGATTTAATAGGGGAAACTGCGAAAATGCGACTAAAACGAATAATTTTATCAATTTAAACTAAATGTTGGATTCAATATAGTGTTCCTCACAACTTACTAAAGATCCAGTGATCCGTGGATATTGACATGCAGCCAGGAATCGTGTTGCCTGACATTTATGTTTGCCTGATTTCGACACCGGAGAAATAAAAGCAATATAGACCTAAACATAAAGCAAATTTGCCTGTGAAAGCTTTATGTAAATACAATATAGGCAGGTCTAAATCCGGGTGATCACTTGTTCACAGATGATGTCGATCGACCAGTGAATATGGCGTCAGCATCAAACATAGACAGACACGAAAGATCTTTGATTGTGCCCAGACAAGCTAAAGCCCATATTTAAATGGACTAACGCAAACACAGAATAGGACACCTGGTAGTCTGAAAAAAATAATACCTAATTTTTAAAAAATAATACCTCTCAGACTACATTTAACACTTTTAATGGCCTTAAATTTGACAATTTTGATTTATCACTTTTTAATACTTTTTAAAACCCCGCGGACACCCTGCTAAATGTTTTGCCCAGACAACAATTCTAATTTTTATTTAGTTTCAGCTTTTCAAGTATCTTATTTAATTTCAGCTTTATTTCAATTAACAGATGTTTTAGTTCTATTTAGTTTTATTAGTTTTTTTAGTTTTTAGCTAAATTTATTTGTTTATTGCCAATACAACATTTCTAGTTTTCATTTAAAGATTTTTAACTTATATTGATAGATTTTTTCAGCTTTATTCCAATTAACAGATATTTTAGTTTTAGTTAACAATAATAACACTGCTCATTAGCAGTCTTTTTGTGGTTTAATATTCACTGACACTATTCCAAATCACAACTTTGAAGTGTACAGCCCTGCATTTGATTTAATTTTTTAACTTGCCAAATTCCACGACATTTCGACCCACTAAATTCTATTTTTATGACTGGATTCTGTCTGATTGAAGAAATCATTAAGGCCTATATGATAGTTTTATGCTTTTATGGAGTTTTTAAGTCGTTATTCATGTCAGGATGATCTAGAGCTGCACAACCCTCTTTTAGTTTTTTTTTTTTTGTGTCATACAGGTTGGAAACCACATAAACGATTTTAACATTACAAAATTGACTCGTGTGCTAAAATCTCAGCTGCACTGAATCAATCAGCATTTCTGAATATAATATTCTCTGATATGTTTGACCAAGAGCCGTGTTTCTGTTCTGGAAAACTAGAAGGTTATTTAGTGAGAGATTCTCTCATGTGGAGAGACATTTAGGTCACAATAAAAAAGATCTTTGTCGTGTGTGTGTGTGTGTGTGTGTGTGTGTGTGTGGAGGAAGAGGAAGAGGAGTTCTACCCCTGCGGCACAGAAATTGCCATGTCATAATTTATGACTTAAAAAGCATGAATGTTTCAGCATGCAGAGAGAGGCGGCACATTCTGTTTGAGGCAATCATTTCCTTAGTGAATGATTTATATGTGTCATATCAAAGTTTTATAGGATAAACAGTAACATCAACACTGTGCCACAGACCTGCAGGAATTCAACCTTCCAACTTTCACATCCAAGCGCTGCTCACGTTACAGGGAAACACAGTTTAGTTCGGACTACACGGAGAATCAAACACCGGCTTTGGGAATTTAACACACTTCTGATTTATTTTTATCTGCGATCTTTGAAATGGCTTTCCTTGAGTATTTGAACAGGTGTAAAATTATAAGAGGTGATGACGATAACAAAAATAATGCAACTATTTCAACTTTTATAATCGCTAGGACCAATTTTTTAATGCTATGTCACTTTTAAAACTTGAACACAACAGCAGGTTATATGAGCTAAAGTGAGGATTGTTTATCATTTCCTGGCACAAAATGCATTCAGTGACTATATCTTTAAAATTATTAAGATTATTTCTCTCTCAGACACTAATATCGACATTTTGCACAATTTGCAGAACGAGTTTTCTAACACACAGAGTTTAATGTTTTCAAATAAAAGAATCTCAGGATATAGGCTAATGTAATGTATGCTAATCATAAAATGTGTTCAGAAATTGTGACAAATGAGCCCATGAGCCCAAATTTTTATGAGCCCAAATTGTCAACTTGCCAACAGTGAATTGTTACGCAAATTATGATGAATGGATGCACTTTTATGATGAATAGATGCAATTTTATGACGGATAGATCCACTTTTATGATGGAAAGATGCACTGTTATGATGGATTCACTTTTATGATGGACAGATGCTCTTTTATCATAGATGCACTTTTATGATGGATAGATGCACTTTTATGATGATGAATAGATGCATTTTTATGATAGATGCACTTTTATGATGAATAGATGCATTTTTATGATAGATAGATGCACTTTTATGATGGATAGATGCACTTTTATGATGGATAGATTCTCTTTTATGATGGATAGATGCATTTTTATGATAGATAGATGCACTTTTATGATGGATAGATGCACTTTTATCATGGACAGATGCACTTTTATGATGAATAGATGCATTTTTATGATAGATACACTTTTGTGATGGACAGATGCACTTTTATGATGAATAGATGCTCTTTATCATGGATAGATGCACTTTTATCATGGACAGATGCACTTTTATGATGAATAGATGCATTTTTATGATGGATAGATGCACTTTTATGATGGATAGATGCACTTTTATCATGGATAGATGCACTTTTATCATGGACAGATGCACTTTTATGATGAATAGATGCATTTTTATGATGGATAGATGCACTTTTATCATGGACAGATGCACTTTTATGATGAATAGATGCATTTTTATGATGGATAGATGCACTTTTATGATGGACAGATGCACTTTTATGATGAATAGATGCTCTTTTATCATGGATAGATGCACCTTTATGATGGATAGATGCACTTTTATTATGGATAGATGCACTTTTATCATAGATAGATGCACTTTTATCATGGACAGATGCACTTTTATGATGAATAGATGCATTTTTATGATAGATGCACTTTTATGATGGACAGATGCACTTTTATGATGAATAGATGCTCTTTTATCATGGATAGATGCACCTTTATGATGATAGATGCACTTTTATTATGGATAGATGCACTTTTATCATGGATAGATGCACTTTTATCATGGACAGATGCACTTTTATGATGAATAGATGCATTTTTATGATGGTTAGATGCACTTTTATGATGGATAGATGCACTTTTATGATGAATAGATGCATTTTTATGATAGATGCACTTTTATGATGGACAGATGCACTTTTATGATGAATAGATGCTCTTTTATCATGGATAGATGCACCTTTATGATGGATAGATGCACTTTTATTATGGATAGATGCACTTTTATCATGGACAGATGCACTTTTATGATGAATAGAATAGATGCATTTTTATGATGAATAGATGCACTTTTATGATGGATAGATGCACTTTTATGATGGATAGATGCACTTTTATCATAGACAGATGCAGTTTTATGATGAATAGATGCATTTTTATGATAGATGCACTTTTATGATGAATAGATGCTCTTTTATCATGGATAGATGCACTTTTATGATGAATAGATGCATTTTTATGATGGATAGATGCACTTTTATGATGAATAGATGCATTTTTATGATGGATAGATGCACTTTTATGATGGATAGATGCACTTTTATCATGGACAGATGCACTTTTATGATGAATAGATGCATTTTTATGATATGGTGCTCTTTTATGATGGATAGATGCACTTTTATGATGGATAGATTCTCTTTTATGATGGATAGATGCACTTTTATGATGGATAGATACACTTTTATCATGGACAGATGCATTTTTATGATGAACGCATTTTTATGATAGACGCACTTTTATCATGGATAGATGGACTTTTATGATGATAGATGCACTTTGATGATGGACAGATGCACTTTTATGATGAATAGATGCAATTTTATGATGGATAGATGCACTTTTATGATGTATAGATGCAATTTTATGATGAATAGATGCAATTTTATGATGAATACATGCACTTTTATGATGGACAGATGCTCTTTTATGATGGATAGATGCACTTTTATGATGGATATATGCACTTTTATCATGGACAGATGTACTTTTATCATGGACTGATGCCCTTTTATGATGAATAGATGCACTTTTATAATGAATGCACTTTTGGACATGCCTTTAGGGTTTTAGCTCTCTCTTTCTTGTCCTTCCAGTGTTTTTGTGTTCTTCTCTGCCACCTCCCTGCCGATTATTATTATTTAGGAATCTTGTGTTTTGATTGAATTATGTTGATTAGTCTTTAAGTTCTGCTCAGTAGTCTAGTTTATTTTGAGGATATAAGTAAGATGTGTTGGTTAAGTTCAGCTCTAATGTTAACAAATGAAAGCGTACAGTATTACAAAGTGTTGCATTTGTGTGTGATTGAATGTGTCAGTGATGAAGTTTTAGACACATGGCATCATTAATTCAACACCAGCTTTAATCTTCCAACTCTCATTGACTCTTTTCCTGATTAGAACTGCTATTTTCCTGGTAAACGTGAAATGAAAGGTAGATCTGGGTGTGCTGTGGTGCCAGGCCCTCTGTGTGGCCGACCTGTCGTCTGAGGGCAGGAATCTAATTGATTTTTATAAGAGATTTGCTTTGCAGGTTTTCTCTCTCTCCCCCCCAACTGCAAATGAAATGTAATTTTGAATGAATAATGCATCTTCCCTAAAGGCTTCCAAATATTTAAAAGCGTGCAAGAGGGGGAAAAAAAGAGCACCAAAGCGTTTACGTGACACCGGAAATTGGCAAGGCATCCATCAACACACACAGACGCCAGCACACACAGGGGTATCAGTGTGTTGTGCGTGATGGGTAGACGTCTGCAGGGGGCATTTTACAAAGGATTCTGGGATCTCAGACGCACGCAGAGAGGACACTACACTCGTTACAGCTCATTAAAGAGCTTACGATGATTATTTTAACAGTGTGGGAGTCTGTGACCATGATTTTGTTGAATATCTATCGGACGGATTATGGCTAATATTATATTACCATGAGTATCATGCTGATTCTTTATCATATAAAGCTGATTGACTGAACACATGCTAGGCGCTATACCTGCTATTTTACTAGCAAACCTCAAGCGCTAAGTAGTATTAAAGTTCAGCCTCCTACAGCGTGAATGAATGAAACATTAAATCAAGCACTTGCCTTATAGACGCACAAGTTAGGGGAAAAGACTTCGCAAAGAAGAATGTAAGTTTATTTTCCCCAGTCTTTGGTGTTTTTATAAAGGCTTGTTGCCGAAACGTTAGTAAAAAAAAAGTGTGTTCAGTAATATTTGTTTTATTATAATTTTTTTCTTAAATACTTGATTCTGATTAGCTAAGCAACATTGAGCAAATATTTTTGAATTATGATGCATGCTGGATTCGGAAGCTTGTTTAAAATAAATGAATAAAACTTTTTAAAAATGAATTTTTTTTTAATCCCACAATTCTTTCTGACTTTTTTTAGTTTATTTTGAGTTTATCTTGCAAGTTGCAATTCTAACTTTTGTATTGCAAGTCTGTCTGACAGTTTTCTCAGAATTGTGAGTTTATATCATAATTTGAGAAGAAATGTCAAATATAAACTTGTTGCAGTTGCAAGTTTAAAGAGTCTGAATTGTGAGTGAAAAAGTTGCAATAACCTTTCTATTTATTTTATTCAATGCAGAAACAAGCTTCCACGTATTTGTTTGTTGCTGACTAATGGAAATGGAATTGGAGATCTTCATAGGAGGGAATTCATTCCAAAATATAAATTATCATCCTGTTTGACGTAAGATATTTAAAAAAATGTCTCCTCTATTTTATTTATTTTTTTGTCCATACAATGAAATAGGTGAATTTTTGTCAATAGGCTCCAATCAATGTTGTTTAGACCCCAAAAGTCTTGTTGCACAGAATAAAGAAAGACATTCTGGTTCGGGCGACATGAGTGCGAGTAAGATGACAGAAAATGAATTTTAAAATATGTAATGGACATAAAGGTTTTGATACCCTAGATGTCTAGAAGCTCAGGAGTCAGGGTTAGTTCACCCAAAAATGAAAATTCTGTCAGTATTTACTCACCCTCATGTTGTTCCAAACCTCTATGTGTTTATTTCTGCTGCTGAACACAAAGGAAGATATTTGGAAGAATGTTTAAATCAAACAGATCTCATTCCCCACTACCATACATACTAACCCTTTAAAGTAAGAAAAGGAAAACATCGCTCAGAAGAACAAGTAGTAATCAATAAGGAACACCCTAATGAGAGAGAACCTTAACAGAGAAATAAATGTTACATCTTAGCTGGTAACTACTAGTATTAAATTAAGCTAAATAATATGTGTAGATTTTTTTTTCTCAATAATCTTGGTTTCAAAGCAGCTTTACAGAAAATACAATATCTTGATATCGTCATGCCTTAGACTCAATTAGATTAGAGCTGAGCAATAACAGTTACATCCAGAGCCAGACCGATATCGGCCGATATTCGGCATTTTCCAAACTATCGGTATCGGCTGTTATAATGGCCGATAAATGAATATTTCAAAAATAAAAACGGACGAAACACGCTTCAACCATGTCATGAATGTTGGAGTTGTATAGACCATTTCAAAAGACGTAAACAACACTGGCCCAGAAGCACTTCCTGTTTCAGTTTTTTAACACTACATAAAAGCTGGGATAAAATACAACCAACAGAACATTTAAAACTGAATCAAAAAGTTAAACAAACATCTTTAAGAAGTTTTCTTTACATGTGAAATAAAGAAAACAGTTACAAACTGAAACAGGAAGTGCTTCTGGACCAGTGTTGTTTACGTCTTTTGAAATGGTCTATAGTTACAGTAGTAGTAACTCATGATCCAGCCAGAGTCGGGCAGAGAGAACCAGTTATCCGCGAGTGAGATCATCGGTGAAGTGTGTTCATGGTGAGTTGGTCACGAGACATACATTACTTGAATAACAATTAAGAACATCCCCATCAGTTCTCTTAACTCAAATAAGCATGACAAAATTTGTGATGCTGTTACATAAGCCGAGAGTGAAGCGGAATCAGCTAGTAATATTTACGTTACGTTCTTACAGTGTAGTTGTCTGACTGACTCCTTTTAACTTTTGACAATGTGACTGAAGTATTTCTTTAATAGCGCGTGAAAGTTATAGTAATGAGACACATCATCTCTCCTTGGCCTGTTATATTGAAAATGTATGTTTTACAATTTGCAGTATAGCTAAATTATGACTCATCATAGACTAGCTAATCACAAAGTTAGCTAATGCCACGATCATCAGTGGAAGGCCGCTAACTTTAACATTAATGAGCTTTGGTTCCTCTGTTCTGTTGCGACAATAAAAGAAACAAGTTTCTTTTTAAAATGCATTATCATCTTATTTTAGTTAAAACTCATACATAACTACAAAGAACTAATGTTAGGGAAATCTGTTAATGTTTTGTTGCGCGTTTCTGAAAAAAAAAAAAAAAATCGGCCGATATATAGAATTTTAAAACAAACAAATATCGGTATCGGCCTTCAAAATCCTTAATCGGTCAGGCTCTAATTTCCAGATAATAATTTCTGTACATTTTTCAGTTTATAGCCGAAGCAACATTTCTAGTTTTTGTTTAGTTGAATATTTCAAACCAATATTTGTATTTTTATTTCATTTCAGCTAACAGAAATACGTTTAATAGTTTAGCAGTAAACCCTGGACTTGGACATGCTTGTATATTTTTCTAAGTGGAAGCTTAAAAACTCAAATCAGTATTTCTTTATAAAAAAAATTATAGCTGTGCAATTCAATATACAGTGCGAGTATGTGATAATAGCTGATTGACTGTATGTCGTCCATTACATATATTGATGCAGTGATTTAGAAATGCATTTAATAAGACAGAGAAAATCCTTCATAAAATATCCAGTTTTCTTTGTTCCCAGAAGAAAAGCAAAGATGAGCATTTTTCTGTGATCCCGAGAGCGAGGGGCCACTCTGGCAATCTGGAGCAAATATCTGATTAACATTCAGCCGCACTTTATCTGAACAGAATACATCATCACGTTTGGCACCGGACCCAATCAGACCATTGAGAAGCTTCACGAGCCAGATTTATTCAAGCGCTGCCAGAAACGTAACTCTGATTGGTCCTCCATTTAGAACATGCCGACCCACAATGCATTCCGTCCTTGTTCCGTTCTACAATTCAATCTGAATCAAAATCAACTTCCTGTGTTTCTTTATTACAGTGACAATTAAGGGAAATGAGCCCTTCCTGTCCAACAACTCATTCTCATGGAAAGTAAGATAAAATCCATAAATATCTTCAACATATAACAAGTAGGTTACACTTCAATAGAAGGTCTCATTTTTAAACATTAATTAACAGTCTGAAAAATGGGTGTAGGATTTACGTTGAAACTGAAATGAAAATTTCACAAATAATTACAAAGAAACAGCAAGTAACACATTAAATTAAACGTGAACATGTTTTAGTGCATAAACTAACAATGAAAAATACTTCTAAAGCATATTAGTTAATGTTAATTCTAATATTTACTAATAAATTCAGAATCAAAAGTTGCATCTGTTAATATTATGTTAACTTGAACTAACAATGAACCATTGTATTTTATTAACTAGAGTTATCAAAGATTAAAAAATACTGTAACAAGTGTTTTTTTTTATCATAACAATGTTAAAGTCTGAGGGAAGGAGGTGAGAACCCATGAACAGTAAACATATTTAATCACCAAATAAACCTAAAGAACATAATGAAAATAAAGTGGAAGCCAATCAAAAGCAATTTTCTTAAAATAAAATGTACTTTATTAAAAATAAAGAATTAAATTTAGAAACTAAAAATTAAAAATAGAAGATAAAATAAACATATTTTATTAAATAAAATATAAATATTAGTTAAAATATTTAACTAAAGAATTAGAAACATTAACTTGCCAATTAACTGAAATAAGTTGAAGTACTAAAAATTATGGCAGCCAATAGGGATGATTGCTGCATAAACTAAAATAAAGCACAAAACATATAGTCCAGGCCTGGTCCTCTCTCATCCTTCACTGTTGTCACTCCTCCTTTTGTCCTTCCGGAGCTCTTCCGTGGGACTCGGGGCTGGTGTGGCAGTCAGGTGACGCTCATTAGCGTTTTGTTCCATTCCCGCGGCTCTCGGCCCCGCCCTGCTTGCCACAGCATCTTCTCGTTACACTTCCCTTGACTTACATTCATGCTCATGGTTTCACTGTGTTCCTAAGTTCAAATTTGGTGAACTCTGACCTGCGAAGTCGCATCACGTTAAGATGCGTCATAGTGTGTGTGACCTCTTTCCTGCATTAAAAGAAAGATATTTTTGCACTGAAGATGAGTAGACTGTATGTTTTTACATTTTGGATAGAATGTATAACTATTTGTTGAATGTTGAATTTGTTTATAAAAAAGATGCAGTGGAGTGACATATGCCGCCCGTTACAGTGTCCATATAAATTTCCTATGCTCAATGTCTGGTGTGACCATGGTTTTAGTGATTATAAAAGGAGGGAAGGAGGACAGGAGGGAAGGAAACAAAGGCAAACGAAACCAAGACTGGAAGGAAGAAAGGAAGAAAGATGGGAAGAAAGGAGGGAAAGAAGGAAGGAAGGAAAAATGATGGGAAGGAAGACTGAAAGGAAGGAAGGAAGGAAGGAAGGAAGGAAGGAAGGAAGGAAGGAAGGAAGGAAGATGGGGAGGAAGACTGAAAGGAAGGAAGATGGGAAGGAAGACTAAAAGGAAGTAAGGAAAAAGATGGGAGAGAAGGAAGGAAAAAGATGGGAAAGATGACTGAAAGGAAGTAAGGAAAAAGATGGGAGAGAAGGAAGGAAAAAGATGGGAAGGAAGACTGACAGGAAGGAAGGAAGGAAGGATGGAAGGAAGGAAGATGGGAAGCAAGGAATGAAAAAAGATTGGAAGGTAGACTGGAAGGAAAGAAGTAAAAAAGATGGGAAGGAAGGAAACAAGGATTGAAAAAAGATTGTAAGGAAGACTAGAAGGAAAGAAGTAAAAAAGATGGGAAGGAAGGAAACAAGGATTGAAAAAAGATTGTAAGGAAGACTAGAAGGAAAGAAGTAAAAAAGATGGGAAGGAAGGAAAAAAGATGGGAAGGAAGACTGAAAGGAAGGAAGTAAGGAAAAAAGATGGGAGGGAAGGAAAATGGGAAAGAAGGAAGGAAGAAAAGATAGGAGGGAAAGAAGCTAATGGAACCTTATGGAAACCAATGGAACTACACTGATTTCTTCAGTGTAAAAAGTATTTATGTATTGTTTTTCAATTCAAATATCTAAAAAAATCTTAAATTAAGATATATTTACCGAAGAAGCAAAATGACTGAAGATATTAAGTCTTGTTTTCTGAAAATAAAGTGAGCTTGTGCTTAAAACAAGATCAAATATCTACAAATGGGCTCAGAAAAATTAATTTAATCTAAAGAAAAAAATTACTTCATTAAATGATTTTAGAAAATACATTAATATTTAATGATATTTCTGGTTTTAAATAAAAAAAAAAGATTTTTCTTAATTTATTATATAAATTCTTGTGCAAATTTCGCTTTTCTAGTAAATGTTGATTTATGAATGTTTAGATATTTGTGCTGGAAAATGACAAAAATACTGTATGAGAAAGTAAAATTTTGCAGTGTCCTGGAACCGTATTGTGAAGTGTTGTCTAATATGACTGACTTTAGGACAGTTTTCCTGTGATTTCAGGCTCTTTCATGATGTCTGCGAGCCATGTGACTGAACGCCTCGCGATCTCTCCTTCACATGAGGTCAGTGTCTCTCTGGCCGTTAAATGACTGCAGTGTCGTGAGTGTGTGTTCGCTTCATTTACTGTTGTCCAAACATCTGTCTGTCTCGCTCTCTCTCCCTGCAGGTTTGTGTTTATGGCATTAGTGCTGTCTCACATGGCTGTACTTCACAAGGAGGATATGTGTAATTATATTAAACATGCTCCATCTACTAACGCCCCGCTCAACACACACACACGCACACACACACGCTTTCTGCACTGCCTGGATAAGCAAATCTCTCTCTCTCTCTCCCTCTCTGTATGTGTCTCTCGCCCCCGCCACATCTCTGCACCCTCTAAATTCTCGTCACGGTCGTTAAGGGAAATTATATTTACTGTATGTTTGTTCATCTGTGAGTTCTCTTTATTTTCTAATGTGAACTATCAAGTGCAACACTGCTCATCCACTTCTTCAGCGGCTTTGCTTATACGGATTGTATTTTTTCTAGTGGGATTTTATAAAGTCTTTGTTAAAGAGTTATAAGCCATGATCCGACCAGCTACGACGTGAATTGCAAACTTTGTTTTGAAGCAGGAAGTATTTAAGATTTTAAAGACTTTATTTAGGGAAAGAAATGCAGTCCCATGACGCATTGCCAGTGACATAATTAAAAAACTACAGAGAAATATAAAAATATTGATTTAAAGCTATATATATATATATATATATATACACACACACACACACACACACACACACACACACACACAGTATTTATATATATATATATATATATATATATATATATATATATATATATATATATATATATATATATATATATATATATATAATTCTTGCTTTAACAATCTCATAAGCTTATAAGTTTTAAAAAATCGAATTAAAAATCAGTTCCCCTAATCAGAACAACTGTTCATATACAGTATATGTATATACAGTATATATATATATGTATATATATTGCACGTTGCAACTATGGTAACCATTATGTATCAAAAAGCTATGACAGGATGTCTTCTAATAGCACTTCGTTGAGTGTTCCTTCGGGTGAACAGGTTTGTTATTTCAAACAAACAGCAACTTTACACAACGAATAAATGAATTTTTCAGAATGAATTACTGTGAAAAACATGAAACTATTGTAATAAGTAGTTAAAGGAGTAGTTTACTTTAAGAAAAAAACTTTTGGTGATAATTTACTCACCCCCATGTCATGCAAGATGTCCATGTCATTCTTTCTTCAGTCGAAAAGAAATTAAGGTTTTTGATGAAAACATTCCAGGATTTTTCTCCATATAATGGACTTCATTAGGAACCAAACGATTCAAGGTCCAAAAGACAGTTTCAGTGCAGCTTCAAAGGGCTTTAAACGACACCAGACGATGAATAAGGGTCTTACCAAGCGAAACGAGTGGTCATTTAAAAAAAATAACAAAGTTTAAGTTTTACGAACGAGTTCGAACAGGAGTGTCACAAACGTGCATCACAGAACAGAGCAAAGCGAGCATTTGTGCTTATAAAACCTAAACTTAAAAAAAAAGTGATCGTCGTTTCGCTAGATAAGACCCTTATTCATCGTCTGGAATCATTTAAAGCCCTTTGAAGCTGCACAAAACTCTCATTTGGACCTTGAGCCGTTTGGTTCCCAATGAAGTCCATTATATGGAGAAAAATCCTGGAATGTTTTCATCAAAAACCTTAATTTCTTTTCGACTGAAGAAAGAAAGACATGGACATCTTGGATGACATGGGATTTTTTCAAAGATTTTTTAAAAGTGAACTTCTTTAGGCCGTCTTAATTCGTTAAAAATTTTCTGAAGTAGCCTACGTGTCACGGGGTGGAAGAAGGATGACGGAGATCAAAGTAGAAATAACACTTTATTTAATATATCAAAACTCAGAAACAGGTTGACAGGTGCGACAGCGTGTAAAACACAAACAATACCGGACAATGAGGTGAAGACAGGCAGGAACTTAAATACACAGTGAAGGTGATTACAGAATGACAGGCAGCTGTGCGGGAGGTGATCAGTGTCCATGGAAACAGATTGATGGCGGAAAACTGAGATGAGGAACACACGTGGCAAATCAAAACAAACAGACAGTCCAAAGAAGCCTAACGGTGACATATCGCCCCCCTCCGGCAAGGCGCGACCTCACGCCGTAAAAAAATGACAGAGGGGGGACTGGAGGAGGTCCTGGAGGTGGACGAGATGGTGATGAAGTACAGGAGAGAGGCTGAAGTGACAGGGTAGTGAAGGGACGACGACGATTCCCTGATGGCACAGGTGGAGATGGCCCGGTGGCGCGGACCCAGAGCCGCCCCGTACCGACAGCCCACGGCAGAGTAGATGGAGGAAGAAACCAGATGGCGAGGAGACTGACGGTAGCTAGGGGATGACTCGGTGGCAGGATCTCTCGGCGGAGACGGAGAGCCGATGTACTCCAACGACGTCGCAGGAATAGGAGACCCCGGCGACATCGCGGCGATGAGTGCTGGAGTTGTAGCCAGAGTGCCCGAGAGCTGAGGTGGAGTGAGGGAGGACAGAGGTGACGCTGAAGGGAAGGAGGAGCCCGCTGAAGCCAAAGGGGTGGATAGATGGAGCGTAGCGGACTGACCGTAAGTCCGTGGCGCAGGCAGAGTGACGACTGACCAAGGGGGAGCCGGCAGGATGAGGGAACCCACTGCAGCTGAAGGTTCGAGGGTTTCTGGTGGAGGCGCAGGTGGGAGGAGCCAAGACGGAGCTGGCCGGTCGACAGGCCGAGATGGAGTGCAGCGGACTGAAGCTGGAGGCGAAGCCAAAGGATCCTCATGCACTGGCGCTGTGGATGGTGGGCTGACCTGCAGCTCGACATTGGGGAGACTCCTCGAAGACGGTGCAGGGCTGCACACATCGAGCAGCGGTGGGGTTGGAGGACTGGTTGAGATGGGTGTCACCATGGTAATGAACTGATAGAAGGCAGGGCGGATACAGCCACTGGACAGATCGGAAGATGATGAAGATGCAGATGACGGGTGGGATAGGGCGGGGAAAGTATCATTGTAACTGAAGTTCATCAGCCAGTCCTCTTGTCCCATAGATTTGGTCCCCTCGTCCGTAGATGTTGTGGGCTCACACCTCTGGTCAGACTCCTGTTGGAGCTGCTCCTCCGGGGCGAGGGTCAGCTCTGTCCTCTTCGTCTTGGGCTCTGGCTGACGCGTCGCGGCGGGTGGTAGCTCTCCGTCTGCTGGGGGCACACACGAGATCTCCGCTGTCGAGGGTGGTGATCCTGGCTCTGGATCTGGCTGTGTTCTGGATCGGGCTTCGACGCTCTGCAGACACCTGAAGATGGCCTCCATCCAGTTCAGGTTAGAGGTGTCTGGGTGGTCGATATGCTGGTGGAAGGTGGCCCCGATCCAGAACAGGGTCTTCAGGGTTTCGTCATCGAGGGGGCTGGTAAATGCAAGGTCAAAAAAGTCTTTGGGGAAAGACCAAAAATCCTGGCTCTTTTGAGCAAGGGCAATGATGTCACAATTCATCTTGTTTGGATCCGGTATTCTGTCACGCGGCGGATGAAGGTTGACTGAGATCCAAGTAGAAATAACACTTTCTTTAATATAGCAAAACTCAGGAACAGGTAAACAGGTGTGACAGCGTGTAAAACACAAACAAAACCGGAAAATGAGGTGAAGACAGGCAAGAACTTAGACGAGGAACACACGTGGCAAATAAAAACAAACAGACAGTCCAAAGAAGCCTAACGGTGACACTACGTGCATAAGTTATCATCATCAACTTTTAACTATAAATATCCATCTGTCTATATCATAAAGTAAACAACCAAACAATGAAAAAAAATCTTGTAACATTGACTCACCTGTCAAGAAGAAAGCAGGACTTCAGCATCTCTTTTGAATTTTTTCTCCTATTAGCTACAGTATATCCACCTAAAGCTATCCCAACATTAAAGGGGCACAAGACAAGAATGCTGTTTTTGTCAAACAGCGACCCCTAGAGTAACTGTGGAGTACTTGTTTTTAACATTACTGTCGTAAATACCACTCACGGAGGGCATGACGTGTTACATAGTATACAATAGTACATCGTGTTTAATTTGTTGTTTAATGAGATCTATTATATGTTGTTAGTGGTGAGAATTTTCACGTGATTAAATACATATCCCCATGAACTTTAATGGTCCAGAGGAAGAACTTTTGCCATGTTTGTCACAGGTTCTGGGTTCTAATCCTTACTAATAGTATAGTTTATTTTCCTCATCAACACCGAGTGTTTATTAGTGGCTGTATTTCAAGCAGGGACATGTTTTTTGTGCATTGGGTTTTGTGATTTCACCGTAATGAGTCTCTCAGTCCCCGCAACGGATTGAGCAATGAGTGCGCGTCCGTTTGAAGATCACAACAGAACACTGAATCCACTGAAACTGATCGCAGCGGCAACGAGCACTTTGGTCACTTGATTTCAAAAACGACACATTTCAGATCGCCTTTTATTTAACAAACGAAATAAACGAATCTACTAGAGTTACCTGGAGATGTTTTATTTGTTTGTATTGGTACATCCGTGCTGCGAGATGTTTCAATGGGGACATATCACACGCACATTACGGCTATGCTCGCGTCTGACTCCTCGCTCGGTTAGAATGCTCTTTCCTCATTCTCTGTTCCTCCGACAATACTTTCCTAGCTTTCTATATCTTATATGCCGGCTCCGCCATGACGATAGTGTGACAAACTCCATCCTTCTCGACTTTGTTCCTGGATTTTTGCAGTGTTACCGCAAAGGAATATGTTACATCACGAGAGCTGATATCACACGATACTTCCGGGCGGCGAGCCGGCGGCCTGAAACTGCAAGTGCGATTTTTCCGCTCACAGGCACCAGGGGGGGCCGAGACGCCCCCCATTCAATCCGAAATAAGTCATATAGCCATTTCAATAACTCTGAAGCTGTTAAATTAAGCTAAAATAACTGCATAGTGTCCCTTTAACCCGTGTTTTTTTGTAATCTCTAATCATGTTTCCTTTTAAAATCTATTTTTGGGCGACGAGGATTTGTAATGCAGCCTTTTAAAATTGCCGGGCAGAGCCTCTGGTTCTGCTGCTTTCAGTCACGTCACGTTGGCTCTGAACGAAAGCGCGTTGTGGAAACACGTTGGCCTTGTACTTAATGTCCCTCTCTGCTATTATAGTTTTTCAAGATGGCGGATCTACATGGAAGCCTCCGTGGACTCACCCGTCCCATGTATAGACCTTATGTAGCCCCGCCCCTTTTCAGCGTTGCGCTCGTTGTCTTTTGACTTCCGGTCTGTATTTCCACAGCGATCTTGCATAGGTATGAATGAACTGCTCGTAAAAAAAATCCCGTTCGACATTTGTTAAGACATCTGCTTTAGAATGCTTATGATAAACATTACAATGCTCATGATAACTTTTGTTAAATCTACAATAAGTAAATCCACTTCACCAGCTAACAGCGATGCCATAGAAATATACAGAACCGGAAGTTCAAAGACAATATTCTAAAGGTGACGGCGCCCACGTTTCTCTGGTGCATAAGGTCTATATATAAAGATAATAAATTCTTCGTTTACGAGGATAAGTCAGATAATTGGCAGAGGTATTTGTACACCATTGAGGACATATTTATGAATAAAAATATTGATTTTAAATAAAAAAATACATAAAAAGTTACACATAGTCCCTTGTTCTTCCATTCAACATTCAGAAAACGCACCCATGATTTTTAAATACAGTCCCAGTGTTATTGTAGTCTCATTGTTATACTATTATAGTTATTTTTATATTGTTTGTTTTCATTTTAGTTATGTCTATAATTTTTTATTAAGTTTAAGTTTAGTGCTTCAGCTTCTTAAACTAAGCAAAAATCACAAATGTTGCCTTAGCGTCTAGCTGAAATAAAAGTTTACATTTATTTTATTGCCGTTCATATTTATTTTATTTGAAGTAATGCAAGTGTTTTTTTTATGGTTTCAGCTTTAGTTAACGATAATAACCCCGTTTCATCTGTCTATCTATTGTCTACAGATGCACAATATTTTATGCTGCGATTAACAGATAATTAGAGTGCGGCAAGACTTAAAATCGAAATTCAGAAGCGAGATCTTTCTACTTCCACATGCAATATGAGGGGTTATATAAAGTTAATGAAAGTCTGAGGTGTGTTGTGATGTTGGGCTGGAAACATAATTCAAGATCTCAGTGCAGTGTAATG
This sequence comes from Cyprinella venusta, assembly GCA_038021265.1. Taxonomy (NCBI): domain Eukaryota; kingdom Metazoa; phylum Chordata; class Actinopteri; order Cypriniformes; family Leuciscidae; genus Cyprinella; species Cyprinella venusta. The sequence goes on along the minus strand of CM075880.1, from coordinate 20,579,058 downwards.
CCAGCTGGGACCCACAGCCCTCTCTCTCTGTGTGTGTGTGTGTGTGTGTGTGTGTGTGTGTGTGTCTTTCTCGCTGCTTCAAGGCTTTAGGCTATGCAGAAACGTTCTTCTATTCTCACTCGTGCTTTTCTCTGCTTGTTGATCTCTCTCTCCCTCTCTCTCTCTCTCTCTCTCTCTCTCTCTCTCTCTCTCTCTCTCTCTCTCTCTCTCTCTCTCTCTCTCTCTCTCTCTCTCTCTCTCTCTCTCTCTCTCTCTCTCTCTGTGGTCAGCCCTGATCTCACTGACCTTTAAAATAAAGAGTCAGACTATCAATCTAGAGTCTACACAGGCAGCACCCTTCTAAGGGATCATCCTGAATTCGTTTTAGACCTGAGCCACTAGTTGTGTTACCATCCACCTATTATCATTTGCATTTTGGATATCGCATAGAAAAACGCTGGATTGAAACGCCAAGATGTTCATGAATTCTAAAAACTAAATCAAAAAGTAACTGGTGGTGACTGCTGATTGGCTCTTTTCTTTAGAGGGCGGGACTTGTTTTACTAGAGCTGCCATATTTGGGCGTTCCTATTTCTCCCATTCATTTACCTGTGGTCTACAGTCTGTCACTTAAACTAGAGTGTGTCTTTCTTTAATGATATGAGCAGAGATGGATGTTACAGCATCTCTTCACTTCTCATTGTGTCCTCTCTCTCTCTCTGTGTATACCATTGGGACTCGTGCCACGCTGTGTTGGGTGGCACCCATGTGCCCTCGACTGCTGACTCCTACACTTCCATTGTGAGATTTATGCTAAACAGGCATATCTTAATTGCATTATTCAAAATAATTAGCTAATATATTTTTGCATAATGACAAGGTAAGCAAATAGTGTCTCTGTGCTCCGTGTGCCGTGCCTGAGAAACTTAGCAAAATTAATAGACTCCCAAAATTACTAATTACCTCGTTTTTCCCTGCATTTCAGAGAGGACTCGCTTCCTCCTGAGTGCTGCAGCATGTGTGTTTTAGAGCGTGTGTGTGTGTGTGTGTGTGTGTGAGCAATTGATCTAAAGCATATATATAATGCATTATAATATAAATGTTATCTTTTATAATAAATTTATTATTAGGCATGGTTTTCTTAAGGTTTCGTAAATTGTTATAAAAAACACACCTATTTTTGACTATAACTTTTTTGTTGTATAATGCATTATAACACAAATCTGGAATTTGTGATGAGTTTCATGAAATTCATTCTAATGCATTATATTCGTTAGTGGTACAAAATATTATAATACATTGACATATCATAAATACCCATTTTTTGTTTTATGAAATGCATCATTATAACCATGAATATGTAAGTTTTATAATATAGACCATTTCAAAAGATGTAAACAACACTGGTCCAGAAGCACTTCCTGTTTCAGTTTGTAACTGTTTTCTTTATTTCACATGTAAAGAAAACTTCTTAAAGATGTTTGTTTAACCTTTTGATTCAGTTTTAAATGTTCTGTTGGTTGTATTTTATCCCAGCTTTTATGTAGTGTTAAAAAACTGAAACAGGAAGTGTTTCTGGGCCAGTGTTGTTTACATCTTTTGAAATGGTCTATATAAATATTACATGATAAATACCCTTTTTATTATATTATGAATGCATTACACTCTTTAGTGGTATAACCATGAATATGTTAGTTTTATAATGCATAAATATTACATAATGAATACCCTTTTTATTATATTATAATGCATTACACTCTTTAGTGGTATAACCATGAATATGTAAGTTTTATAATGCATAAATATTACGTAATAAATACCCTTTTTATTATATTATAATGCATTACACTCTTTAGTGGTATAACCATGAATATGTTAGTTTTATAATGCATAAATATTACGTAATAAATACCCTTTTTATTATATTATAATGCATTACACTCTTTAGTGGTATAACCATGTATATATAAGTTTTATAATGCATAAATATTACATAATAAATACCCTTTTTATTATATTATAATGCATTACACTCTTTAGTGGTATAACCATGAATATGTACATTTTATAATGCATAAATATTACATAATAAATACCCTTTTTATTATATTATAATGCATTATACTCTTTAGTGGTATAACCATGAATATGTAAGTTTTATAATATATAAATATTACATGATATACCCTTTTTATTATATTATGAATGCATCACACTCTTTAGTGGTATAACCATGAATATGTTAGTTTTATAATGCATAAATATTACGTAATAAATACCATTTTTATTATATTATAATGCATTACACTCTTTAGTGGTATAACCATGAATATGTACATTTTATAATGCATAAATATTACATAATAAATACCCTTTTTATTTTATTATAATGCATTACACTCTTTAGTGGTATAACCATGAATATGTAAGTTTTATAATGCATAAATATTACGTAATAAATACCCTTTTTATTATATTATAATGCATTACACTCTTTAGTGGTTTATCCATGAATATGTAGGCCTAAGTATTATAATGAATAATATCACATCATTAATACCTTTTTGTTTGATGAAATGCATTATACTCTTTAGTAACCACGCATAAGTGTTATAATGCATTATAACCGTTTCTGATCTACAGTACATGCTACACAATGATATCAATTAATCTTACTCTAGATAATGAATATTTTCTTTATTTGTGGAAAGTAGCGACCACTTATCTTCCTGAAGATGAACTGGCCTCTCCAGTCGAGTGCATTATTTAAACTCTCCTCTGCTCGAGCTTTTAAAGCACAAACGCTGTTTTCTTACCGCACCATAATCACAGTAATTAATAGAGCGGTTTCAGTATCTCTGACTATCAGGTGCTGGTCGTTCATCAACGCGGCATTAATGAACATTTGGGCTGGAGTTTCCCAGGCTTTATTAAGCAGATCTGTAGTGGTTTGTCGAGTTCATGACACCCTGCTTTTCCCACTAAAACTTCTTATTCGTCTCTCTCTCTGCTGAAATTATTAGCTGTACAATGACCCAAACATAGTGCTCAGACAGCTATAGTCATGCTTTAAAATGCATGAATGTAATTGCATTAAATAGAGAATAGGATTTATTTATTGTAAAGGAAGATGGGACAGGCAAATGTGTTATTGGTAGTTGCCAGGGTGTAGCTAGGCAGTTTCTAACGTGTTCTGAGTAATTGTTGCTAGGGTGTACTGGGTCGTTGCCAGGATGTAGCTAGGCAGTTTCTAAGGTGTTCAGAGTAGTTGTTTGCAGTTTGCTAGAGTGTTCGGGGTCGTTGCCAGGATGTAGCTTGGCAGTTTTTTAAGGTGTTCTGAGTAGTTGTTTGCAGGTTGCTAGGGTGTTCTGGGTTGTTGCCAGGAATGTTGCTAGAGAGTTTCTAAGGTATTCTGAGTAGTTGTTTGCAGGTTGCTTTGGTGTTTTGGGTCGTTGCCAGGATGTAGCTAGGCAGTTTCTAAGGTACTCTGAGTAGTTCTTTGCAGGTTGCTAGGGTGTTCTGGGTGGTTGCCAGGAATGTTGCTAGAGAGTTTCTAAGGTATTCTGAGTAGTTGTTTGCAGGTTGCTAGGGTGTTCTGGGTTGTTGCCAGGATGTAGCAAGGCAGTTTCTAAGGTGTTCTGAGTAGTTGTTTGCAGGTTGCTAGGGTGTTCGGGAGGTTGCCAGGATGTAGCTAGGCAGTTTCTAAGGTGTTCTGAGTAGTTGTTTGCAGGTTGCTAGGGTGTTTTGAGTGGTTGCCATTATGTAGCTAGGCAGTTTCTAAGGTGTTCTGAGTAGTTCTTTGCAGGTTGCTAGGGTGTTCTGGGTGGTTGTCAGGAATTTTGCTAGACAGTTTCTAAGGTATCCTGAGTAGTTGTTTGCAGGTTGGTGTTCTGGGTGGTTACCAGGAAGTAGCTAGGCAGTTTTTTAGGTGTTCTGAGTAGTTGTTTGCTGGTTGCTAGGGTGTTCTGGTTGGTTACCAGGAATGATGCTAGACAGTTTCTAAGGTGTTCTGAGTAGTTGTTTGCATAGGTTGCTAGGGTGTTCTGGGTGGTTGCCAGGATGTAGCTAGGCAGTTTCTAAGGTATTGTGAATAGTTATTCACAGGCTTCTAGGGTGTTCTGGGTGGTTGCCAGGATGTAGCTATATAGGCTATTTTTAAGGTGTTCTGAGTTGTTCAAAGGTTGCTATATAGGGTGTTATTGGTTGTTGTCAGGGTGTTGCTATGCAGTTTCTAAGGTGTTTTGAGTAGTAATTGCACAGGTTACTAGGGTGTTTAATGTCTTTAATAGTTGGTGTTGGAGGTGATGAGCACAAGTACTAGCAAACACAACTAATAAAGCTCAGAGTATGTTGTACAAATGGTCTGTATGGGATGAACATTCATCTGTTTTTGCTGTCAAGACTAACATTGATGTCTTCCTGTCACATTCTTAATTAAGGACCTCAGTGGAAGGCTTGAATAACGAACAGCTCCGGTCTTAACGAGACTCGGTTTTGGCACCGACTCAACGGCTGCTATGACAACTCGCGGCCCTATAGGAGCGGACAACAGACAGTGAGCGGCATTAGAGCCTCTGCCCAAAGAACACAATAGATCACAACTTCATGGATCCCCCAATTTAGACTTCAACCCGCTTGTTTAAGGAGGAACGTTCGCTTCGGTCCTCCTTCCCGAACGGCATCGGATCCGGACCACCTTAATGTTCAGTCCCTGCCAGCGAGGCGAGCTTTGTTCAAACTGACAGGAATTGGCAGGCAGCCATTTTGTTCGCAAATTTGCATAAACGCCAAATGGTGTCTGTTTCCTGTAGGTCTTCTAGAATTCTCTTTAAGCAGAGCTGTGTGTGTGTGTGTGAGCTTCATCAGGACACACTCCTCCTCATCCCTGTTGTGAAGTCGATGAGTTTCACACTGATGCATATGCGTCGTGCCGAACCTTATTTTAGATGGATTATTCCATGACCCCATGAAACAACAAGCTAGGAGACGTGAAACTGTCCTGCATTTCATGCTTTTCCCATCATCTTTGTTAGGGAACGTCCCCAAAACCCGTCATTTCACCCTAAAATCAAAATAAGAAGCTATATTCTGCTGAAATTTTAGATTTTTTTGAACTGTGACATTATTTTTGTGACAATCAAGCACATTTTCGATTCAAATTGTGAATGATGATTATTTATTGTTCTTCCTTCAGTTTATGCTAAACTAAAATATTAAAATTAATGGTTACACTTTATTTGGGTAACACTTTATTTTACTGTGTCCCTGTTACATGTAGTTACTCTAATAACTAAATTGTTCATAATTACATGCAACTAACACTAATCCAACCCTAACTCTATAGTAAGTACATGTAGTTTCTTAATATTAATCAGTACTTAAATATATAGTGTAACGTTGACACCTTAAAATAAAGAGTTCCACTTTATTTTAAGGTGTTTTTTTTTACAGTGTAATTATATATTTAAGTACTGAGTAATTATAATTAACTAAATGTAGGGTTTAGATTAGGGTTAGTTGAATTACATTATGCATAATTTGTAGCTATTAATACAGTAACTACATGTAAAATAGTGTACATTTGTAAAATAGTGTTACCAAATAAATTTGATAATTAATTTAATTAAATCTATTTATTACAATGTTTTTGATCTTGAAGGAATGGGATTCACACAAAAACTCAAAACCTTGTCTTTAACTTTTTACAAATGTAAAATACATAAAAGCATAACAAAAATGATAATATAAGAGTTTTAACGGTTTAATCTGCACTGATAGTTGCGTTTTGTAACTATTAGTTGTCAAGTCTAGTCAATCATATATCAAAATCTCTGCTATATTATCGCCCAGCTCTAATCTGCTAAATAGAACTATACGGCATGAAGATTTTAATATGATATAATAATTAACATCATGATTTCTGCTTCTTTGAAACAATGTGTTCTATGAAAAGAGCTTTACAAATAAATTTGACTTGACTAGTTTACTGAAGATTATGTTTTAAAATCATTTATTTACTATCATCTACTGTCAAGCGTTTGTTTAGGCCTAATTATTTATTGCAGATGTCAAAAGTGCAGAAATCGCATAATTGAACACCAACTCTCTCCGTCGCACCCATAAACACTGTAAAAGTAGTTCAGAGGTCATAGGGGAAGATTATCAGTGAACAACCACATAAATGTGAGTGTGTTCTTCACATAATTCATGATATGACTATTTATGGTGTGTTTTTGTCCTTTTTTGTTGTTTTAAAGTAAATTTGGCCACTTTAAGTACATCTTCCACCCAGTTTCAATTCTATACTGCAAATAAATCTCGATTTTAGGGTGAAATGCGACTTGGGCGTCACCAAACAACGTCTGAGGGTCCATCATTATTGGCTGAAAGAGACTCAAGGAGAACACCGGGATCACCTAACCCTGTGTTCTCCATAATACTCGTCTCATTACTTTTAAATAACATCAGGCGCACAAATATTTAAACAAGCATCTGTGAGATGAGAGGAAATCATGCAAATATGAAAAGGCCCTGGAAATGAAGGATTGTGGGATGCGGGCGGCTGACATCTTGGCACGGTGAGCTGATCAATTAGTCTAATCACACCAGTGTCAGCGCTGAGGTTGCATTAATATTCAATTAATGGTCTGAATCCCTCCTAAAGCTTCTAGAGCCTTCTGGTGCGCAATCCGACACCCCGCGCTCCCATTGGCTGTCGAGTGTTTCATCGCTATGGAAATAGCAATCGTTGTTGATGGCGTCGCTATGGTTGGAACGTGTGCGGTGACTGCAGGTCTTTACTGGCCTAAAACACGTTTGCAAATAAAATCGAACACGATTTTTAGACGAGAAGTTCGGCGTACCGGATAACCCGACACAACAAAAACTGTCTGTGTACAATGTTTTTTTTTCCTCTGTCTCTCTCTCTCTCTCTCTCTCTCTCTCTCTCCCCCAGAGCGGTTTCTACTGGAGCAGATGGATGTTGTTCAGGCGCTGTTTTGTGTGTGTGTGTGAGTGAGCGAGAGATTCCAGTATCCCTCTTTTCCAGGTCAGGGAGGATTTGGTTCTGCCTGGCTGCCTGGTTTGGGCTCTTATACTTGGCTTAATTAGTTAATGTTACTAATATGTTATTTGAGTGTTTGGGTTACTGGGCCTTTGACCTTTTTTTTGCAAAGCTAAATCATATTTGAGTATAAGAACCTTGTTTCAAACAAACTCATATATCAAATATGATTTAGCTTTGCAAAAAAGCGGTCAGGCCGAATAACCCAAAACACTCAAATAACATATTAGTAACATTAATTAATAGTACATAATACATAAACCAAATCACAATTTCGGTTTTAAATAAAGATTATGATTCTTTAATTAAGTTATCACTGAGAATGTGCTACTAAATTTTACAAATAATGACCAAAAAATGGCAACTAACATCTAAAATCTAATGATTTATTGTATTTTTCTTGTAAAATGATGATATTTATTTGCTACTTCGAAAAATAAACAGCTGAAGTAAAATAGTTTGCTAAGTTAATGTTCGAAAGTAACTAAAAAAGAAATATAAATTAAAAACTATATAGATAGACATATTAAAAAAAACTAAGAATGACAAAAATGCAACAAAATAACTTATTTATTCAAACTATTTATAAGAAACTAAAATATATCATTGATTCTATTTTTTTTTTGTTACAAATAAAATGTGTGCTGCATAGTACATAAACCAAATCACAATTTTGGTTTTAAATAAAGATCATGATCTTTAATTAAGTTATCACTGAGAATGTGCTAGTAAATTTTACAAATAATTACAAAAAAATGGCAACTAATATCTAAAATCTAATTATTTGTTGTATTTTTCTTGTAAAATGGTGATATTTATTAGCTACTTTCGAAAAATAAACAGCTGAAGTAAAATAGTTTGCTAAGTTAATGTTCGAAAGTAACTAAAAATGAAATATAAATTAAAAACTATATAGATAGATATATTAAAAAAAAACTAAGAATGACAAAAATGCAACAAAATAACTCATTGATTCAAACTATTTATAAGAAACTCAAATATATCATTGATTCTATTTTTTTTTTGTTACAAATAAAATGTGTGCTGCATAGTACATAAACCAAATCACAATTTTGGTTTTAAATAAAGATCATGATCTTTAATTAATTTATCACTGAGAATATGCTAGTAAATTTTACAAATAATTACAAAAAATGGCAACTAACATCTAAAATCTAATTATTTATTGTATTTTTCTTGTAAAATGGTGATATTTATTAGCTACTTCGAAAAATAAACAGCTGAAGTTGGCCAAGTAAAATAGTTTTGCCAAGTAAAATAGTAAAATAGTTTGCCAAGTTAATGTACGAAAGTAACTAAAAATGAAATATAAATTAAAAACTATATAGATAGACATATTAAAAAAACTAAGAATGTCAAAAATGCAACAAAATTACTCAATTATTCAAAATATTTATAAGAAACTAAAATATATCATTGATACTATTTTTTGTTTGTTTTTTGTTACAAATAAAATGTGTCCAGCATAGTACATTAGTATATAAACCAAATCTCAATTTTGGTTTAAAATAAAGATCATGATTCTCCCACAATTTTAAACAGACAAATATATAATTCGGTTTGAGTGAATGATTCAATGACTCGCTCATAAATTCTTTGGAAAGGTGATTTACTCTATTTTGATCACTACCGTTCACATCAGTGTTTATATCTGAACTATGATACTTTATTCCAGTGCTTCTGTGATATAAGAAAGAATGAAACTGTGGTTGAAGAGTCTGTTTGTAAAGCTATTTCATATCTACACATGACACCGGCTCTCTCAGGATCAGAACACATATCTGATTGTTCGCTTTTATCAAAACTAGTATTGAAGTATCCCATACTGGAAGAAAAAACTGCTAAAAACCACAAGCATGTATTCATATGCTAGTATGAACACATGCATCTAAATGAGGATGTATGACAGATGTATCGTTTTATATAAAGCTAATTATGACTTCAGACTAAGCATTTTTACGATTTACAGATCATTTTTTTCCTTCTCAAATGAGGACATCCCCAGATTTACCATAAAAAATAAATGCATTTATCGTGCCTCTCTTTGTCTGCGTTCATGTGCATGTGAATGTTTGTCAGATCTGTGCCGTTCAACCTCTGGCCTTCGGAGAACTTCACCATCTGTTGTGCTGCTAAAACTAGAGCGCGTTCTGTACACCGACTCCTCGTTCACACCAAACATCATCTCCTCTTCTGTAATCTACAGCTTTACTCTCTTGTCTTTTAGCTCCTGTATCCACAAGCTCGGGATAAATCAGCTTCAGAAACCCGAAACGTCGTGTTTAAGAAGTGCCACGGCTTTCAAGAGCGGGAACGCGGATGAAAGATTTATGAACGAGGTGAAGTGTTGGACGCAATTAAACGAGCTGATGCTCAATTCTCGTCTCTGTTTCACCTGTGGCCCACCAGACGGCAGAACCCGTGTGTGAGCACAGGTTGAGCCCAGACAGCACCAGGTAGTGTGTGTGTGTGTGTGCAGACGGGTCCCACAGGGTGAGCTACTACAGCTGTAGACAGACACCGAATTTGCTGCATCTGCTGTCCCAACATCTGCAGACTGGGCCGAAGACGTGTGTGTGTGTGTGTGTGTGTGTCTGTACAGTCATTCTGCTGAAGTCAGAGACCTGACATCAGTGGAACAACAGTGCAAAGTAATATTATTAGGGGGAAAAATAAATGATGATAATATAAATATTTAATAATTAAAACAAAAATAACAATAAATGAATGAATGAGGTATTTATATAGCGCTTTCATATTTACTATTGTACACTCAAAATCCACTTGGGTGATGAAACGATAACTCACCCCTTACAAAAAATAATGTATGCATAGATGTTTGTATTTATACATATGTATTTAATAATAAAGCAAAAAAAATGCAAGCATTTAGAACATGTTTTTCATGCCTGTGTACGCATCTAATTACGCATGTAAATGAAATCTGAAAATAAATTGTTTAATAGTTTTATAATTATTATTATTTATAATATTATAATATATGATAAACACATGAAATAATAATACATAATAATATAATAAATAATATATATATATATATATATATATATATATATATATATTCATGCATACACAGACACACACAAACAAACACAAAAAAAACATTTAAACATGTACAGATAATATGCATATTATATAATATGCATATAATATATTTATAATATTATAATATATGATAAACACATGAAATAATAATACATAATAATATAATAATATATATATATATATATATATATATATATATATATATACATATATATATATATATATATTCATGCATACACAGACACACACAAACACAAAAAAACATTTAAACATGTACAGATAATATGCATATATTAAATATATATATTTATAAATAAATATATATAATATTACACCAAATAATACATTATTTAATTTGTTTAGTGTAAAATATGGTTATCGATAAAGAATCATCAGATCTACATTGATCTCAAATGAGTTTCATACTGTGTGTGTGTGTGTGTGTGTGAGCGAGAGAGTGAGTATGTGAGCGTTTGTGTGTGAGAATGTAAGTGTGTATGTAAGCATGTGTCTTGTTAGTGTGTGTGAGAGAGTGTGTGGGTGCCCGCCAGTGTATGTATGTGAGCGTGTGTGCGCGTGCATGTGTGTGTGTGAGAGAGAGAGAGTTTGTGTGAGTGTGTGTGTGTGTGTGTATGTAAGCATGTGTGTTGTTAGTGCGTGTGAGCGTGTTTGTGCGCATGTGAGTGTGTATGTGAGCGTGAGGGTGTGTATGCATGCGCGCGTGTGTGTGGTGTGGTTCAGAGGTTTGAGCAGCTGTGCTCTGGCAGGAGTGTGTTTGGGGTGTTCAGGGGTCCAGGTGCCTCGTCTCTGGCGTCGCCTGCAGTGCTGCCGTCGGGCTGAGAGGTAATCAGGCAGCAAAGCACTTCTGACGGACCGCACACAAAATACACACACAAAACTACTCAGCACACTACTAATTTCATTTGGCCTGCAGGAAAACCTGCGAGAGAGACAGATACAGAGAGAGAGAGAGACCGATCGAGATGCTGTGATGAAGTCGTGTCAGACGTTCCACATAATGGATCTCTCATTCCAAAAACGATGACTGTCAAATGAACATTTCAATTGAACAAAACGTACAGTGTGTTTGTGTGTGTGAGATGCTGTCAGCCCTGTGAATGATGAAATAAACCTGCTTGTATTTGGATTTGTCCAGTTGTCATCCGTACAGGGAAAAACACGTGCAGATCTCCAGTTCTAGAGAGACGCTTAATGTCTCGACATCTGGGAAAACCGCACCCGTCCATCAGTGCGCATGAAAACATCATTTATTCATTCTTTATGCATTATTTACATCTATTGTCAGTGTTTTAATTAACACCAGCGTTTTGTGTTGGTAAGTCAATCTTATATTCTTTTTCATACTCATATTCGTCATATTCATTTGTTTGTAAATCCAGGTTGGAGACCTGATCCATTCCCTATAAATCCAACAAAGGACGTGAAAACAAAAGATACAAGGGGAACTCAAATGTATGTATTTTTTTCTTTCCTTAAATTTATTTATTATCTTTATATATAAAATAAAATGATTTGAATTAAATTAAATCAAATTAATAATGTCAATTTCATGTGTGTTTTTTTCTTTCTTACATTTTTGACTATATTTTTTGATTTCCTTTGCAAATAAATGCTGATTTTTGAGCTTTATTCATCAACGAATCCTTTAAATATAAAATGTATCAGTTTCCACAAAAATATGAACTGTTTTCAACATTAATAATAATCATAAGTTTCTTAAGCCTCAAATCAGGAAGAAACACAGGAAGGAATGACATTTTACAATATATTCACATTGAAAATAATTAATTTTCTATTTTAATTTTTAATTCCACTGTATTTTTTTTTTTGAGTAAACATATCACATATTTTTATATTTTGTTTAAATTATCCAAGTATTGTAGCTGAATCCAGGAAGCCAAATGACTGCAAACAAAATGGTTTAATTCCATCCTGGTAAAAATATTCTCTTTCCCAGATAGAATTTACTGGTTGCGTTTTACTCTTTCCAATATCTATACTAATAGATCTTCTTGAATGCATGTCATTCATCATGGACACACTTTCACACACTGGCGTAATGCGTGTGTGTGATGCTGTTCAGACTGTCTGCACCTGTTCGCTATAATGCTGAGGATCCAGCAGGTGTGTGTTACTCCTGAACAGGTCATTAATTTTCATATTTACTGACCTGAGCTTCGTTACCTGCTCATTTCCGTGCCTTTTTGATTCCTATTGTTTCTTTGAAAGCAATTACAGAACAATAGTATGTGTAATTAAAGCATAATCAAGTAATGTGAGGCCACGGCTTCACTCAGAGACAATTAAAACACACTCTCGCGCACATGCATCGCTCTGTCTTTCTCAGGTGCGCACCAAACGGGAGTTCAGATGTGTGTGTGCGTGAGAGTGAGTGAGTGTGCTTGAGATTGAGAGTGTGCGTGAGTGATTGTGCGTGAGATCAAGAGTGTGCGTGTGAGTGTGCTTGTGAGTGAGTGTTTGCGTGAGAATTGAGAGTGTGTGAGTGAGCGTGTGAGAGAGTGTGTGAGTGTGCATGAGAGTGTGTGTGCGTGAGAGTGAGTGTGCGTGAGTGAGAGTGAGAGTGTGCTTGAGAGTGAGTGTGCGTTAGTTTGTGTGCGTGAGAGTGTGTGCGTGAGTGAGCGTGCGTGTGAGTGAGCGTGCGTGAGAGTGTGTGTGCGTGAGTGAGCGTGCGTGAGAGTGTGTGTGCGTGAGAGTGTGTGTGCGTGAGAGTGTGTGTGCTTGAGTGAGCGTGCGTGAGAGTGTGTGTGCATGAGAGAGTGTGTGTGCGTGAGAGTGTGTGTGCGTGAGTGCGTGTGCATGAGAGTGTGTGTGTGTGTAAGAGTGAGACTGAGGGAGTGAGAGTGAGTGTGCATTAGAGGGTGTGTGTGAGAGAGTGTGTGTGTGTGTGTGTGTAAGAGTGAGACTGAGGGAGTGAGAGTGAGCTTGAGAGTGAGTGTGCGTTAGTTTGTGTGCGTTAGTTTGTGTGCGTGAGAGTGTGTGTGCGTGAGTGAGCGTGCGTGTGAGTGAGCGTGCGTGAGAGTGTGTGTGCGTGAGAGTGTGTGTGCGTGAGTGAGCGTGCGTGAGAGTATGTGTGCGTGAGAGTGTGTGTGCGTGAGAGTGTGTGTGTGAGTGAGCGTGCGTGAAAGTGTGTGTGCGTGAGAGTGTGTGTGCGTGAGTGAGCGTGCGTGAAAGTGTGTGTGCGTGAGAGTGTGTGTGCGTGAGTGAGCGTGCGTGTGAGTGAGCGTGCGTGAGAGTGTGTGTGCGTGAGAGTGTGTGTGCGTGAGTGAGCGTGCGTGAGAGTGTGTGTGCGTGAGAGTGTGTGTGCGTGAGTGAGCGTGCGTGAGAGTGTGTGTGCGTGAGTGTGTGTGCGTGAGTGAGCGTGCGTGAGAGTGTGTGTGCGTGAGAGTGTGTGTGCGTGAGTGAGCGTGCGTGAGAGTGTGTGTGCATGAGAGAGTGTGTGTGCGTGAGAGTGTGTGTGCGTGAGTGAGCGTGCGTGTGAGTGAGCGTGCGTGAGAGTGTGTGTGCATGAGAGTGTGTGTGCATGAGTGAGCGTGCGTGAGAGTGTGTGTGCATGAGAGTGTGTGTGCATGAGAGTGTGTGTGCATGGGAGTGAGTGTGCGTTAGTTTGTGTGCGTGAGAGTGTGTGTGTGTGTGAGTGAGTGGGCATGGGAGTGAGTGTGTGTGCGTGAGAGTGAGTGTGTGTGCATGAGTGAGTGAGAGGTTGTGTGCGTGAGTGAGTGAGAGTGTGTGTGCGTGAGAGTGTGCGTGCGTGAGAGTGAGTGTGTGTGTGTGAGTGAGAGTGTGTGTGCGTGAGTGAGTGTGTGTGCGTGAGTGAGAGTGAGGGTGTGTGCGTGAGTGAGAGTGTGTGTGCGTGAGTGAGTGAGTGTGTGTGCGTGAGTGAGAGTGAGGGTGTGTGTGTGTGTGAGAGTGAGTGTGTGTGAGTGAGTGAGTGAGTGAGAGTGTGTGTGCATGAGAGTGCGTGTGTGAGAGTGAGTGTGTGTCTGTCTGCGTGAGTGAATGTGTGTGTGTGCGTGGGAGTTAGTGTGCGTGGGAGTGTGTGTGCGTGAGAGTGAGTGTGTGTGCATGAGTGAGTGAGAGGTTGTGTGCGTGAGTGAGTGAGAGTGCGTGTGCGTGAGAGTGAGTGTGTGTGCGTGAGTGAGAGTGTGTGTGCGTGAGTGAGTGTGTGTGCGTGAGAGTGTGCGTGCGTGAGAGTGAGTGTGTGTGCGTGAGTGAGAGTGTGTGTGCGTGAGTGAGAGTGAGTGTGTGTGCGTGAGTGAGTGAGAGTGTGTGTGTGCGTGAGTGAGTGAGTGTGCGTGAGTGAGTGTGTGTGCGTGAGTGAGTGAATGTGTGTGTGTGAGTGAGTGTGTGAGTGAGTGAGAGTGTGTGTGCATGAGAGTGTGCGTGCGTGAGAGTGAGTGTGTGTCTGTGTGCGTGAGTGAATGTGTGTGTGTGTGCGTGGGAGTTAGTGTGCATGGGAGTGTATGTGTGTGAGTGTGTGCGTGAGTGAGTGTGTGTGAGATTGAGCGTGCATGAGTGTGTGTGCATGAGAGTGAGTGTGCGTCAGAGTGTGTGTGCATGAGAGTGAGTGTGCGTCAGAGTGTGTGTTCGAGAGATTGAGTTTGTGTGAGTGTTTGTGTGTGTGAGAGAGAGAGATAGAGAAAATGTGAGTGTGCGTAGATTGAGAGTGCGTGGGAGTGAGTGATTGTGTATAAGAGTGTGTGTGCATGACAGTTAGTGAGTGTGCGTGAGGGTGTGTGTGTGTGAGAGTGTCAGAGTGTGTGTGCGTGAGAGTGAGTTTGTGTGAGTGTTTGTCTGTGTGTGTGAGAGAGAGTGTGTGTGTCTAAAGAGTGTAGGTATTATGAATTAGAAAACCCCACCCACACATACTCACACAGTGTCGAGATCTGAATCACAATGAGCTTAAAATGGCTGTAAATCTGTGAGTAATGAATGATCCGAACAGAAGGTGTCTATTAGTAAAAACAGCCAAACAGTTAGTATATTGACAAATAATACAATAGTTACTAATTATTGTACTGTTGTTTTGTTTTTGCATTTTACAAATCACTGCAAGGGTTTTTCTCTTCTGGAAATACCTAGTATTGTCAAGTTTCCTGATAATTCCTTGGTTTTCTGTCATCATGGGAACACCAGTATTCTGTATATAATTATAAACACTTAAAAATATCATAGTATTAGTTATGTATTGATGTATTGATGCTTTTGCTGGGAAATTACATCAAATTCCATGTTTAATTTGCCAAATTTGTCAAATGAAATGCTGTAGATACACTATCAGCTCAAACACTGACAAAGACATTCTCATTTCAACAAAACACCATGTTATTTTGATTATTCTCTTATTATGTGTTCATATATAACCCAATCTTTCTCTTCTCTCCTTTCCAAAAATGTGAAATCAGGATCATGATTTGTCTTTTTTTTTTTTTGGTAAACATCCAGCTTGAAGCCTTGTTTACCGCCATCATCCTTCCATCTGTGTGTTTCTCGTTCGCTCTGCTCTTTATTAATAAGTGTGTGGCCACTTCGGTCCAAACTTCATTTCCTGCGTTCGTCTGATTGCGTGAATAATTTCGCGAGTAATTAGAAGTGACGTCATCGCTGCCACTTACAGAGATGCTTTCCACAGACTCGCGTTAGTCAGAGGATCAAAAACAACCTTGTCCTGATATATCAATCAACTCGCTCTAATTAGCGGATGGATTTGGTTTCTTGTAACTGTTATTAGTGCATTGTGTGTCTTCTATTGAAACCAATTGAGCTGTTCCTTTCTGCTCAGATGCAGACGCTGTTAAGAGGCGATCGAGCGCTTTATCAGATGAGTCCTAATTATCAGACCGCAAATACACTTCAAAGAGACACTACACACTCGCTCACACACATACACTAGCTCACTTCACACACACACGCTCACTCACTCACTGACTTACACACACACACACACACACACACACACACACAAATCGTGCGTCCACTAAAACACATGGAAGTCAATGGAGCAAGAAACATGCCGCTTTTCCTTTTGTTAAAGGGATACTCCACTTTTTTGGAAATAGGCTTATTTTACCACTCCCCCTGAGTTAAACAGTTGGGTTTTACCGTTTTCGAATCTATTTAGCCGATTTTCTGATATTTAGAAGAATATCAGTAACCAGACAGTTTCTGGTCTCATTGAACCATAGTATATATTTTTTCCTACTATGGAAGTCAATGAGACCAGAAACTGTCTGGTTACTGATATTCTTCTTAATATCAGAAAATCATCTGAATGGATTCGAAAACCGTAAAACCCAACTGTTTAACTCTGGAAGAGTGGTAAAATGAGGCTATTTCTAAAAAAAGTGGAGTATCCCTTTAAAGCACTTGGATAAAACTTCTACAAGCACAGTAAATAATAGCATCACACTAATATCATGTTATAATCTGAAAACAACATTACAGACTCTGAAGAAAGATGAACATGTGAAAAAAGCATAATATGACCCTTTTAACAGAGTGCCGAAGTGATGACGTCACTTTGTAGGACAACTCGGAAGCTAGCGGCGCATGGGTTCCCTCGATCGAAAAGCAATGCATTTTCCCCATAGACTTTTGGAAAGACGCAAGAAATAAGATCTGTGTTTATCAAAGAGTTGTGACCCTTACACGTTTTGTCTATCAAGGTAATATTTACAAGTTAATCCAAAATTTATACATTTTGAAGCCTATATAAAGATTTTAAAAAGCACAATCAGACACAATAAAGTTTAAAAAACCACAAGCAGGTTATAACTGTGTGTTCTATGTCATAGATCAAAACGTGAAAATATTTAAAGGCTTTGTTCACCACAGACCTTATTTCAGACGATTTAGCAAAAACCCATTCAAAAATCCCATAGACTTTAGAGCGAGGGAACCCGGAGTGCTAAAATGCTAACTCACTTCCGCGTTTTGGCCTACAGAGTGACGTCGTATCTTCGGCACTCTATAGACCATTTCACAAGATGTAAACAACACTGGTCCAGACGCACTTCCTGTTTCAGTTTTTTAACACTACATAAAAGCTGGGATAAAATACAACCAACAGAACATTTAAAACTGAATCAAAAAGTTAAACAAACATCTTTTAGATGTTTTCTTTACATGTGAAATAAAGAAAACAGTTACAAACTGAAACAGGAAGTGTTTCTGGACCAGTGTTGTTTACATCTTGTGAAATGGTCTATAGGCCTAATATATTAGTAAATGTCTAATTAATATGAACTAAGATTAATAAATGCTGCAAAAGTATTGACTAACTAATGCTAACAATTGTAACATTATTGGAAAGTATTCCCGATCTGTCTTTGTTTTCGACAAATAAATTAACCACATAAACATACAGGTTTGGAACAACATGAGGGAAACTAACGAACATTGTCATTTAGTAAACTAAATAAATTAGTGCCACTGGTTTCTAAATGTGTTTCTAAAAGAAGCAGATTATATTCACTATAGGAACTCTCTGATGGAGAATTATTATTTTTTGTGGGGAAAAGGAGCGAGAAACACACTGTGACAGATCATATGATCTCCTCTCACTTTCAAACACCTGCGAACGAGTGTGTGTGCGAGTTCTTTAGCGTAGCGTTTAGCCTGAATCTGACAGGGTGCTAAGAGCGTCTGTTTTTACCTCCAGCGAAACACACAGAGAGAGAGATGTGGAAGTGAAGATGGCAGCCGTGCAGTTTTGGCAGCGCTAGCAGATCTTAGTGCTAAATTGTAGCGGTGACGTGACGCGGTGTGATGTGTGAGTTTACGTGTGCCGCCAAATCAACGGCCGCGGAGAAACACGGGCTTCAGCTGTACTGCATCCCAGGCTTTACTCTAGAACTGTGGAAATAGTTTTTCAGAACAGAAAAAAATGTTTTGTTTTTTAATTGGTTTGTTTTTGTTTTGGGTTTGGGTTTGGTAGTTTATATATGCTACTGTTAACCGCAGAATTATTTTAATCAGTTCTTCATCACCAGGGTCATGGGTTCGATTCCCTGGGAATTCATGAACTAATAAAAAAATTACACCTTAAATAAAATGTCCCACTTTAGATGAAACTTTTTGCTGAATGTCACATAAAACAAAATCTGATTGGTCATATTACATGAGTCAAACAGCCTCCTCCTGTCACTTAAGTCATCTTTCTTCTCCATTCTGAGGCCCCGTTTACACGAAGGGAAAACGCAGATATTTCTTTGTGGATTGACCTCTTGTTTACACGAAAACCTCGTTTTTATCACAGAAAACGATTATTTCTAAAAACTCCGGCCAAAGTGGAGATTTCTAAAAACGCCGGTTAGTGTTGTCGTGTGAACTGGGAGAAATGGCGTTTTAGGTTCTCTCTTGTCGATTCTGAGGATTCTGATTGGCTTGTATGGCTTTATCCTTCTCCCTACACTGCCGCCCATAGGTTTGGCATAGTTACGATGGCGCTCGACGGCGTATTTATGTGGGTGTGTGAACAAAGTTATTTTTGAAAATGGAGAGGGGGAGAATATTAGTTTTATTAATACCCGGCTTTGTGTAAACGTGGCCTGATGTTCATTTTGAACTTCAGCAGATCATCTTGATCATGTCTGTTGCTGCCATGTGATTGGCTGATTCGATTTTTGCGTTAAAGGTGCCATCTTGCACATTAAATCAAATCATATTCCATATTCCATAACAGATGGAGGCAGTATACCTCCAGAAAGTGAGTTGTGTCACGGCCGTGCGCACTCTCACGTCTTCAAACAACACAAACGAGCACTGTTTTGCTCTCTCTTTCTCGCACATATAATTCAAATCATTTACACGATAGTAAAAGGTTGGAAGACCGCAGTTTCACGAGGAGCATTTGGAGATTTTTAGAGATCAGAGACTCAATGAACAACATCTCAACACTAAATGATGAAGACCGTATCATAGACGCCTGTCTCAAAAACAAGCTGGTGCATTTCGACGATATTGGAAAATAAAAGCCTGGGCTATTATTTTAAGTTTACGGTATTCGTTTGGTTCATATTACACTTTTATTGTTAGTTTGAATTAATTTTGAAAGACAGCATTCGCTGATGTTGATCAAGCTAGCGCCATTCAGAGCTGCCAACTCTCACAAATTCACCATGAGACACACGCAATTGACACTTAAGGCCAATTTATACTTCTGCGTCGAGGGTACGCCATAGTGTACGGCGTTGGTTTCGCACGTAGGCGACGCCGTTGTGAGCATTTATACTTCTGCGTTCAGGTCTTGGTTGCTCTGCAGTACAGCACTGAAACGCTAGTTGGCGGCGGAGGGTTTCAATGTTCCACTGTGTTTAGATTCCTCGCGGCTAGGTTACTACAAGCAATAGCGACTGAAAGAGAGTGGATCATGTTGGAGTTGGAGCTTATTGGGGTGGAAAAACAGTTCATTTTAGTGAAATTACTAAAACTGAAGGGCAGAAATGAGAGAAGACGTCAGAGGAGATGGTACGTGTGAAAATGTGTGAGAAGGTACATGCGGAAATGCGTAGGAGGAAATGCGATGCTGCCAAGCCGACCAATCACCGATCTTGCGGTCCGCGTCGTCGCGACGTGTAGTTACATTTTTGAAGAGGTACGCGTCAGGCAACGGCGAAGGGTACGCGGTATGGGACGCGTCTGTGCGTACGCTACGCCGTACCTACTGCGCGCACCCTACGCAGAAGTATAAATTGGCCTTTAGCAAGCAGGTTAGCTAAGCTCTCAGATTCTGTCAATTTTATTACGCAATTCAAACAATAAATACCATTTTGGCGCTTGTACATGTTACACCACAGATCCCTAGCCCACGTGAACCCATCATCTCTACTGCTAATGGAAAAAGAACACAAACACTGTTGAAAAATACAGTATGCTACAACTTACCAAAAGGTATTCCTCATGCAAAATGTCGACCAATAATTTTTTTGAACTCTTCCCTGAACTGAAATGTAGTAGTGGGCTGTATTTCCACACGAATGACATCAGGTTCAAGTACACACACAAGCCGGCGCCACTTACTCGTGTACTGCAGTTTGGCTGGTGGTTATGTTGCCCGCCCGCATACCGCCTCCCATGGCCGAAACTGGTATTACGACACCTGCCGGACCTGGGCTAGTAATTTAGCATGCTAATTTAGGTTTATATCTCGGCAGCACTATAACTTGTCAGTTTTTTAATGACATCATTGCACTTATTCTTTTGATGCGTGTAGCTCATTTTTTGGATATTTTTACCTCAATTATTCCATATGGCACCTTTAATGAGTAGTTGAACAGGTGTACCTAATATAGTGGCCGGTGATATTTCACTGTCACTTGTTTGCTTAAGTTTTTTTTTCCGGGTGATCTTGAATGCATCGACCTGCGGTGTGGTTTAGACATGTTGCATCTTTAAAGCTGATAGATTTGATAGGTTGTGATTTCCCCTCCCTGCGGCCCAGTGGCGAGAGCACAGATCCTGAACCCGCGTTTACCACCGCATGTGTGTTTTACGCCTGTCAGGGGCCGTTAGTCTTCTCAGACAGCAACAATCTCAACCTTTTTTTTTTCCCAAAGTGATGTTTTATTCATGACCGATCCAAGAAATGCAAGAGAGACATATAACGGAGACACAGAGAAAGAGAAAGAGACAGAAGATTGATCTGCTCATATGTTAGTAATGATGCTTAATTAATGCAGACAAAAATAATAATCCTCTTAAGAATTAAGGTCATTTTCTGACCTAAATGCATGTTTAACCCATAATCTGATTACACTAAAACAATTCTGTTCTCTATGTGGTCAAATACCTTCATGCTTTTGACCTTTCATGTAGTGTGTAATAAAGCTGTTTGTTTAAAGCTACACTGTGTAACTCTTTTAGTTTATTCTTAGATAAAAAACACTTAGTTCTTTCAAAAATATATGTGCTCATTAATGTATATTTTCTTCGTTCAAGTGATAAAGTATTCTCGTGAGTGTATAATATGCCACTGAAAATACATACGGGTAAGGGGTTCTAATGTCGGTCGCCATGTTGCCCTTCCATCTTGAAAGTACATTAGCCAAAGAGGGACATACCCATTAATTCAAGCTTCGCCTTTCGCGTTTACGTTTGAGTTAACACTCATGGACGAGGTCGAACTGGAAGCCTTATTAATCTTGGACTACATTGGCCACCGTAGGAGTTAAAACGAAATCGGAATCAGAAACTATTATTCACTGGATGGTCATATACCTTTTCACTGCTAGATGGGGGTAAAAATCACACAGTGTAGCTTTAATAGTCTCAAATTGCAGATATATTGATTTCTTTCTCCCAAAAGAAGCGATTTCGCATTGCTAAAACGGTCTCACTTTCTGTTACCTATGTAACAATGTTACTAATTTGAATAAGACAAGTCTTTGGTTTTGATTGGCTGAACATCGTCTCTTAGCTCCGCCCTCAAACACTAGTGTATCTGAGACTGGAAGAGTTTGTTTCGTGTTGTTCGTGTCGAGGAGATGCTGTTTTCTGCTGACAAAGCAAATCCACTTTGATGAGATTGTTACGGTAAAACCCACGACATCGTTACTGTTCGTATCACTGTGATCAAGAGTTGAGAGTCAGATATGAGAATGAGCGTTTCGTTTCTGACCAATCACAGCACACTGGGCCGTCTGACCAATCAGAGCAGAGCGGCTCTCAGAGAGGCGGGGTTTAGAGAGATTGAATCTTCAAACGAAGCGTTTCAGACACTGTGAGAAAAGAGCTGATGCTGTAGTGGATGTTATGAGGAAATTCAAGTGTGTTTTGATCTTTAATGTATATAAAGCTGTTGTAGAGACTCCCGAACTAATCTAGAAGCCTTCAAACTAGCGTAATAGTGCACTTTAGAATGGTATTCGTTTGCATTTGCCGCAAAAACTTGCCATTGTCATTGTCATTGGTTGGCATGTTTCATAACAAGTTACTATCCAGTAATATATTTTTATTGCAGGATTAACAGAGTTATATTACTACATGTAAGTTATAATGTGTATTGTTCAATAAAACAGAAAAGTAAGTCAATTAAGATGTCCTGTATGCTTCTTTAATTCAGATGCGTCACATCTTACACCGGGACGCAGAAGCTGGTGTGGATTTGAGACGTTCTCCTGTCAGAAGTCAGTATAAATACAGGCTGAGTGCTTCAGGGTTAGGTGGAGCGTGACCTTTGACCTGCAGGTGTGTGTGTTCTGCCACTCATTCAAAAAACACATGTTCTGTGCAGAAAAACTCTCTCTTTCTCCTTTGATCTAAACTATTCTGATCTAAACTAATCTCAAACCGTTCGCTGTTCTCTGGTATCGATTAATGGTCACAGGACATGCAGGTTATTCATTTATTCATTTCTAATCATTTCTTCTTATTAATTTATTTTTAATTTATTGGCTAAACTTTACTTAAAACCTTTATATATAATGCATTATAAAAGTATTTTTAATACATTTTATGATGTATTGTATTAAAACAGTATATGGACCAATCTCAGATTTTCTTTTCTTAATATACTAGTAAATTATATTTAAAAGAATTACAAAATAAATGGAGCGTTCCTGCTATAAAGTACATTTTCTTGGCTTAATATACAGGTATGATATTTTTTTTTTTTTTTTAAGAATATGTGCATCAGTCCTGTTATTTAGTACATTTTCTTGTTGTAATATACTGGTAAAATATGACTATTATTATAATTTTTTCTTGCAAAATATATTGGTCTGTCCTGTTATTAAATATATTTGTCTTAAAATACTTGTAAAGAAGAAAAAATGTATGAATTTAAGCTTCAAAACAAAAAGTATGCCAGTGAGATGTTTTAAGCAAAAACTCACTTCATTTAGTATTTTTTTTTTCCATGAAAACAATACTTGATATCTTCAATCATTTTGCTTCTCCAGTAAATATATCTTGATTTAATTGTGCTGGAAAACAAGACAAAAATACAGAGGAAGAAGTTTTGTTGTGACAACTTACCCCATACAGTGCATCCATTTTTTTGGATGGTAATGGTAATACTATAAATATTCAATATAGAAATAGTTGTTTGGGGACAAATAACTGAGAAATATTCATAGTAAAGTGTGTGACAACTAGCCCCGATCTCCACGCACATGTGTTTCCCAGCTTTAGAAACAGTTTGACCGAACCCGTCTAAAAGTTTCAGATCCATCGCCGTCGATTTGCTTAATAGATGCAAATTCAGCACATCTTGTAACGACTCTTATGTGGACACCCTTAATGATGAAAGCAGGCCGGGATCAAAGACTGCTCGTAATGGCGTGTGTGTGTGAAGCAGTGCGCACTACAAAGCAGCGCACTAATAAGGGAAGTTGAGGAGAGCTCTTGACCGTGTGCAGATGCACGCGTGCCGCACAACACGCCACAAGTGCCTCTTCACACACTCCTGCCCTGACTGAATATTAATCGGACACGTGACGGCTCTCTCGTTCTAGATGACCGCGGAGTTACTTCTGTGTGCATAAAGTGCATTTCATGAGCTCTGTTTATGATCTACAGCACTGCATCCAGACTGACACCCGAAAAATGCACAAATAAATCAATTCAAGAGTTGGTTTTATCATTAGCATATATCTAAGCAAGCAACTATACTCTAAGTTAAAGAATACACAGTCCAGTCCTGTTAGGAATTTCCTTGTTTTAATATACTGGCAAAATATAAATCCTTTTTTTTTTACAAAAAATATTGATCAGTCCTGTTATGACATACTTTTTGTTTCTTTATACATCGGCAAAATATTAAAAACACATATAGGTCAATCCTGTTATTATAGTACATTTTCTTTTCTTATATATATAAATATATATATATATATATATATATATATTTCACAATATTTATGGATCAGTTCTGTTATGAATTACATTATTTAAATATAGGCTTTTGGTAAAATATTATAATATTATAAATATCATTATCTTATAAATATATTGGTTTTATATATATATATATATATATATATATACTGTATATATAAATATATATTTATATTTACAAAATACATGGGTAAATACTGTTATGAAGCCCATTTTTCTTGCCTTAATATACTGCTAAAATATTTTTTACAAATTTAAGATATTAGTTAAATTAATTTGGTTTCTCTTATCTCAGTTACAAGAACGTGAGGTGGATTTTGCCACATTTGTCATGACGTCTTACATGAAAAACTGGTAATTTATTCAGAAACTAAATATGGAATGCTATTTAATTGTTATTTTATAGTTTTTCTTGTGTCTACAGTTTCACGAGAGAGCGAGAGATTGCATTTGTGTTGACCTTAAAATTTTTTAAGTTTTATTTGAAGAATGGCAGCAAACTTTTTCCCTGTGCACAGAGATTTCTGTTCCCTTTCCTCTGAAAGCAGTAAGTCATCTTTGTTTTTGATAAAGAAGGTGGAAATGAACATGTAGTTTGATTGATGTTTGTTACATGGTCGGATCACAGTTGAGCGTGTTTCACGATACATCATTTTCGCACACACACACACACACACCTGCACGGCTCTCTCTCTGCAGCTCTATGCGACAGCAAAATAATTCCTGATTTATGAGGGTTGTTGCTCTGCAGCTTCAGAATAATCCAGAGATTAATTAACGCTTGGTTCGTTGTTTTTTGATCGTTAGAACGCTGAGGGATTTTCAGGGCCAATGTCACACTAACATACAGCATCTATCCCAGCATTCCTGATCCCTGTGTGTGAATTATTTCTACGTCACATTTAACCTCCGTGGGACTAAACTCTCTCTAAACCAATATTCACAGAAACACATAAAATGCATTTACATGTGCAAGAATGCAAATGCAGAACCGAGTAAAATCTGATTGGATGAGCCACATTTGACGGCTTTGCGAATCTGAAATACTCACATCTGTGTGATATAACCATCGGATGAATTTAATGCATAATATAAATCTTATTGTGAATAATAAGTGGATTTACCTCATAATATTTAGTCAATAACTGGATCTGACATAAACAGGACTTCTCCAAACATCAATGCACTCCGCCCCATATCTGCATATACTTTTGGGGGCAACGCCCACATATCAACATCCAATCAGCAGCCGATGTGCAGAATCAAGCCCCACCCTGCATTTATTCTTTTAGCCATTAAAACTCGAAAGATTGCCACTTGTCCTGGAAAATTAAGAGCCGATTTTATACATAGTAAAGTCATAGCCATACACTGTATGACTTTTAAAACACTTATGGAGAAATGAATATACAACTCTATCTCACGACCAATTCGTACGAATTCGATAAATGATCAAAAAGTGTCTAATTCGTACGACCTCACTCGTACGATTTGTCTAAACCCACGTGATGGGTAGGTTTAGGGGCGGGGTAAGGGGTAGGTCATTCGTACAAATTCATACGAATTGGCCAATCCGTAAAATATGTACGATTTAGCAAAATACAAGTGAGGTCATATGAATTGTCGAATTAGCCACTTTTTAATCATCCGTCGAATTCGTACGACTTGGTCGTGAGATCGGGTTGGAATATATTAATTTAGACCGCCAAAGTGAAACTGAAAATGAGCATAAACCCGTTTCAACATGACTTTAATGTGGCAATTGTAAACAGCCGATGGTTTGGCTAAAGAACTGTTTTAATCAGTGGAAGATTTGTTTGTTTTGATCATCATTGCTCATTCCATCCTTCCATCTTCCATACAAAGTTTCGAATTGAACTTGTGCGCAAAATCGAAATATGGCGTAAAACATTTGCGAATAAATTATTGTTTCCATCCCATGTGCTCAAGAGAAATTGGTGCAAAATATCAGTAATAAAACTAAGTTTCTTCAATCGGGCTGTTTTTCCCTCCATCATAAACGAGTGTGTCTCAGAGCGTCAGACGAAACACGTCTGTCATTCGTTCGTTCGTCATTCGTTCGGATGCTGGTGTTTTTTGAACTCGTGTGTGTGTGAGACGCTTCTGGAGGGAATTAAACCAAATCATTCTGGGGTGCGTTTCCCGTACAACGACGTAGTTCACTGATTCACTACCATAGTACGATGCATCGTTGGAAAAATCAACTAGCTAGTCACGACTGTTTCCTGAAACCTACTGTCGCAAAGTATCGTTTCGCACGTGGTGGAGTACTAACTACTTTTAATGAAACTGTTTGAGATTCAATTAACACTAGATTTGTTTTATATCAATTACAGACATGTCATCTGAGGACTATTTCTAATTTTCTCAGTTGTTCTACTTTATTACCAGATTCAATATTTGGCTCGTTCTTACATAGTAGTGCACGTTCGCACATGCGCACTCTTCAAACACGTTACTTCAAATCTTTTGAAAAACTAAAAGACGTAAATTCCATTTGTATGTATTCTAAATAAAAGACACAGGTTATACTGAATGTCAGCTTGCTTATTTTGCTCAAGATAAGGATTTATTACCTCCAAATGTCATGCAATATAGAAACGATGCTTCTAACCACAGGTCGAGAGCTGTCGTTCAAACCACACAACTTTGCGATGCTGTTTGCGAATGTCCGTTGGAACGATGGTTTCGGGAAACACCGACTCGTTAAACTATGCAGATAACGACGGAACTTGCGACCATAGTTGGCTAACGATGCTTTTGGGAAACGCACCCCAGATCACACACTTTAACTTTCAGAAACACCAAACCAACATTTGACATTCTGCGATGTGATTGGCCCGCTGGTTACTCCAGTTATCCAATCACAGCCTCTGCTGAGGCGAAGTCACATGAGTTTATTGTTGTATATCGAGGGATTTATTTATTAAACGTGTTTCCATCATAGTTTATGTGCATGTTTTATTTATTTATTTTTTTTATATATGTGCGTTTTTTGGAATTTATACATCAGCATTGTTTTTATGTGATATCGCAAAACGCACATTAAAATGGGCGGATAAAAGCATAGCTTGGATCACTGCATTATTGATTGATTGCAGCATAACAACTTTTATTTCTCAAATTCCTCAGAACTGGTTTGGTCTAATTAAACTGAACCCAGATCAGCAGGCGTGAGTCAGATGCACGACTGTAAACAGAAGCGATTGCATTGGCTCTTTTATCAGGACTAATAGTAGCGCTTTGGTGACGCTTGCTTATGGCAGGCCTATATTTCAAAGCACTAGCCACCGGCTCTGAGGGTAGATAACAAGCTTTTCCCTCGCAGACATAATTACCCAGCGATTTACAGGAAACAGCCTCGGTGTGCCCATCCACACCATCCAAATGATTATTAATGCGAGCTATAATATGATAGTCTATTAATTTATCCTAAGATTTGTATCGCTGTGTGGTTATAAATAGAAACCTGGTGAGACCTTTTCCACCTTCATACACTGAGTGTCTAAATTACACAGAGCATTTTCAGTTTAGCTTGATTATTTTGCATTGTTTTCTTTATTTTAATAAGTTGAACTTATCATTTCTGTCAATTCTATGTATATACTATGAGATTTTCTTTCAGCAATTCAAAATGTACAATGAACTTGCTCATTATTCAAGATTTCAGTTTAGTTAGTTGACATTTTTTTGTCCCATAAGAAAGCAAAATGATGCTTTTCCAGCTTGAATGTTGATTATTTTCCTCATATTCTCCATTGTTGCGGCTCCTCTATTCCCAGTCTGTCAGTAACGCTCTGTTTACTTTCTGTCTCTATGAAGCCCCTCCTTCTGAAAAGCACATTCTCCTCTGATTGGTCGTCTGGATCAGTGTGTTGTGATTGGTCAAGCGTTTTGAGTGTGTTTGGGAAATGTCCCGCCCCTTACCATAACCACCAGTTTAACAAACTACTAACTAACTCAACCAGGCCCCCCCCCACCTTTATTCTGCTATAATGTGGAATATTGTGACGTGTTCCCGGTAGAAACTCGAGACTACAATGGAGGCGTTTCAGGAGTTCAGAAACATTGACACTGATATACAGAAGAACTTTATGACTTTGCAACCGCAACATTAAACACACTTAAGAAAGGTAAACGTGCAAAAAGCATAACAGGACCACTTTTAACTGGGTTGTCTTAAAGGGACACTCCACATTTTTTGGAAATAGGCTCATTTGATCACTCCCCCAGAGTTAAACAGTACTGTTTTTGAATGTATTCAGCCATTTTTTTTTAATATTTCGAAGAATATAGTAACCAGACAGTTTCTGGTCTCATTGACTTCCATAGTATATTTTTTTCCTACTATCGAAGTCAATGAGACCAGAAACTGTCTGGTTACTGATATTCTTCGAAATATCAGAAAATCCACTGAATGGATTCAAAAACGGTAAAACTCAACAGCTTAACTCTGGGGGAGTGGTAAAATGAGCCTATTTCCAAAAAAAAAAGTGGTTGAACTTCAAAACAAGGATGGTCCATAAAGCGAACAGACACCGAAAGACAAAATAATTGTCCTCTAGCTGGCATTGTTAACACATTCAGTGTCTTTCTGCTGAGTTCCAGAACTAGCTGGATTACAGAGACAGTTTGAAGCTTTTATCGTTGAACACGCTCTGGTGTCTGACAGCGTATCCATATCACTTTCCCACCTCTGATAACGGCTCATCCAGGGCACACAAATTACAATTCGAGTCCGACAGAGTCCGTTCTAGTTCTCCCATGATGTGATATCCTCAGCTAAAATACCACCTGTCATTTTATGAACTGATAAAAACTGGCTCAGGATAGTGTTTCATTAGGAACATGAGGGTGGAAAGCATGTGTGTTAGTATGTTTTTCATAGCACTGAATTAAATGACTAAATCTAGCCACACTACTACTAACTTCGCTATTTCAATAGATAATCTACAAGCTTTTACAGTAAAAAAACATAACTTTTTTTTGCATGAATTAAATACAAAATCATCATTAAGTTGCATTGTATTGCACATGCAGCATGCAAGTACATTAATGCAAACAATTTTAGCTCAATTTTGTGCATTGCTGTCATGTTCTAAAATGCATCAGACAGGAATTCACAATGCAATGCAAGTTTGCATATTAATACTTTCTAGCATCACGGCCAAGTGAATGCAAGCATCATTATTTTAGTTCGCTCAGGCCATTCATATGAATCAAGCAATTCAAAAATAACATGGAATGCAAAATATTGCATTAAATGCTGCTGTTTTTCAATTTTTATATAAATTATAATCTATCATTTTATTAATTGTATTTACTGTTAAGTTAGGTAAAAGAGCAATACTGCTCTCATTAAGCTTTTACTGTTGCTAACGCTTGTAAAATTGTAAAATTTCCTTAGTTCAGCCTTGTTTGGTGTAGCCCCAGAGCTCTTCTGCCCTGACATCACCTTCCTCTGACATTCAATTAACACGATGAACAGAGTGTGAGCGCACATCACCCCGGCCGCTGACAGGTGTTTCGCTCTCAGCGTTCTGGATTAAAGGGCAGGTTAGGTGTTAGGGCTTTGCAAGGCATTGTGGGTACAGTAGTTCTTATGGAAGATATTTTTGTACGTGTCTGTGTCACTCAGAGCGGATCTGTGCAGCTGTTACCTATACAAAAGCATAAAGGCTCCTTCAAAGATTTGAAAGTTATGGCGGGGGAGAAGCATTTCATTTAAATTCATTTATTTTCTTAATGCATTTAAAAATGATTTGTACATTGTGCATTTTTTTTAAACAACAAACATGCATTTGTTCTTGCAATCTTTTTCTTTGAACATCTCTATTTTTGTGTTCCACAGAAGAACTCAAGTCAAACGGGTTTGGAACAACGTGAGGGTGAGTAGATCATGACAGGATTTTAATTTATGGGTGAACCGTTCCTTTAAGTAATGTGCTGACGTCTTATAAACCTACTTGGGTTATAAGTGACCACATGAAGCACCGTTTTCACCTGCCAATCATCAGTTTTCACTGAGCAGACAGACAGATGTGGATATTTCTGATCAGATATTGCACACATGCTAGCACCAGACTAGAATAACTCCACACACACACTGATCTCCTACAGATGCATGATGAATGCACAGGATGCGATGTCACACTTGAGTGAGCAGTGTGTGTGTGTATGTGTGTGTTGCCATGTGACAGATGCAGCGTGTATCTTCAGGCACGGCTTCCGCGAAAAGTACTCTTCATTTATCAATAATTGGACCTTAATTTCATCTGGCAGAGACTCGAGCGGACAGCAGCACATTAATGAGGCCTCTCAGATCAGCATGCACAGATACCCTCAAACTTTCTGGGAACATGCGGAAAATCCACACAACACACACATACACACTGAACATAAGCCTTTATGTTTTTATCAATCTTTCTTTTTGAATGAGTAAGTAATTTTGATTCTTGGTTCTGAATAAAGAGGGTAAAATAGTGGTTATATACATGTGTTTTTCTCAAGAGAGTTTGGGATTTTGGAAATGACCCAACCCAATCTGGGAAGGTCAGAGATCGGGAAGGGGATTGGGCCTCATGGTCACAGTAATCCTGTTCTGTCACAGATCTGTGGGGTCACACATTAAATAAAAATGCAATTCATGACACCATCAGTAAATCAAATCAGACATACACTACCATTCAAAAGTATGAGGACGATTAGATTTGATACATATATTCAAATCTTTATACCGTGATACATTTATTTCCGGATTCTTTGATGAATACAAAGTTCAAAACAACAATGTTTATTCAAAATAGAATCTTCTGTAAATCAAAGTAAATCAAATCCGACATACAAAGTAAATCAAATCAGACATACACTACCATTCAAAAGTATGAGGAAAAGTATTAGATTTGATACATTTATTCAAATCTGAAATCCGATTACCGCCAACCGTGCATCTCTACTCACCAGCACACGCACCGACCAACCAACTCACCAGCCAACTCACCAGCACACCCACCAACCAACCAACTCACCAGCACACTTCCCAACCAACCAACCCACCAGCACACCCACCCACCAACCAACTCAACAGCACACCCACCAACCCAATAATTCACTAGCACTGTCCCCAACCCACCAACCTACCAGCTCACCAGCACACTCACCATCCAACCAACCAACTCACCAGCATACTCACCATCCAACCAACTCACTCACCATCCAACCAACTCACTCACCAACCAACCAACTCACCCACCAACCAACCTACTCACGCACCAACCAACCCACTGTCCAATCAACTCACTACCACACCCACCATCCAACCAACCAATCAACTCACCAGCACACTCACCAACCAACCGACTGACCAACCAACCAACCAACCCAGTGTCCAAACAACTTACCTGCACACTCACCAACCAATCAATCAACCAACCAACCCAGCCTCCACCAACCAACTTACCAGCACACCCACCAACCAATCAAACAACCAACCAACTTGCCCACCAACCAACCCACCCACCAACCAACCAACCAACCAACTCACCCACCAGCACACCCACCAACCCAATAATTCACTAGCACTGTCCCCAACCCACCAACCTACCAGCTCACCAGCACACTCACCATCCAACCAACCAGCTCACCAGCACACTCACCATCCAACCAACCAACTCACCAGCACACTCACCATCCAACCAACTCACTCACCATCCAACCAACTCACTCACCAACCAACTCACTCACCAACCAACCAACTCACCCACCAACCAACCTACTCACGCACCAACCAACCCACTGTCCAATCAACTCACTACCACACCCACCATCCAACCAACCAATCAACTCACCAGCACACTCACCAACCAACCGACTGACCAACCAACCAACCAACCCAGTGTCCAAACAACTTACCTGCACACTCACCAACCAATCAATCAACCAACCAACCCAGCCTCCACCAACCAACTTACCAGCACACCCACCAACCAATCAAACAACCAACCAACTTGCCCACCAACCAACCCACCCACCAACCAACCAACCAACCAACTCACCCACCAGCACACCCACCAACCCAATAATTCACTAGCACTGTCCCCAACCCACCAACCTACCAGCTCACCAGCACACTCACCATCCAACCAACCAGCTCACCAGCACACTCACCATCCAACCAACCAACTCACCAGCACACTCACCATCCAACCAACTCACTCACCATCCAACCAACTCACTCACCAACCAACCAACTCACCCACCAACCAACCTACTCACGCACCAACCAACCCACTGTCCAATCAACTCACTACCACACCCACCATCCAACCAACCAATCAACTCACCAGCACACTCACCAACCAACCGACTGACCAACCAACCAACCCAGTGTCCAAACAACTTACCTGCACACTCACCAACCAATCAATCAACCAACCAACCCAGCCTCCACCAACCAACTTACCAGCACACCCACCAACCAATCAAACAACCAACCAACTTGCCCACCAACCAACCCACCCACCAACCAACCAACCAACCAACTCACCCACCAGCACACTCACCAACCAGTCAACCAACCAATTCATCCACCAACCAACCCACTGTCCAACCAACTCACCAGCACACCCACCAGCACACCCACGAATGAACCAACTCCCCAACCAACTCACCCACCAACCAACCTACTCACCCACCAACCAAACAACCTACTCACCCACCAATCAATCAATCAATCAATCAATCAATCAATCAATCAATCAATCAATCAATCAATCAATCAATCAATCAATCAATCAATCAATCAATCACCAGCATACTCACCATCCAACCAATCAACTCACCAGCACACCCACCCACCAATCAATTCACCAACCAACCAACCAACCAGCCAACCCACGGTCCAAACAACTCACCAGCACACTCACCAACCAATCAACCAACCAACCCAGCCACCAACCAACAAACTTACCAGCACACCCACCAACCAACCAACTCACCCACCAATCAACCTACCCTCCATCCAACCAACTCAACCACCAGCACACTCTAAGCAGATTTTGATTTGGGGGCCCCTCCCACTACGCCGAGTCACCTGTGCTTGACGATTATTAACACAAATATCACGCAATAATGAAACATTAATAATTAATACAGTGAGGTTATGTATGAATACAAAATAAATACTTAATACAAAAAATATAAATAGCCTACTTATTTTTTTTAACTTTTACTTTTCTCTTTTACTAACTCTTTGAAACTTCTTAAAACAAACTGTCTCAAAACATCAAATAAATTATTTGCTAAAATAATAACTGAGAAATCAAAAACATAATAAGAGCAAGGCTTCAACAATGACAATTATTATTGAAAACTGTAAAAATATTAATACATTAATATTTAATTATTCATTTATTCATTCATATTAATTCATTAATTTATGTCACTTGTTTAAGTCATCTAAAAAATATATTTTGGGGGGACCCCTGGTGGTCAAGGTGCCCCAAGCAGCCGCTTAGTTCGCTTATGCCTCGAGCCGGCCCTGCTCACCAACCAATCAACTAACCAACCCACCAGCACACCCACCAACCAACCAACCAACCAACTCACCAACACACCCACGAATGAATCGACTCACCAACCAACCCATCCTCCAACCAACCAACTCACCAGCACACCCAGATTTAGTTCAATTTAAATGCCTCAAATTAAACCCACACACTTAAATAATATATATCAAATATTTGGCTTTTAAAGTAGTTCATTACACAGAGTTTTAGCTAGACCAGTTAATCCAGTCTTCAGCAGATTATCCATTAATACCGTCTCTGACTGTCCATTTGTGGAACAGGCCTTTTCAATGTCATCATTAAATAAGAAGATTGTTAATCTCTCACTCTTCTGTCCTAAACAGGGTTATTTTACAGCTTGCAACATAATCTCACGTCCAGTAATCTCTCTCTTTCTGTCTCACTGGCTCCGCTGCTCGCTTATCCCTGGTAATTTAATTACAAATTACATGATTAAAAATTCATTAAAGTATTAGATATAAAGAACATGTATTTCCATCAGGGAGAGAGCGATTATTACACTGACCCCGGCAGCACTGGCCCCGGGAGTGTTTTACCCCCTCCATGTCTATGGCCCACAGGTTTTTTTAGTAAAATCAAATTCACTCTTGTAATAAAGTAATAACACCTGAGACTTCTTGAAGAGCACAGACAAACCTTGTCATAATTGTGTTTTTTTTTGGTTTGTATGTTTTATCTGTCAAAACACTTCTGATTCTGTATGAATGGATTTTTTTTTCCAGTGCTTTAGTTCAGAAGGTTTTTCTGGTTATTGACGCCTGTATTTTGTGTCTCGTGAAGGCCAAAAATCCTGTGAGAAATATTAACTACTATATTAAACAGTAATATGCTACCAAACAGGTTTCTAAAACACTCCCAGCGGCCCTTTGTCTACCATTGTCTGGACAAACTGATGATCCCTGGGATGACTAGGATAGTAGACCGTGTTTATGCAATAGTGGTCAAAAGTCAATTACATTTTTTTAAATGTTTTTGAAAGTCTCTCCTGCTCACCAAGGCTGCATTTATTTGATGAAAAATACAGTAAAAAAATACAGTGAAATATTATTACAATTTAAATCTGCTGTTTTCTATGGGAATATTTAGTAAAGTTTAATTTATTCCTGTGATCAAAGCTGAATTTTCAGCATCATTACTCCAGTCTTCAGTGTCACATGATCCTTCAGAAACAATTCTAATATGATGATCTGATGCTCAAGAAACGTTTCTGATTATTATCAATGTTGAAAACAGTTGTGCTGCTTCATATTTGTGTGGAAACCACAATGTACTACCATTCAAAAGTTTGTGGCAAAATATTTTAGAAAAGAAATTGCAACGATGGATTAAATTGATCAAAAGTGACCGTAAAGACACTTAAGCCCCTTTCACACATGGGGCCCTATTTTAACGATCTGAAACGCAAGTGTCAAAGCGCATGGCGCAAGTAACTTTGTGGGCGGGTCCCGGCGGGATAAATGCCTCTTGCGCCTGGCGCAAATCTAAAAGAGGTTGGTCTGAAGTAGCTTCATTATTCATAGGTGTGGTTTGGGCGTAACGTGAAATAAACCAATCCGAGCGCCATCCAACATACCCTTTAAGAACAGGTGCACATGTTGCATGACGGATTGTTATTATAACGGCGGGTTTACCAGGCGCGCGCCAGGAGCGTTCACAGCCGATGAGACCGACGTTCTTGTCAGGACAGTGAAAGACAGAAGTGACGTTGTATAGGGATGGGAGAAACTCTTGCACATCAGCGTCGGTTAAACATTATAGCCTATACGTTTCTGCCACTATTGGGCAAACAGGTCTGATCCTTTAGTACTACAATAGCCTTAAGAAATGGGTATTTCAGTTTTTTCATCTTCATGTAAACCACAATGATTTCCCTCTTGTGTTAATATTTTTCCTTGTTATAATGTATGATTTGCAAAAATAAAAACTACTGCATCTATGTTGATGAGAGAATCAGTATTTGCGCGTTGTGTACCCGCTATATTATGGCCAAGCATGCGCGCTTAAAATAGCATTATGAACAACGCGCAACGCGCCACTGACTTTAGACCAGGTTTTTTCTGGTCAGTGGCGCAATTGTGTTCTGGAAGTGTAAAATAGCACCTGGGAATGTTTGCGCCGAAACACGCCTCCTTTTTGCGCCGATCCGCCCAGGGAGCGCAAGTTCATTTCCTAGTTTACCGACGTGCGTCTGTGGAGGGGAAAATCCCGCTTTGCGCGCGTGCAAAATAGGAATGAGACATGCGTTTGTGTATAAAGTCATTTGCGCCGGGTGCAAGATAGGGCCCAGAGTGTTGATCCCGGGAAATTGCCAGAACGCCTTCTGTGTGAACGCAAACACGACCCGGGATTGATACCGGCATCGATGCCGGGTTGGGGACCTAGTAACATTGCCGGGATCAGTCCTGGAACGCGCGCTGTGTGAACAAAAGCCAGGACCAATGCTGTAAAGGGTGTCATAGTGATGACGCTTGTGCCATCGCGCGACTGTTGCTCTGAAGAAAGTTTGAGTTCGTCATCAACAAAGAAAGGACGAACAAATGTCTCCAAACTGGAACGAAGCAGAGACCAGGAGCTCCTCACTGTCCTCGCTGAAGCTGAGATGGTTCCCTAGCTTTGTGGAACGGTATCAAAAAAGATGGACGACGCCCCTTCGCTCTTTTCCATCAGAGAGAACTGAAGCCGCCAGTGTCTCGACATGACGATGACATCTTGGAACTTGAGTGTTTCGGGACCAGTCATGCGCAGTCGTGAGCAGCAAGTAAAGCCGCGAAATCAAGGCCACACCCTCATTCTCGCTGAATCAAACGCAAGCACACGCCCCGCTCTTTCATGAAGTGGCCTTTGTCTGCTTCGTTCCCGTCCAATGATGTCTGCTGATTGCAGAACATCGTTAAAATAAGGTAAATACAACTACTAACCACATAATCAACATTATTAAAAAAAGCACCGTTACTTTATCATCACATAACTAACTAAAAACAAACTTATTTTAAAAACGAACACTTGAAATTACATCAACGTGATAGAAACTACAGTAAATGACAGAAACTATCTTTGGAAAAAGGATATGTGAAGTGTAATTTAATTGTTTAGTTGGACTCGCGTCCCATTGAATAACATGAGGAGGCGGGGGTTTTGAGCTATACTAGGTCCGGTCACAGAGGGGCGATCGAGACGTTTTGGCTTCACTTTTGAGGGCTTGTGCGGCACGCTTGAACGGTATGCGCGTGTACATGTTTTCGATGCGTACGTTACCAAGGGGGTAATCCATCAGCCGGAAGCTGAAGCTCCCTCTGGGGGCTGTCATTGTAGCCCACTATCACCTGCGGTTAGCATCCCATTGACTCCCATTCATTTTGGCGTCACTTTGACAGCGAATAACTTTACATCTGAGGCGTCCAAAGACTCCATTTATCCATTATTTATTTCTAAAGAAACACGACAATGTATAAAAGGCTCCATTACTTTGTATGTTACGTTATGGCCACGAAGAAGCCGTTCTTGTAAAAATAGGCTAAAAATTGCGTCATAACCCATCGACTGTCCGTCACACAGTAAAAAATTACCGTATAGACAGGAAGAGAAGCTCGCACAGCCTCGCAGGCAATCTTTTACTGTCTAAAGTCAGCCCATGGCATAAATAGAAGCAAAATGACAGAATACTTACCAAAAGTTGCTCCAGGTCGCGATTCGCCGTCTCTGTGCACGATTAAAATTTCTCTTGGCACAGCTACTATAAGTCGGTCAGTTTGCTCACGTGACAACTACGCCGTCAAGCTCAGTTTGAGCCTGCGCAGAACGCCCTGCTATCAGGAAGTGAGTGCCCATGTTGAGCTTCCGCTCTCTCCGTTGAAATCAACGGGGTCGCTGTGTCCATTTCTTTTACTGTCTATGTACGTTACACGTCTCATCCTGACGTCATGTGTGTTTTCGAGATCTTTACGGGTTGTGTGTGAACACACTCACAGATCCCGGCAAATCACTGGCAGTGTGAACCGAAATCAAACAATCCCGGGACAAATGCCGGGTCACATTATCGGAATCTCTGTGTGAAAGGGGCTTTATAATGTTAACAAGATTTACATTCAAGAACCATAAAAAAGTATAGTTCCCACAACTGTTTTCAGCATTGACAATTATCATAAATGTCAATGAGCAGCAAATCATCATATTAGAGTGATTTCTGAAGGATGATGTGACACTGAATGAGTAATGATGCTGAAAATTCAGCTTTGATCACAGGAATAAATTACACTTTACTATATATTCCCACAGTTCTGTTTAAAGATAATAATAAGTCACATTTTTACTGTATTTTACATCAAATAAATGCAGCCTTGGTGAGCAGAAGAGACTCTTCAAAAGCATCATATCATGTACATCCCAAGAACTTCTGCTATTTGTTTACTGTCTTCTCCTTTGCAGTTTTAACACCAGAAATGGCGTTGAAAACTCGCTAAGGATTGCTAAAACGAGGAGCTTGCTTTTTACGACAGTGGTATGAGATCATTATTCTGAAATAAATATTCTAATTGACTTCCTCTAGGTGCTTTCTGGCTTGCAGCACCAGGCCGCTTTGGATCCAGGTGTGAACGGGCAGGTGAGAGCGAGTGAGCGATGACGTGTCAGGTGTGATCGCTGCTTGAAACGCAGTCGTTTGCTCACTGTTCTCACGTCTCAGGAGAGACCGCATTAATGACATGTTTGTCATGCTCCGTTCCCAGATTAGATTACCGCGCTAATTCCTCGGCGAGACTCGCATGGCGGAGCTCGATCCCTCCATTAGCGTTATTACCGTCAGTGTTAGCAGCAATTAATTGTCAATCAATTAGAAGGAGAGATCAGAGTGAAAGCACTGACCTAACGGAAAGCATTAACTGGAAAGTGCACTAAATAGGCAGCAACTCAAACACTTTTCTTTTCTTTTTTTTTCTTTTTTTTTACAGTGTACAAGCTAAATACTAACACAGATCATGGACCTGGATGAAACGCATTCAAACATTTGCACACATATAGACTGTTGAATTTAGGGTCAAAGGTCAAGTCCAATCTATACATGCACCTTTGTTTGGCTCAAAGTTCAGAGTTTAAGTGGCTGTTTTTACTTGCATTGAGGAACTTCACAAGCTTCTTTTGTTCATTTACAGACAAATGCCATGATCCGGCGAGTCTGCTGAGCTTTGACCTCAGAAACAACATCAATAACGTGAAACGCTGAAGGTTTGGCCCTGATGAAGTCCAATGACGAGATGTCAAGCACCTCTGAAGGTTTCTGCTATTGACGATTCCAGGTAAATAAATGAGAAATTCAGTGAAGGTTCTGTGCGAAAGTGCATGAATAACTTTAGTTCAGGTGGTTTAAACCTTCATAGTATTACTGACTAGGGAAAATTGTTGTTTTAGATTTAAAGGGATACTCCAATTTTTTTTTTTTTTGAAATAGGCTCATTTTAAAACTCCCTCGGAGTTAAACAGTTGAGTTTTACTGTTTTTGAATGTATTCAGCTGATTTTCTGATATTTAGAAGATCAGTAAACAGACGGTTTCTGGTCTCATTGACTTCCACAGTAGGAAAAATATGTGGTAGTCAATGAGACCAGAAACTGTCTGGTTACTGATATTCTTCTAAATATCAGAA
Organism: Cyprinella venusta; assembly: GCA_038021265.1. Taxonomy (NCBI): domain Eukaryota; kingdom Metazoa; phylum Chordata; class Actinopteri; order Cypriniformes; family Leuciscidae; genus Cyprinella; species Cyprinella venusta. The sequence continues at coordinate 20,539,808 of CM075880.1, read as the reverse complement.
AATCAGCTGAATACATTCAAAAACGGTAAAACCCATCTGTTTAACTCTGAGGGAGTTGTAAAATGAGCCTATTTCCAAAAAAAGTGGAGTATCCCTTTAAAAGTGAGAAGAGTTAAAAAAAATAGCTATGTTTCCATCCAAAGTTGTGTAAGAGATTGGTATATGGTGTAAAACATTTGCAAAAAAAAAAGTGTAATTTCCATCCCATGTGTTCAAGAGAACAAAATCGTCACTTCCTGGGAAATTGGTGTAAAATATCAGTAATAAAACGATACGTTTCTGCAATCGGGATGTTTTCCCTCCATCATGAATGAGTGTGTCTCAGAGCGTCAGACGAAACGCAGTAAACGCTGTCATGTTCTCATGCGTTCGGATGCTGGTGTTTGTGAACACACTCGTGTGTGTGAGACGCTTCTGGAGGGAATTAACCAAATCATTCTGATCACACACTTTGATTTTCAGAAGCACCAAACCAACATTTGAGATTTGAGCCTCTCGTGAGGGAAAGCCACGTGAGTTTATTTTTGTGCATTGTGGAATTTATTGACTAAACATGTTTCCATCTTAGTTTATTTGCGTGTTTTCTTATCGTATAAAAATGCAATGCACATTTTTAGAATTCATGCATCTGCTAAATGATTAAATGTAAATCTCAACAAAGTGTGCTTCGATTTGCAAGATACCAGATACCACAATGTGAAAGACCTGAGCTGATCTCTATGGCTCTGTTTACACCTGGTATTAAAGTAGTTCACTTTAAAAAAAAAACAACTTTTGCTGATAATTTACTCACCCCCATGTCATCCAAGATGTCCACGTCTTTCTTTCTTTCTTCAGTTGAAAAGAAATTAAGGTTTTTGATGAAAACATTCCAGGATTTTTTTTCCCATATAATGGGCTTCATTGGGAACCAAATGGTTCAAGGTCCAAATGAGAGTTTCAGTGCAAACTACAAACTGCTCAAAGGGCTTTAAACGATTCCAGATGATGAATAAGGGTCTTATCTAGGACCCTTCGAGTCATGACTCGAAAAAAGATTTGTTCATTTTGATGAACGAGTTTGAACGAGTCACAAACGCTCATCACAGAACAAAGCAAGGCGAGCATTTGAGCTTATAAAACTTAAACTTTGTTATTTAATCTTCAAATGAGCGATCATTTCGCTAGATAAGACCCTTATTCATCGTCTGGTGTTGTTTAAAGCCTTTTGAAGCTGCACCGAAACTCTCATTTGGACCTTGAACCGTTTGGTTCCCAATGAAGTCCATTATATGGAGAACAACCTGGAATGTTTTCATCAAAAAACCTTAATTTCTTTTTCGACTGAAGAAAGACAGACATGGACATCTCAGATGACATGGGGGTGAGTAAATTATCACCAAAAGTTTTTTTTAGAAGTGAACTACTCCTTTAAGATCCATTTTGGCTGACCAGATCACAAGTTGACAATGCTAAACACAGGTATAAACAGGGTCTAAAACGTCTCACACTTTCAACCACTTCGAGAGGGAGGCGAAAACACATCACTTTCGTAGTGTAAACGCTCATGTGATCGAATGTGTTCAAACAGCCACTAAAGACCGTCTACTGACCTCATGCGTCAACATTATGGAAAGCGTGCTAGCCTGACAGGATTTAAAGGAGAACTCCGGCACAAAATTAACCTTTGGTCTAATTACACATTGTTACTTAGTCAACCGTTCTCTGAGATTTGTTTTCATGATTGCCGAACGTAAAGAGTTTTATCTCTAAAAACAGTTTAGCCTATAACGCTAGTATACCGCTAGTATATAAGGCATAGAGTAATGACAAATAAAAATCGCTTGTTATTACCACTAACAAGGCTCAAAATAGCCCCACACTAACACGGTATAGCATAATAAGGGTCCCTACATTCAAACCGAAGCATTGAGAACTTTGTCAGTGTCCATACAGTTTAACAAGAAGATATTTTTTTACATACAGTCAACTTCGCGAATACAGGAAGAAGCCATATTTGAAAAATAGTCTCTACCAGTCGATCTACGAACGCCGATCCAAGTGCGCTGAACTGTGCAGAATCTCATATGGTCCGTTGTTTCCGGAAGAAACACAAACACGAACCATTTTCTTCTCTTTAATGTACACGTAGCCTACTGTTCGCGCTCACCTTATCACATTATTCACATCTCACCAGCACACTTGGATTGGCGTTCATAGATCGACTGGTAGAGACAATTTTTCAAAGATGGCTTCTTCCTGTATTCTCAATGCTTCGGTTTGAATGTAGGGACCCTTATTATGCTATACCGTGTTAGTGTGGGGCTATTTTGAGCCTTGTTAGTGGTAATAACAAGCGATTTTTATTTGTCATTATGCCCTATATACTAGTGTTATACTAGCGTTTTAGGCTAAATTGTTTTTAGAGATAAAACTCTTTACATTCGGCAATCATGAAAACAAATCTCAGATAACGGTTGACTAGGTAACAATGTGCAATTAGACCAAAGGTTCATTTTGCGCCGGAGTTCTCCTTTAAACTCTGTCGGCTGAAGACCCAAGTTTGGTTTAAAGAGGAAAACGTGTACTAAAAACACAATGCTCTCTCTCCATTCTTGATTTCTAAGACACACTCACTCAAAGTGTTCATCGTGGTTTCAACTAAAGCTGATGCTCTCTGTGTGTTTTTCCGTTGTCTCCCGTCACATTCATGTGTAAATTGCGTGAGCTTATTTTTTTCCGTTGGATCGAACGATTTGAAAAAAAAAACATATACGTTTATTCGCCCATAAACCCTCCACTGGAAGACATCAGGACAGAAGTGGTTGAAAGTGGACAAAAGAGATGGATTAAAACACCAGGTGTGAACGGGAATGTGTTATGATCCGATCGACTAAAACGAATCTTAATATATGTGAAGTTAGTGTTTAATTTTCTTGATAAAACAATCATGAACACTGCAGTCCATCTGATATAGACATAGAGCCATTCTGCATGGATGTGAGTGTGATATTGCTCATAAATATCCAAGTATATGATACAGCTTTCATTCTTCCGGTCAATCATATATTCATGGGAGAAAAAAGCAGTTTGAACAAGGAAAGCGATATCTTTGTCTTAGTATCCTTTCAATGGTTAAACCCTTGTGCATCCTTATGGACATTTTTGTCCTTTTCAGTTTTGTTTTCTTGATCACTTTGCATGTGTTAAAGCTAACTGCAAAAAACTTGGCTCAGGTGTGTATTTTTATTGGAATTTTACTATTTCAGCGTCATTTTCTTAAAAAAAATATTTTTTGCATTAGGTACAAAAAATACTCCCTCTCAGCACCTTTTGGACAAAAATGTCCCCATTGAAACCCATTAAAACTGCCATTTTTAATCTCCGGTTCAGTTAACTATAAAATTATGCAATCTTTGTTAAGAGGCTTTCATTCTGATGGCAAGGTTTCAAATTTTTATTTTTTACTATTTTTTTTATCAGATGGTGTCATTTTTTTAAGTTTAGCCTATAAAACAAATATCGCTTTATTCCTGTTTTCTGGTTCGGCATACTATAGAGCCAACTGGATAAATTATGCAACAATATTTGTGTGGGTGTGTTGGTATGGATGTCAGAGTGTGGTTAGTATGTGTGTTATAAAAAAATATGTGTGTGTGTGCGCATGTGTGTGTTTGTAATACTAAGAGAGAAAAACTGCAAAAAATAATTCAATCAGTCTAAGCTCCAGTGGGGTTTTGCTGGGACCCAATGGGGAAAATATGTTACTACGCCCAAACAAACTGTTACAGAAAGCTCATTTTTTGAGATATCATCCTCAAATTTGGAACACAACCTATTTAGATTTATGGCTTTGATTTTATTGCAGTTTTGAGTTCAACCTGATTTATAAAATATATATTTTATATAAAATATTTTTTATAAATAATTTTCATAAATTATACCTATATAACTTTTTTTTGGATTTACTTATTATTATTTTTTTTTTTACTTCAGCAATAATCTGCAAAGGGTCTTCTTTAAAACGATACCAAACTTAAGTCTGTGCTCCAAAGCGTCACATTTTTATGACAGTTTTTTGACATGGACATTTTTGTCCTCTTTTTACCTAAGTGTAACTTTTTAAAATTGATGCACAAGGGTTAAACTTATACAGTCATTGCATCCGCTGCACTTCAATTGTACCATTTTTAGTTTATTTTTGTTGATCTGTTTACCTTTTTTAGATTTTGAAAGATGATAAAGATATTGTTTGATAAGTAAGATCTCTGATTGTACCTTTCCTTGAAAAAAGTCCTGGAATTTTTATTTGACAGTATCTGTACGAACCCTACGACCTACACTCGTACTTGAGGAAGACCAGTGACTAGTTTTCATGAACGATGATGATAACGTCGTCCTCAGGTGTGTGTTTCTTCTCATCCCTGCGTTTCCTTCCAGTGGTTTTGGTCTGTCAATAGTGTTTGGTTAACTCTGTGACATGTCAACGTTTGATAAACAGATGGCCTGTACCGGCTCACCGTGGGGACGGCACTCAGTGACCCAGTGCAGTGTGGGTAGAGAACGGGTGTCAGCAGTCTTTCTGTGCGCCACGCTCTAATGAATAATAATCCCGTGTGTGTGCGTGTGACAGACGGCGAGGGGGAGTTTCGGGGAAGGGGAGAAACTTGAAGGCGATGCTAATTCAGTAATTCCAAAAACTCCTCGGACGGATGTTTTTGTCGTTTCTGGACGGGCTCCAAAATCGGAGGGTGGGGGTGACGTTCGCTTTGATGAAGAGCCTCACCTTTACAGCGTGAAACGTGTGTCCGCGATGCAGAGACGCTCTCATCAATCCTCCGGTGTGTGTGTGTGTGTGTGTGTGTATGAGCACTCGTGAGTTGGGTCAACACAACCTCTCTTGTCTGAATATTTGAGATTTCCTTCTGTGTTTATAAGTTTGAGATGTCCCTGTGCGGCCCAAACGCTCCACCTGTGTGTTTACATCTAGATTTATAACACCGAAATGCTGTAAAACTGCATCTAAACAAGGACGGGATGGTGTCACGGGGAGGTCAAAGCCACTGGGATCTCACTAAATGACTTTTAGTCTACAGAGACGCCCCAGTTTGCGGTCAATTCTCACTATTAACTAACTATGACTTAATGTGCCTTAATAAACCGCTGATTAGTGCTTAAGTTTAGGTATTGTAGGATTAAGGGAAGTAGAATATGGTCACTATGCATTAATGTGCTTTTTAAGTAAGGCAATTTTCTCGTAATATGCATAGAACTAGTTACCAGTGAGAATTGGATGTGTTTTTACCAAGTTTTCATTATCCATTGCAATATTTAAGAAGCAAATGACAAGTTTCTAATATTAACAATTTACAAGGTGCTTTGAAGTTATAAAATATTGATTGCTAAATGTGATTTTTCAAACTCAGTCTTGTTGAAAAATTGATCAAAAGACATTGTTTTTCTATGTGAATTAGAAATGTCTTGTTTTATGCCTAAACACTTCATTTTGAGAAAATTATCCACAAAAAAAGAAAAATAGACTTATCTTCTGTTATTTTGCTTCTCAGATAAATGTATCTTGATTTATGCGTGTTTAGATATTTGTACTGGGAAAAAAAGGACAAAAATACTGAGGAAGAAAATCACTTGTTGTGTTTCACCACATGATATCCCACAGGAAATATGCTCAGATGTTGCTGTTTTATTGCAATATTTCAGAAGCTAATAATTATGAGATGAAGTTAATGTCAAATTACAAGTTTTTAATGTTAAGAATTTATGAGTTGCTTTGATTCTATTCACTGCAAAATGTGATTTTCTTACTCAGTCTTGTTTTAAATTTTGTTTTAAATCAATAGCCATTTACTTGAGATGTGAAATGACTTACGATATGAAGTCTTGCTTTCTGAGAAATTTATCAAAATAATTAAGCATAAACTCATTTATATTTTGACACATTTCTCAGAGAAAAAGACTCACGAGTACGATAAATGTAAAACAAAAACTGTTTTAATCGTTCTAATTCTATGAGAATAGCAGAGTTCTCACCACAACTGTAACGATAACGACAAAGAAAAACGATATCGTTGGAATCACTTCCAGAATTATTGTTTTTCCCAGCTGATGAACAATAAAAACATTGACTGCCAATCAGAATTCATCACCAAAAGTGCGGCGTGAGGTTATAATAAGCAGAATGATATTGTGCTTTGGTGTGAAAAATGTGTGTTAGTTGGACAGATCAATACAGGACACAGAGCATGTAGGATGATGTTTTTCTCAAGTGATCAAGTGATTTCCTGGTTTTATTGATTTACTAGAATGGAATTTTAGCTAATTGCAAAAGCTGAATAATAACGCTTCCCAAACTGTGGTCCGTGAGGGTACTGCAGGTAGTCAGTGAAAAGGCAAAATAAAATATAAAATATTTTACCAATAAATTTCCATTAAAAAAGTAAAAAGATATGTAGGCCTATATTTATATAAAATGTAAATTAAATTGTCAAGCTATTGTGTGATTACTAAAATAGGCTAGTGACGCTCGGCCGACAGCCGTGACGTTCAAGCTCCGTGTTGTCAGAACCACAACACCGGATCGGTGGATAGCAACAGGTTAGGTGAGCATTTATTTAGTTGTTTGTTTTTAAAATAGGTCTATATTAGACGGACGATACAAAGAGGAAGGGAAAGATGTGGAGGGTGACAAAGGAGGATATTACGTTCATATCGGGCTGGCAAATCCAATGGCTTTTCCTTTTGACAACTTTATTTTCAACCTGGAATAACGTTAGGCCTACTGTGTTTTCTTTTAAATGTGTAACGTTATAGGGCAGAGGCAAATATGTTCTCAAGTCTACTTTTTGAGGACTTGTAGAACTCTTAAGATTAACATTAATATTCCCCTTAAATCGCTAAAGGTTTTGAAACGCTGACTATATCCAAGTGATCTTATTGCTGTATAGATGTCATACTCCATTGCTATGGAAATAAGCCTGTTGTTCAAATGAACCTGATTATAATATGTAATAAATAATATAATATGTAATATCATAATATGTGTATTATGAGGTGGTCCGTGAAAAATCTTGATTACAAATAGTGGTCCACGCACACAAAAAGTTTGAAAACCCCTGGTGTAGAATAGAATAGCGCCCAGTATAACCTAAAATTGTTATTTCTTAAAATTCTATTAACATTCTTATAACCAAGCAAGAATGTTAATGCGTCTAAAAAAAACTGGACGTTTTGAATGTTCCTAAAACATTTAGAAACAACGTTTTTATAACTTAATGAGAACGTGATGAAAACGTTCTTATAACATTAAATTGGGGAAGAGGAGAGATTCGCGATTGCACTGAACACGTTTTAAGTGCAGGATTCTCTGAGCGAGCCCAGAGAAAATAGACCTATTCTCAGTGTATCTGAGAGCGCATGCGCGATATTCCACTCGCGAGTAGCGCAGTAGGCCTATATTAATTTACTTTGGTGCTACAATAGTGCACCCTCGACATTTGACAGCAAAATAAGTTTATCTGGACACTTACCAAACTCGTTATGAATGGAATGACGCACGTTACAATGCACAACGAAGCTCTTGCTGTATTTACATGATCATGTATGCATTAGTGAAAGCAGAGAAGGCAGAAATTGCGTTGCAATGATAATATCTTCATCCTGCCGATCGACAGGCTGTCTGTCCTCTGCTTGCTCAATACTCAACACAGCAACATTTTATGTGATGGGAATAGATCTAAATACTTCAAAAACATCTCATGATTCATTAATCTCGATGGCTGTAATAGTAAAAAAAAAAACGTATAATAGCTGGATTAAAATTATTCGAGACAGTTTCACATGTAATACATAGCTATTTTATATGCAAGCATGTCAGCCAATCACAGCAGAGGCTGGTTACACACAGCAGACACGCCCCTTCAAACCGAGTGTTCAGATCAGAGGCTAAAATCAGGCTAGGAAAAATGCCTTTTATTTCTAAATTATGACTATTTTTGATCTAAAAAACATACTAACATTATAAGGGCAACCCAGAAAACATTATAAAATAATTTAAAAAAACATTATAGGGCACCTTTAACTTTGTCTCTAACATCTCTCTTATAATTCCTTAAAACAGGCTTCAATGAGTTAGTATATAGTCGTCATCCAGTAATGATGACTTTAAAGTTGATAATTTCTGAGTTCATATTGAGATCTGACTTTGGATTGCAGACTTTGAAATGTGAGCACAGTTTGAGAAACTTACTTTTGAAACTCTAGTGGAGTTCCCCAATTCATCGATAAAAGATACTAAATGTGCTTTTTCTTTCCTGTGGGTTTATTCATAAATTTCTTCCTGTGCTTTAAATGCAAGTCTAGTCGAAGTGAGAAATGTGTGCTGGATCAAACTATTGTAATTTGCATAGTTGTCACACTCCGACTGGAGCGTTGCACTCTGGGTAAAATGTAACACATTTGACTTGTCAAAACGCGCACCGCTGCGATTATCAGGAAACCAGCTTCAATGACACACGTTTGGATGTGTGATATCACCCCCTCTTCTCTTATTTAATTCTCTTTCTCCCCTGTGCGCTTCTCGCCGATAACGATCGGAAAGGGTTTGCGTGTGTCTGACATGTTCGGAGGATTGAGTTATTAGCTTATCGTATTAATGCCGTCTGAACGCTTCGAAGGCTCACCGAGACGTGTTGTTTGTCTGTAAGGCTTCATCTGTCGTGTTTTTACTGCTGTTTGTGTATTTCACACATCTCTCATGCACAAGAGAATAAATTGGACTTAGTTTTCGTTTATTAAGGCACATTAAAAAGCAGAGTTGGAATAAATGGGTGAACTGTTCCTTTAAGAGAGCGGATTTGGTTTTAACTTTGGTAGAACGTGTCGTTTTTGATATTAGTTAAACACACTGTAAAAAATGATATGATCAATAAGTTATGACAACATATGTTTTTACATTGCTTTAACTCATCAAAATAAGTTAAGCAGTTTTCAGCTTTTTTATGTTAAACAAGATTCGACTCAGTCAGTTTAATGTAATTTAACTTGAAATGACTAACTTTTCAAACATTTAAATATATTAACAAATTGATTGTTAATACAAATCACAATTTCACAGTGTAGTTAACGTGAACTAGTTAATGTGGGTAAAACTTCAGTTTGAGGACTAATTATTACTATTAACTTGCTTATTATCATGTATATTCAACCCGGTCTCATCCCAATTCGTCATAACTGACGTTTTGGGACGTCTTTTGACCATTCGTCAATATGCGACTTTTTAGGGCCCCCTTAAACGTCGGTAGATGACGTTATGGGATCCTAACTCTACCCCACCTAACCCTAAACCCAACTCGTCACCTAACTGACGTTAAAGGTAAAGCGTCAGTTGTATGACGACCCGGGATCATCATCTACCGACGTTTAAGGGGGCCCTAAAAAGTCGTATATTGACGAATGGTCAAAAGACGTCCCAAAACGTCAGTTATATGACGAATTGGGATGAGACTGTGTTAGTATATTAGGATATTGTCTGTTTATTAGCATTCATAAAGTACATATTATTTCCTCATTCTGCAAAATCACATCCCTTAATCCTATTCCTAAACTGAACAATACCCTAACTAATTATTAAGCACTAATTAGGAGTTTAATGAGGCAAAAGTTGTACTTAATACTGAGAATATTATGAATATTATGAAAAATAAAATCCGTTAACGTTTAATGCACTTTGAACAATGAACAATTGTTTTTTTGGTTAACATTTACAAATAAATGCTGTAGAAATCTATCACTCTTAACACGTAATTTTATGTGTAGTAAAAAAAAAACACAGTGCATCTTTAAAATGTCCCTGGCAATGTGAAAGCTGGGCATTTATGTGTGTGGATGCACTTTAATATGTGAGATGTAATATCCATGTGTATGTGAAGCGAACTGAAACAGTTTGATCCTAACAGAAAACACAACTCGTCTCGTCCTCATGCTGCAATCCTGTGCAACTCTCGGATGAATGTAGAGGTCAGAGAGTTTGTGCTGCGTTTGATGGGACACATCGATCATGCGCTTAAATAGGTCTGGATGGGTACCGTGTGATTTCTCTTGTAGGAGGATAGTGGTGCGTTGCTTTCAAAGAGAATATTACAGTCTCAAGTTTGTTCATGTCGGCATGTTGCAATAACTAACTGTGATCATATTCAGTGAGCATTGATTGAGCTGTTTTTCTTGCGTTACAGTTCCTCCCCTTGTTGTAACACGATGTGGGGAAATGTATCTAATAGGAAAATTAGAAACATTTCCCTATTTTAATCTGATTGTAAATTAATCTGATAAGGACAACACTTAAGGTGTTTGGGGTCATTTTGACCCCAGACTTTTAAAGAGTGATTGCATAAGGAAATTTATATTTTTATATGGAAAACTATATATCATTATTTAAATTCACTTCTCAACTAATCATTTATGCTGTTTTTTTTTGTTGATTTTTTTAAGTTTTCTACCTATTTACTGCACAATTACATAACTAGGCCATAAATTGACACATGAAAAATGTTTTTTTTTAAAGAAAAAAACACTTAAATTATGATGATAATTAAATCTAAACAGTTTTTGGACATTGCTCTATGTGTTTGGGATAGAATACTACCATCTGGTGGTTAGTCGAAAAACAGTTTTTCTTATAGTTAAGGAATTAAAGTGCAATGACCACATCTTTCCAATAGGGGCCCATCGACACTCATTCATTTTCACTTCATTTTTCTTGATGCTTCAAATTCTCCTCACAACTTGATATATATGATATACATATTTTGTGAATTGCACAAAATATTTTTTGTCAAAATTAGAGTTTGTTGTTGTTGTCTGATACATTCTGAATTATTTGTTTATGCAAATTATTATACATACATTTGCATAAATACTACAAATCAGCACTATGACATGACTGTATTCACACACTTCATTTTAGAAAATTATTTATCAACAATTATTAATTTTTTTAGAACAAGACATTTTAGAACGAAATAAATTTAATAAACCAAGTACATAAACCAATATAATACAAAACAACAGCACTAATAAACTGTAATGAACAGGATGCATAAATGTGTGTGTTTGTGTGTGTGTGGCTGTGTGTGTGTGTGAGATAGAAAGCTCATTCCACTTTGTGTTTATGCTCTAGGACCAGCCCTTGAATTAAAAAAAATATTTTAGATTTATGCCAGTTTTGTTTGTTTTATTTGCCAATTTCTGTAAAAATGCTCTCTGTTGCAGTCATGACATGTGTGTGTTTGTGTGTGTGTGTATGTGTGTGTGTATGAGATAGAAAGTTTGTTCTACTTTCTATTTATGCTCTAGGACCAGACCTTGGTTTATATGTGTAACATTTCAGATTTATATGGATTTTTTTTGACAATCAAAATGGAAAAAAGCATATTTTTTTTTTCATTTTCCCATTCATTTTAAATGTGGGGTCATTTTGACCCCAAACAGCTTAAATGGTAAATTTTTTTACACACCTTTAGAACAACCAAATCAAGCCCAGTTTTTTGTGCATGTTTAGATAGATTATGTAGGAAAAGTCACCGAGTTTCATGTCCCTGAGATGAAGGGAACATTTTTAAAAATTCAAGGAAAAGTCCAGCGGGGTCAAAATGACCCCAAAACAGTGATTAAGGGTTAAAGCAATAAGCCATGTGTTGCACTGATTTTACCATGGTGAAGATGTTTACCATGTTCTTATGCATAAAATTTGAATATTGTGCAAAGTTCATTTATTTCAGTAATTCAATTTAAAAGGTGAAACTAATATATTATATAGACTCATTACATAGAAAGTGAGATGTTTCAAGCCTTTATTTGTTATAATTGTGATGATTATGGATTACAGCTTATATAAACCTTTGCACAATATTCTAATTTTGAATGTGGGGTTTTCATAAGCTGTGAGCCATAATCATCACAGTTATAACAAATAACGACTTGAAATATCTCACTTTGCATGTAATGAGTCTATATAATATATTAGTTTCACCTTTTAAGTTGAATTACTGAAATAAATTAAATTTTGCTCAACATGAACATTTTTTGAGTTTCACCTGTAATGTGAAGTTGCGCCAAACACAAGTCCCAAACAAGGGGTGATATCTTCTTTGCGGTGCGTAGATCCAAAAGAGCTCAAAAATCTGAAGAAAGATCCTAAAAGACAAAAAGGATTCTATTGACCAGAGGCCACAAATAAAGTGCAAGGTGTTCAACCCTTCATCCATGCCATGTGTTACCAACAGTGTTGGGTGTAACGTGTTACAAATTAACTGTAATTAAAATACTTATCCACTAAAAAGGTAAAGTAAGGGATTACTGTTCATTTTTAGGTAATTTAATTACACTTATAATTGCGTTACATAGTGTAAATTAGTTCAACAGTTCTGAATAAATCAATATTGAATTTAAAATCGAAATTTATCGCCTAAAGTAAGAGCTGCAGAGTAATTCTCAGAGTAAATTTTTCTTATTCATATATGTATTAGAATAATTACAAAAAAAATTCTGATATGTAGCAGAAGAATTCTGTTCAACTAAAGGTTACATTTGTTGCTAAAATGTTTAAGTTATGATGTCTTAATAAAGCTAAAATGCTTTAAAAGTATTAACTATTCCATGTTTGACTCATATTTAATTATTAAAAGAGTTTAATTTCTATTTTCGATATGGTCATGGTTTATAGGGATTTTAAGAAGTAATTTGTTTAATAACTCGTTGAGTAATTAAGTTACTTTTCAGACAGAGTAATTAGAAAAGTATTTTAAAAACTATATCGATGATGTAATTGATAATTAGTAATTAATTGCTTATTTGAAGTAACTTACCCAACACTGGTTACCAAGCACACACCTGTGGTAATTTACACACTTTTTTTACCGTAATCAATGTAATATACCGGAATCTGACTTTATCCCATAGAAAAATATTTACCTAAACCTATCATCATCTATTCAAAACTTCTATTCTATTGTAAAAATCTGACCATAAATATTCTTATTCCCATAATTAAATATCACAAAAAAACTATTATAACAATACCTACACATCACGTGATATTAGATATTTAAATGCAGTAAAACACTAAAATCAACCTACATTTATAGAAAGCCATTTAGAGTTAATTCCTCATTCATGTGAAAGGAAATGGACATTTTACATCAAAAAAACATGTATAATCCCTCTGTAAAACACCTTGCGCACTTTTTGCACTATTTTTGTGGCCTCTGTACAATAAAATCCAATGAGCTTTTTTGGCCTAATGTGAAGCTGAGAAGTTTAACCATAATGTATTATTACATTACCTGCTAATTTGAATAGCAAAAACTTGTTTGGTGAGTAGTTTCGGGTGTTTAAGTTTAATTAAATTGTGCGTTTGAAACAAACTGACCGAGAAAAGTTACATTTTGAGCCATAAAGTTGGTGAATAGTTGGAGTAAAATGATGTGCTGACAAGCATGTTTCAGCAGGCCTCAGTTAATCAGAGTCCATGGGCTCTGCGTTGTAATAGACATTGATTTCGTCTAAGCGTCTCGCGCTTCAGCTGTAATTAACCCTTCACCCGCTGCGTGTGTTTAACCGGCCCGTTCCATCCGCTCCTGCGCATACGTCCTAATTACGCATTTGGCAGCGTCGGATTGTTCCCCTAAAAGTCAAAGCGCTGAACGCTAAGTGATGTATTGGCAGCTGTCGGAATCGGGCTCGGTTTATTTGTTTAGTTTATTTGTGTTTTATCTGTTTTTTGTGGAAGGCGTTAACTGACCTTAGCAGCGTCAGAGCTGTTCATGCACCTGCAGTGAGGTCACGAAACACCCAGTCCATTAACACACACACACACACACACACACACGTCTCTGAGATCCAGAGTGTGGTTAGATAGAAAATGATGCTGTAATTGCAATAAAATGACACTTTTATGTGTGTGTGTGTGTGTGTGTGTGTGAGAAAGCGTCAAATTCCTCGCTGTTATGCAAGCACAAGTGTTCCAGTTGTAAGTGAAGTGGTCTTGTGTCCAGTACACTTGTGGAGGATTTGACATTCTCAAACTCAAACAGAAGTGAATAAGGAACACCTGTAGACACACATACACACACACACACACACACACTCAACTAATTTATTAATATCAGTCAGTGCATTAACTAACAGTATCGTTACTGCGTTATATTGTTTGTGAGTGTGTACGCGTGTCTGAGAGTGTGTCGTGAGTGAGTGTGTGTGTGTGTGCGTGTATGCGTGTGAGAGTGTGTTTGTGTGTGTCATGTGTGAGTGTGTGTGTGCCCGTCTGATAGTGTATCATGAGTGACTGAGTATGTATATGAGTGTCATAAGTGTGTGTGTGTTTGTCTGAGAGTTTGTCATGAGTGTGTGTTTGTATGAGTGTCATGAGTGTGTGTTATTGACAGTGTTGTGCAAGTTACTTCCAAACTGTAATACATTAGGTATTACTTGTTACTGTTATTTAAAAGTAATTCATTACCTTACAATATTACTGTCTCAGAATTGTAATGCGTTACATTACTCATGTATTACTTTTGAGTTACTTTCACCAAAATAACTAAGTAGAACTTAACTTTGGGGCTGTAACGATATGCAATAAGAAACCGAAATCGCTATTCGCCACACGACTCATTCACGAACCTACAGAATCGCGACACACCTCTTCCAACTCCAGCGTTATTCTCCTTACCGTCCAGATCCAATGCTGCCTTATCTTTAAATTAGGCTATTAGTATTATTTGAAGTTATCATTATAAAATACGTAGACCTACACCACAAAACTAGTTGAGGATAAATTATTTAAAATTGGGGAAGTCCAGCATTATGGACATGACATTTGCAGTCAAAATTTGAAATAAAAATTCTCAGAAAATACATGTATTGAAACGTATATAGGCTACTTCCTTAAAGGACTCCAGACATTAGACAAATATCAGTCTTTGTTTTATTTTTAATATTAGGGAAAAGACACACATTCATGCGTGACAAAAAAAATAGGAGGCAAAATATATTTTTTTGTAATTCTGTTAATTACACTGCGCAAATCGGATGAGGAAGGGTTGGCTCTCCAGTCTCCATAGAACTTAAAATATTCATTTTATTTTAGTTTTCGTGTTCGCATTTATGAGGAAAAACAATGTTACAGACGTGACCGCTCTGAACTGGCACTAAAAGACTGCTTTAAAACTTTCACATAGTCTGTTGCCTTTAAGAAGTAAAAGCAGACAATACACTGTAATACAACTGTAATACAAGCCTCACTGAACATGTAACGAGTAAAATATTACTGAAAATTGATTAGTAATGCCTTACACTACTGCGTTACAGCAAAAAGTAATATGTTACTGTAATGTATTACTTTTGTAATGCGTTACTCCCAACACTGGTTATTGAGTGTGTGTTGTGTTCAAAAGGGGAGGGGAGGAGGTGCTGAGGTCACTGGTTTTGTAGGAGAAGCCTATTTAGGGAGCACCAGCTGGGAGGAGAGTCACACATGGGTCATTACGTGTGTGTGTGTGTGTGTGTGTGTGTGTGCAGGTGTGCCCTATGAAGGAGCTCATGGCACCATGGAGGGATGCAAGTGCTCAGTGACACCTCATTTCACCAGCCGCCTACACACACACAACACACACACCTCATATCTCTTTTTCATATGTATGAAGTTCTAGAATCTGTGAATTTTGTTGCCAGAAAAACTCTGTTGCCCCACTGGAAAGAAAAAAAAAAATGAAAAGTGAGATTTCTTAATATCTCAAATTATCTTTAGTTTTTATAGTTATATGTCTCTCTGTCATGCTGTGTATGTTGGGTTACTGTTAGTATTAATGACTCATCATGGACCACCAGACTTTTTGAGGGACTTTGTGTCAGAACCCCCAGATTTAAAGCGCTCATCTTCTCCTGCAGTGGCTGAAAGGCTCATCTCTCGGTCCTTCATCACAGTCTCTCTAGAGCGACTCGTCATCCTGACAAATCGAAGGGAACATGGGAAGGTTTTACCAACAGGAATGCTGCAGTTAAAGGATTAGTTCACTTTTCAAAAAACTTTTGCTGATAATTTACTCACCCCCATGTCATCCAAGATGTCCATGTCTTTCTCTCTTCAGTCGAAAAGAAATTAAGGTTTTTGATGAAAACATTCCAGGATTTTTCTCCATATAATGGACTTCAATGGGAACCAAAAGGTTCAAGGTCCAAATGGCAGTTCAGTGCAAACTGTTCGAAAGGCTTTAAATGATTCCAGACGATGAATAAGGGTCTTACCAAGCGAAATGATCGGTTATTTCAAATAATAAACAACAAAGTTTAAGTTTTATAAGCTCAAATGGTCATCTTGCTCTGTTCTGTGATGCGCGTTCGTGACTCTCCTGTTCGAACTCGAATGAACAAATCTTTTTTGAGTCATTTGGTTCATGAACGAAATGAACGAATTGACTCTGAAAACTCTGAAAAAGATTAGTTCATTTTGATAAACGAGTTTCGCTTGATAAGACCCATAAACTGGGTCTGGACTGGACTGGACTGAAGCCATAAAGGCATTTCTTTTCGACTGAAAAAAAAAAAGACGTGAACGTCTTGGATGGGGGGGGGGTGAACTACTCCTTTAAATAGGGTTTATCAGATCATTAAGACCAGATTACTGTGAGGTATCTGAAAGTCTTATCCAATCTTGAGTTTCTCATTTACATTTTTTTACAGCGTGCTTTACAATGTATTTACAGCAACTTATGAAATATGCTTAAAAAACGTCCCTTTTAAATCAACAAAACTGCAGTCACTGACATTTAGGAAACTGAATACTCTCCACTTTATGTAAAATTTAATATTTATTTATTTTATAAATGAATAAGCTAAAATATATACATTGTGCATAACTTAAACATCATTTATATATGTATATTATATTACAAAATGTGGTCGGCTTTGATCAAAGGTTAGCTGGAATTTCTTATTTATCATTAAGTGATGAAGAAAATTTGTGTGATTTTTATGTACCCTTTTAACGACTGTTTTACTGACAAATTTATGTATTAATGAAATCCAAACTGATTGAATTTGAAGTCATTCGCACAGTTTAATTGTCATTGAAGGATAACAAGTTGAGAGCGAAATATAAAGGCATTTTAATATGGAATAATTTAGTAAGATTAATTATCCCTCATCAAAGTAATTTTATCCACTTGTTATAAATATTATAGTTGATTCATGATTTGCATGAAATCAATATTCAACATATGAACCTCAAATAAGGAATCATAATCTATTGTAAGTTTCTAAAGTTGTATGTTTTCACATGTTGAATAAACTTTACACACAAATATCTACATATAATATTAACCAGATCATGTTTGATTTAAATATCATCCACAGACTTTTACTGCATGTTGTTATATAGATTTTTATTAATCTAATCCTAAATAAAAGTTTGTTTACATATAACATTTGTGTGTACTGTGTATAATTATGTTGTATCATAAAATATGTGCATGTATATACCTTGTGTGTTTATATATATATATATATATACACACATTTTTCTTAAATATATACATTATACACAGCACACACACATATATGTAATGTAAACACAAACTTTTATTATGGATGCGATTAATCATTGCACAGCACTAATTTGTTTATATTATTTTAGAAGGAACTGAAAGGTTAGAAAGAGGAAACTCATACTGACTTACAGTGCTATGTGTGTGCGTGTCTGAGAGTGAGTGTGTGTGTGTGCATGTGTGTTCATAGTGTATGTGAGAGTGTGTGTTTGTATGTGTCATGAGTGTGTGTGCGCGTGTGTCATGGTAGAGTGAGTGAGTGAACGTGTGTATGAGTGTCATGAGTCAGCATGTGTGTGTCCGGGAGTGTATCACACTGGCTCTGAGCAAAGGCTCATCAGTAATGCGTGTTTGTGGAGGTAAAGATGCGCTTCAGCTTCATGTGCAGATGTGTCATTACGAACATCTGTGTTTGTGTGAACGAAAGTGCTTAAAGACGTGTCCTGCATTGGTCGAGGCGCTGCATCATGTTAAAGTCACTCGAATGATGTGTTCAGGACATTTAAAACATAAAAGAAAATGCATAAACATTAGCAATATGCAACTAGTCAACATTGCTTATTAATATTTTCTGTTCATAGCTCTGGTTTCTACACAGAAAGACAAGCGAGACATTAAATGTGCGATATTATGAATGAGCTTTTACACTTTTAGTTTTCATGTTAATTTTAGTTTCATTTTTATTACAGTTTACTATTTTCCGAACCTTGATGTCATTTTTCCAAACTCTAGACACAAAACGGTTATCCCTTGGCTGTCTAATGCTCAAAACATTGCATTGTGCGTTCACATCTTTAAAGAAATCTTGCACTTGCACAATCATCGGTTCAAAAAACAAATTTACTGTGAAATACCATTCACCGTAAAAAAAATATTTTCAAGATTTGTTATCACAACATTTTTTCTTTTGTCAAATCAACTTAAATAATTTATTTAGTTCCGATAACTTATTATTTTGAGTTTCTGATGATTAAATCAATCTCCTTCATTGTATTAACTCACTTTTTCCAGTTCAACCAACTTAAAATTTTAAGGCAACCAGATTACTTAATTTTTTAAGTTAAACCAACAATATTTTTTTACAGTGTTGAAACATAACTATAGATCATACACACACACATGCAACCGATAGTTTCACTATCATTATCATTACATATTGTAGAACAAAGTAGGTGATACAGGTTTCGTTATGGTACTACATACTGTACATCTCTGTAAAAGAACTGCAGAATACACACATAGTGGAATCATTGAACAAAGTGTGTGATATATTGATGCAAAACACTACAGTACAATCACAACAGAGGTTTATTGGAGTCAAAGCAAAAATATTAAATATTAGGCTATATCCATGGATATTGTAGTCTAATTGGTTCATGCTCCACACTAATTGATAACAATGAATCCCGTTATCTTGAAACTTTCATGATTTACTGTAAACATGGAAGATTGTGTGTCTGTTTCCATAACTATTAAGAGTAATGCAACATTTACTGATCAAATGTCTCAATTGATAGTCGTACTTTTATGTTAAGTTGTGTCACATTGAACTGGTGATTTTTGTTGAATGAACAAATGATCTAATTTTATGTGTAGTGTATCCAAGCAATTAAGAAAAGTGTTAGAGTTTTGAAAAATTAGCAGTTTTGTGTCTAGAGTTGTGAAAAATGACATCAAGGTTCTGAAAATAGTAACAAAGTGATTGTAAAAAACTGTAGTTTCATTATGTGCTTTTGTCATTTTATTAGGTTTAAATATTTAATTTAAATAATTATCTGTTTAGGTTCAATTGATTTGTATTTCAGTGTAGTTTTAGTTTTTTTTTAGTTTTTTTGTTTGTTTAGTTTTTAGTTGTTGTTTTTTTTTTTAAAAAAAGATTTGATTTCAGTGTAGTTTTCATTGTTAATATTAGTTTAATTCGTCATTTCATTATGTATATTTGTCATTTTAGGTTTTTTTATATTGATATTTAGGATTCATTTATTTTTATTTCAGTTTTAGTTTATATGTATTTCCAGTTGAGGCAAAGTTTTTCAACTAATACTTATATTTTATTTTATTTCAGTTTAGGTAACGTTGTTAATTTTAGTTTAATCATTTCATCGTTGTTTTTGTCATTTAATAGCTAATTTAAATATATCTAATTAACTTTTATATTCGTTTTAGTTTTTATGTATTTCATGTATTTTTTGTGCTTCAACTTAAATTTCAATGAACAGAAATTTTGAATAGTATTAGTTAATGATAATAACCCTGATGTGATGTCACCGATGACGACAGAACCAGACTCTGAACCAGTTAGCTTTGGATCTCCACAATGGTGTAGTGTATCAGGTGTACATCCACATTTATTCTCTGCGAGTCTCTGATGATGGCCGTCAGAGTGTGTGATCGACGATCGGATGGCACATGTTTGACAATGAGAGAGAGAGACACTCTATATGCCTGTCTGTCTCTCGGTCTCTCTCTTATTCCGCTGTAATTATGATCCTCCATCTCGTGTTTTATGAGTTTAACAGCAGGTCGAGGATCATAAAGCCCCAATAAAGCTAACCTGAGCACCACACCGGATACATGCTGGGAGAAACGTGCGCTAACTGGAGAGTGTGTGTGTGTGTGTGTGTGTGAGAATGTGTGTGTGTGAGAGAGAGAGAGAGAGAGAGAGAGAGAGAGAGAGAGAGAGAGAGAGAGAGAGAGAGAGAGAGAGAGAGTGTGTGTGTGTATGTTAATTTGTATTTGTTTGTGAGTGTGTGAGTGAGTATGTGTGTGTGTGTGTGTGAGAGAGAGGAACATGTAACAGGATACAAACTGGAGGCAGCCAGATTCAATTCTGCCCCAGTGTTTTACAAAGACCAAAATCAACTCAAAACAATTAATTTTTTATTTTACAAATGTGGGGGGATTCAAAGGCTTCAAGATCAAGGCCAAAACAACAGACACACACACACACACACACACACACAAATGCTCTGAGTAGAAAGCTACAGTATGAAAGAACAATACAAATACACCAACTCCCTAACTAGCTTAAACAGGAGAAGACCAGATCAGAAAGAAACATCTCCCACTTCTCCACTAATCCCAGACTCACTATGTCAAGAACAATAACACACACTCACCAGTTACAACAAGAATGTTAACACAACAACGCTGAAGAAAAACTCAATCAACAATGTATAAATCATTAGTATTAAAGTTGCATATGAAATATACTAAAGAAAGAAAAGTGAGGATGCAGTTGAAACCATAGTTTACAGCGCTAGCAAAGGCATGAAATCATTATTAGGCCGTTCAACACCGTTTGTGTGTTTGCGTATTTGTTATTTGGTGGCTCTGAATTGCCAAAACACCATTCAAACCCCATTCACACCACTCGGATGCGGAAAACGCAGAAGATCGAACCCAATCCGATTTTTTTTATCATGACGGACGTAGGTTTCGGACGCAGTGGGCGAGCAAGATCGGCACATCGTGAGCTCGTATTTACACTGTAAAAAATGATTGTGATTTTAACGGTGAAAGACTAAAAATACTTCACTCTAAAAAATGCTGGGTTGTTTTAACCCGATTTTGGGTCAAATATGGACAAACCCGAAATGTTGGGTTAAAAATGTAATGTAAAAAATTAACCCAACGGCTAGGTTAGTCCATATTTGACCCAAAGTTGGGTTAAAACAACCCAGCATTTTTTAGAGTGTACAGTGAAAAACTGTTAATTGGTTAACAGAAAGTTAATAATATATTCAAATAACTGTCATAGCTCTAATGGCACTTTTAATGTATTTTACTGTAAAATACCGTTAAATTTACAGTTTTTGAAAGTGAAAACTCATTGTGCACTCATCCCACAATTCCCTGCGTGACACATCACATTTGATGCATTTTTATTATAATAACTGTTTCCTCAGTTTTTTTTTCTAATCAGTTCTGTACATTACTGTAATGATTCACGTAACACAGAGGAATCCATTTGCAGCTTTATTGATCGTAGTCGTACAGGCAGGGTCAAGACGGGCAGACAAAGCAATGAGGGCTAGACAAAAGGGTGATCCAAATAACAGGCAGAGTTCGGGGCAGGCAGCAATAATCACAGTCCAGAAAACAGTCCAAAGTCAGGCCAGGCAGAGATCAATCACAGAATCAGAGACAGTCCAAAGTTCACAACCAGAATATCAGAAACAGGGAATAACGCTCAGAAATGATCACCGGGGCAAATCAAGACTTCGCACTGGTGTGGTGTGTGGACGTGGCTTTTATGTGTGTGTGTTAATGGCGTGCAGGTGTGTGACGCAATCAGTCCCAGGTACGAGGCATGATGGGAATTTGAGTTTAACGCCAATGATCAATACTCGGGTGAAGGCTCCCTCTGGTGGCGAAGAGGAGGCGGAACGGAAGCTTCCACTGTAACAGAGCCCCCCCCCTGCGAGCGGCTCCTGACGCGAGGAGGCAACTGACGTCGGGGTCTCCTACGAGGTCTCCCACGAGGTCTGGGGGCCGGTTTCTCCGGGTGTGTCCTATGAAACTCTTCCGTGAGAGTAGGGTCCAGGATATCACTCGCATTGACCCAGGACTGTTCCTCCGGACCGTAACCCTCCCAATCGACCAGATACTGGAGAACGTTACCCCGACGTCTGGAGTCAAGCAACTGGTGCACACGGTACGCCTCCTCGCCGTCGACCAGGATGGGTGGAGGACTCTGAGAAGCGGGCTCCTCATCCGCTTCTCCTCTCGGACCACCAGCGGGTTTCAGCAGAGATACATGGAAAGTGGGAGAGATACGATAGTTAGCGGGCAGGTCTAAACGGTATGACACAGGGGAAATTCTTCTAATAATTTGGAATGGACCAACATACCTGGGACTGAGTTTGCGACATGGAAGTCTGAGTCGGAGGTCTCTGGTGGAAAGCCATACCCATTGCCCATTCTGGTACTCTGGAGCTGGACGGCGATGGCGGTTAGCTTGCTGTTCCTGGCGTCGGACTGCGTGCCTTAAATGCGTGTGTGCTTGATCCCAAACCTCTTCACTCCTCTGTAGCCACTCAGTGACGGAGGGTAGTTCGGTAGGTTCACCTGACCAAGGAAACAGAGGAGGCTGGAAACCCAGGATACACTTGAAGGGAGTGATGCCAGTGGATGGTTTGACCAGGGAGTTCTGGGCGTACTCGGCCCAGAACAAATATCTGCTCCACTCGTTCTGTTGTTGTTGGCAGTATGATCGGAGGAAGCGAATTACGTCCTGGTTGAGACGTTCCGTTTGACCATTGGATTGTGGGTGATAACCGGATGTGAGACTGATGTTGATGTTGAGATGTTTGAAGAATGCCGACCATACACGTGAGGTGAACTGAGGTCCTCTATCGGAAACAATATCTTCGGGCAATCCGTAGAAGCGAAATACCTGATTGCACAGCAACTCGGCGGTTTCGAAAGCAGTGGGGAGTTTGTGCAAAGGTATCAGACGGCAGGCTTTGGAGAAACGATCTACTATGGTGAGAATAGTGGTGTGGCCATGAGAGTTGGGAAGGTCAGTTATGAAGTCGATGGCGATGTGGGACCAGGGTCGTTGTGGAGTTGGCAGTGGGCACAAAAGACCGGCTGGTAGTTTCCGGGTTGATTTTGAGGTTTGACAGTTGTCACAGTTTTGTACATGATTGATGGTATCGGCGGTTAGAGTAGGCCACCAGAACCTGTTTCTGAGCAATTGGATGGTGGCATTGATTCCTGGATGACCGGAGCTTGGAGCTGAATGCACATGATCGAGGAGACGGGGTCGTAGTGTTTCTGGGACAAAGAGTAGCTCTGCAGGACATTCAGCGGGACCGGGAGTTTGACGGTTAGTCTGCTGGATCTCAGTTATAATATCCCACTGGACAGGGGCAATTAACAATTTCTCACCAAGTATGTTTTCGGGGTTGTGGTTCTGGGTGGTTTCTTCAGATTGTCGAGAGAGGGCATCGGCTTTTGTGTTCTTGGTTCCTGGGCGGTATGTGACAGTGAAATTAAATCTGGTGAAGAATAGAGCCCATCTGGCTTGACGTGGGTTGAGACGTTTAGCGGATCGGAGGTATTCCAGGTTTTTGTGGTCTGTGAGAATAATGAACGGTTCTGCTGCTCCCTCCAACCAATGACGCCACTCTTCTAAAGCCAACTTCATGGCTAACAGTTCCCGGTTTCCCACATCATAGTTGCGTTCAGCTGGAGAAAGTTTGCGAGAGAAGAAAGCACATGGATACATTTTGGCTGGATCTCCCTGGCGTTGTGATAATATGGCCCCTACCCCTGTATTAGAAGCATCGACTTCAACAATGAATTGTCGTTCAGGATCCGGATGATGCAGAATGGGTGCAGTAGTGAAACGTGTCTTCAGGTCATGAAAAGCTTGTTGTGCTTCGGGGTTCCATGATATGCGATGGCTGTGACGTTTGGTTAGGGCTGTTAAGGGAGCGGCTATAAGGCTGAAGTTCCTGATGAATCTCCGATAGAAATTTGCAAATCCCAGGAATCTTTGCAGTTCTTTTATGGTTTGTGGTAATGGCCAGTCTACTACCCCCTTAACCTTCTTCTCATCCATGGCGACCCCTTCTTGACTGATGATGTATCCCAGGAAAGAGATGCTGGTTTGATGGAATTCACACTTCTCCATTTTGGCGTAGAGATGAAACTGAATCAAACGTTGGAGTACAGACCGGACATGTAGAATGTGCTCTTCTAGTGAATTGGAGTAGATCAGGATGTCGTCAATGTATACAATCACCCACTTGTCTAGCATATCGCGGAACACATCATTCATGAAGGCCTGGAAAACGGAAGGACTGTTGGACAAACCGAAAGGCATGACAAGATATTCATAGTGCCCACTAGTGGTGGAAAAGGCAGTTTTCCATTCATCACCCTCTCGTATGCGGATCAAATTGTAAGCGTTGCGTAGATCGAGCTTGGTGTAGTACTTGGCCTGACGGAGTTGTTCTAGTGCAGCTGGAACCAGAGGCAAAGGATAGCGGTACTTGACGGTGATGTCGTTTAATCCACGGTAATCGATGCATGGTCTTAGACTGCCATCTTTCTTCTTCACGAAGAAAAACCCCGCTGCTGCAGGAGAAGTGGAGGGTCGAATGAAGCCCTTAGCAAGTTCTTCCTCAATGTACTGTTTCATAGCGTCAGATTCAGGCTTTGACAGGGGAAAAATTCTTCCTTTAGGAGGCGTGGTACCAGGGATTAATTCTATAGCGCAGTCCGTGGATCGATGTTCGGGGAGTTGTGCCGCTTTCTCTTTGCTGAAGGCTTCAGTCAAATCCGCATAGACAGACGGGAGATCCTCCCGCTCAGGCTCTGGAGCAATGGACTCTGGTTTGGAACTGCTTACTCGAGTGACTCTGGACAGACAATGATTGTTACAAGCCTCACCCCAACGAATGATCTGGCCCTCCTTCCAGGAGATGTGTGGGTTATGAGTCTGTAACCAGGGGTGTCCCAGAATAATGCTGTGATGCAATGAGTGGATGACATAAAACTGGATGTTCTCAGAGTGAAGAGACCCGACGTGCAAACGAATCATCTCTGTGATGTGTTGAATCTTGCCCGCTCCGATGGGATGCCCATCTAGCGCCTCCACTGTCAGGGAAGAAGGACACGGATTGAGTTGAATATTGTGTTGTTCGGCAAAAGCCTGTGAAATAAAGTTCCCTGCGGCTCCAGAGTCGATGAGAGCAGAGGTGTCAACGGGTTGATCTTGGACAATTAAACGAACTGGGAGTGAGAAACTGGTGATGGGAGTTTTGGAAAGGACTGGTAGACTCCCCGAGGTGTTGCGGCTGGTGGGTCGAACGGGACAGTCGATCTTCATGTGTCCAGATTGACCGCAATACATGCACAAGCGGTGTTGAACTCGACGCTCACGTTCCTCTGGGGTGATGTGAGTAGCCCCTAGCTGCATGGGTTCCGGATGACTGGATACTGCGAAGGGGGGCTGGACTGGTAGTCTGAGTTTGCGTCTGGATCGCAGGAGATTATCGACTTGAATGGCCAGGGCGATGTATTCGTTCAAGTTCATTCCTTCATCACGACAGGCCAGCTCAGACTGAAGCTCATTAGTAAGTCCTCTTCTGAACAGTGTCTTTAAAGTGTCTTCTACCCAGTTGGTTTGTGCCGCCAGCGTGCGAAATGTGAGAGCATAATCAGCGGCGGTTTCTTTTCCTTGAGTGAGTGATAACAGCTGATCGCCTGCATTACCCTTCTCAGTCGAATGTTCAAATACGTGACGAAACTGCTGCGTGAACTCTTGAAATGTGGAAAAGGTATTGCCTTCCGGTCTCCAGATTGCCGTAGCCCAGTCTAATGCTCTGCCGGTTAGTAATGAACAAACGAAGGCAATGCGGCTCTCATGACTGGCGTATAACGTGGGTTGTTGTTCAACAAAGAGCGTACATTGAAGCATGAACCCCTTGCATTTCGTTGGTGTACCATCAAATTTATCAGGGAAAGCGAGTCTTGGATTTACTGTTGTACTCACAGTAGTTGGGGGAGCACTCGGTGGTGGTGGTGCAACAGGTGTGCTTGGTACCGTCCCGACAGCGGTGCGAAGCTCCTGTATCCCCTGTACTAGCTGCTCAGTGAGGGTAGTCAGGTGGCTGAGCTGTTGATGGTGTAAATCCAACCGGGACGCTTGGGAGGTAAGCTCGGTGGTCAGTTGCATGACGGCTGCTGGATTTGTTGGCGGCGAAGTCTTCTGTAATGATTCACGTAACACAGAGGAATCCATTTGCAGCTTTATTGATCGTAGTCGTACAGGCAGGGTCAAGACGGGCAGACAAAGCAATGAGGGCTAGACAAAAGGGTGATCCAAATAACAGGCAGAGTTCGGGGCAGGCAGCAATAATCACAGTCCAGAAAACAGTCCAAAGTCAGGCCAGGCAGAGATCAATCACAGAATCAGAGACAGTCCAAAGTTCACAACCAGAATATCAGAAACAGGGAATAACGCTCAGAAATGATCACCGGGGCAAATCAAGACTTCGCACTGGTGTGGTGTGTGGACGTGGCTTTTATGTGTGTGTGTTAATGGCGTGCAGGTGTGTGACGCAATCAGTCCCAGGTACGAGGCATGATGGGAATTTGAGTTTAACGCCAATGATCAATACTCGGGTGAAGGCTCCCTCTGGTGGCGAAGAGGAGGCGGAACGGAAGCTTCCACTGTAACAATTACGGTTTTATGTTACATTTAATATTTTTAAATGAATGTTTATTGCATTTTTAAAATGTCATGTGTTTTACCATGATGGTGTTTAGTGTGTGTGTGAATGACACTGTGCAGCTTATATACTTATATTAACTCTCTTGTGGAAGATATGCGCAGTGATTGATCATGTGACTCTCATCTCTGCTGTGATTGGTGGTTGTCAGTCTAATTACAATGGTACAAAACCAATATTAATACTTCAACAGAACGGTAAATTAACGTTAAATCAGATAATGAAATATGGTTTATTACTGTAAATTTTAAGTTCTGTAATAACGTTGCTACTATGGATGGGCGTTACCACTTATTTTGTTTACGATACGATACCGATACTTTCAAGGCCAGTATCGCCGATACCGATACTTCTAAACTGAACTTTTACATTTGAAAATTTCTTTTTTCAAACTTTTACATTTGAAACATTCAATACGCCTTAATTAGAACTTATAGATTATATTTTTATTTACACGTAGTTACATTGTTTACTTGTAGTGGTAACCATGGAAATCTACGAAATAAGTTGAACTATGGTCACTGTAATGTTCATTTTCATAAGAGACTGCCAGTAACCGGCTGTTGCACCCATAAAATGCAACTTCTTTATCATGGCAGTGTATGATTTACATTAAAATTAGTTACACAATAGAACTATGACCTTTTAAAATTCTAAAAATAATTTACTTGCACAAACTATGCAGGCTACATTTTAAATTAGTTTATTGTGAAATAGCTCAAACATATGATGTTTTTCTGTCTTCTGTTAAGCATTGTTGTGGGCTGCGTTTCCCTAAAGCATCAATGGTTTCTTGTGATACTTTTGGGAAACGCAGCCCTGTTTGAATGCACTGTCAGCAGTGTGTGAACGCTCTCTGTGATTGATTGCTTCTGACTTGGAGCATTTGCGTGTGTTCTGATAAGCAGGAAAAGAGTTATACTACACAATTATACACTAAACAGGCTATTCGTCCAATTCACACATTAAACTTCATGTCAAATAAACAATCCCTGGTAAAAAAACAAAACAAAACAATACTGTAGTATCAATATTTTTAGTTGAGTATGATTCTTTCGATACTCAACGCCAGTTTCGATATATCATTACTTTTAGCGATACGCCCACCCCTAGTTGCTACCGTATTTTTGACGGTAAAGTTCTGACAACCACAGCTACCGTTTTTTTACCGTAAAAATGACGGTTTAATTTAAAGCTTCACTGTGTGATTTTTACCCCCATCTAGCAGTGTAAAGATATATGACCATCCAGTGAATATTAGTTTCTGTTCCTCTCAATTCCGATTTCGTTTTAACTCCTACGGTGGGCAGTGTAGTCCAAGATTAACATGACTTCCAGTTCGACCTCGTCCATGAGTGTTAACTCAAACGTAAACGCGAAAGGCGGAGCTTGAATTAACGGTTATGTCCCTCTTTGGCTAATGTACTTTCAAGATGGAGGGACAACATGGCGACCGACATTAGAACCCCTTACCCGTATGTATTTTCAATGGCATTTTATACACTCTCGAGAATACTTTATTACTTGAACGAAGTAAATATACATTAATGAGCACACATACATTTTTGAAAGAACTAACTGTTTTTAGCTAAGAATAAACTAAAAGAGTTACACAGTGTAGCTTTTAACGTGTGAAAATTTTGGACGTGAATTTTTGGAATCAGTGTGTAAGGGCCTTCAGAAATGCAATAACTGGTAAAAATGACGACGGTAAATGCAGAGCAAGTCCGTTTAGATAAAAGCGTCTCTCAAATGCGTCCCACAGAAACTGCAGCTCTGAGAGATGGAGTGCTAAACAAGCTGTCACATATAGGGACGGTCGAGAACGAGGCCTTATAAAGTCTAAAATACACGTGCAATCCATGGAGAGATTTCTATATTTCATTCTAAATCTGAGTGCGCATAAAGATCTCGGCAAATGCATCGTGAAATCAGGAGGCGTAAATGAGACGTTTAATGATTTATCTAATGGAGGAAAATGAATTTTGGGAAAGACATCAAAGAAAGAAGGACGAGAGAGAGGCGTGTATCCTGTGACACACACACACACACACACACACACATGTATCCCTTTAAATGGGAAAAGCTGAGTTTATTGCTGGCAGGTTGGTCTGTTCAAACTCCAGCCAAATTCAATTTGAGCTTGTAATTTCTAATAGACTTTAAAGCAATGCCAAGGTTCGAGATGATGGCTTAAATTGCTTTGCTAATAGGAATATGCCAATGTGCTTTTGTGATGTTTAATTATGAATAATTGTTTCTTATGTTTATCCAAACAGATTCCCCCTCGCTCGCCCCGTTTGGATCCGAACTCCGAGGAAAGACGCGTCGACGCGTGTCAAACTCCACAGGTACACACACACACACACACATCCTGTCATACGCTGCTGTATTAAATGTGCAAAACTAAAAGCTGCCCTTACAAAACATAAACAAGCTGCATTTGCAGTACACAAATAAAGTAAATGGTAAATAAAGAAGGTTCTACATTAACAAGCATTTATTAATGTATATACTAGGTATTAACACATTAGAGCTACGATTAACAGTTGTATCATTATCCAACGTTAGCAAATATTATTGAATACTGTAACAAGTGTATTGCTATTTGTAATGTTCACCAGACTAGTAGCACTGTTTACTAATGCATATTTTAGGCATGATATATCATACCTGGATGACTTTTCGCAATAGTTGCTCTTTTATAGCTCAAAACACTTTTACAACGTATACATATGTTAGATAAACATACAGCAAACCCAAATGAGGCAATAGTTGCTGAGAAATGTGTGACTTTTGATTGCACACTTCAGGATTGTGCATTTCATCACATCGCCGTCGATATGAAACAATCAATTGTGTTGATTTGAGATGTTTTTTTCCCTCCCGTGTCAAACCTAGAGACTAAAACCGGACTCTGGTGTTTTCTTAAAGTAGGTCATCTCTGTTACACACACACACTTTCTCTGCCAGGCTGGTACAAAAATAATACTGCACTGCCTTCTGTGTTGCTAAAACCAGAAACAACACACACCTGACAAAGAGATTCTGAAGCAGCTGTGCACACACACACACACACACACACACACACACACCTGCCTGTCGTCAGCTGATGGTCACTCTATTATTACCGTTGTATCATCTGTAGCAGCTTTACTTGCCATCAAATATTTACTAAGTGAATGTGGGTCATTTCGCTGCAGAAAGTCTTTTAATATGCGAATTAATGCATGTGTCGTAGTTTAAGAACATCATTCTCTGAAAGGGTTTTGATTATTTACACAATGACATCAAGAGCTAAAGCTAGACGGGTTACATGAGGACGTTAGCGTGAAGTTGATCAAATGCTTAGAATTCATTGATGATGAACTTCGTGCTGATCTTGTCCCTCCAAAATGATGTCCCGGATGATGATGTCATTAAGGAACTGGCTTTGTTAGTTCAAGAGATTTAACGAATCGTTAGCCTCGTAGCATAAAAGTCATATTTCAGTGTCTTTGGAAAACAAGAAAAAACACAAAATGACTTAGGCAATTATGCTATGAGGCTAACGAAATATTTTACGGCATGGAAAGTGACATTTAGGACACAAGGAAAACTATAAATTGATCATCAATTAAAACAATTTGAAATATTGATTAGAGATAGTAAGGCCCTGTTTACACGAGAACGCTCGCGGGTGAAAACGTAAAAAATATTTTATCGGATGTGCCTTTCGTTTACACGGCGACGGCGTTTTTGAGGCTTAAAAACGCAAAAAAGTGAAACCACCCTCCAGAGTGGAAATCTTAAAAACGCTCCACCACCGCGTTCCCGTGTAAACGGTAAAATCGCAAAAGTCTGCTTGACAGTGAAAGTTGTACGCAGACGCGTGGACTTGGTGTTGTAGTATGCACTCCTAGCCGCCTGAAGTGCATACATTGAATTTCACACTTTTGCGTCACAATTTGCACGCGGATTTCACACACAAAACGCTCGTCTAAACGCAGAGTAAAAAGTGATGACGCAACGCAACTTTTGCGTTTTCTCTTCAGAATCGTT
This sequence comes from Cyprinella venusta, assembly GCA_038021265.1. Lineage (NCBI taxonomy): Eukaryota > Metazoa > Chordata > Actinopteri > Cypriniformes > Leuciscidae > Cyprinella > Cyprinella venusta. The sequence goes on along the minus strand of CM075880.1, from coordinate 20,508,928 downwards.
TCCGTGTAAACATAGCCTTAGTGATGTTTGTCGTGATCTTTTCCCTCCAAAATGATGTCCCGGATGATGATGTCATTAAGGAACTGGCTTTGTTAGTTCAAGAGATTTAACAAATCGTTAGCCTCGTAGCATGAAAGTCATATTTCAGTGTCTTTGGAAAACAAGAAAAAAACACAAAATGACTTTGGCAATTATGCTATGAGGCTAACGAAATATTTTATGGCATGGAAAGTGACATTTAGGATACAAGGAAAACTATAAATTGATCATCAATTAAAAACAATTTGAAATATTGATTAGAGATAGAAACACTTTTTTATTTATTAATCTCTTAAATTTTTGTTAATAAAAATGGAACTTCATGTTATCTCGGCTCCGTTACATAATACAATTTCAATTATTTGTGTTGATACTTCATGTTAACTAATTAACTAATGTTAAGAAATGGAACCTTGTTAAATTATGAAACCCTTTGGATGTAGATTTCCAATATTCCAAACCGATATGATTTCCATCTTTAATAACTGCTCAACATCGAAGACTCGTGCTGTATATTGTGGACGTTAACACGATATTTCATCCGCAGTGACTCGCGCATGTTACACGGACTGTCCATCATTAATGTTTGCATGTCGGCGCAACAACTACGACAGAAAAACACGCCGCAGAAACACCTTTAAAAACAAAAAAACAACAAATCCAGCAAAAAAATAGTGCTGCAACAAAGAGCTGCTGCCATTTTCTGCCTCGCTTTGATTAATGCTTTTTTTTCTGCCTAATAAAAGGTTCACAAACCATCTGTTTTACTCCCTAATGCCTTGCCCAAAGGTTCCTCTCTCCTATTTCAGGCAACGGGCCAAGCAACATTCCACACACACACACACACACACACTCGCCTATTTTCTCTTTCGTCTCCCCTGTAAACAAGCTGCCTCTCTTTTTAATCTGCCGCTGCCATTTTCTTCTCATCGTTATGCATATTCATCGCCAGTAAACATTTTCATCGACTACATTTAATATCCTGCACTAGCAATTACTGCTGGCTGTTGTGTTGTGGAGTCTCTCGCCCGTCTCTCCCGCTAACAGCTGGCCCGCAGATGCGGCCCGGGGCCAAACGCGCACAATAAAAACCTACAAGATGCCAGTGGAATTTGTTTAAGAGAAGACGGCCTTTTCTTTCTCTGTTTGCTTTTCGTTTCCGTCTTTCCCGTGTTCGCACGTTCTCTCGTTGCGTCTGACTTTGTTGCGTCGTGTTTTATAGCTGTCGGTTCGGATTCACAAAGTGTCGATTGAAATCCACTGAGACGATAGACCTGTAGTCGCTTGCTTTGGTTGTGCTGAATACGTTGAGGGGGGTTTTATGTCACGATTTAATGCGTCGAGTATTCATCAGGGCTGTCATAGTGGACCAAACCCAAAACAATAATACAAACCAGTGTTACTTGAAATAAAATGAACATTAACTGAATTAAAAGGCTTATTTCGGCTAAAATAACTAAAATGAAAACTGAAATAAAAATTTGCGGTCAATGATTAATCGCATCCAGCATGAAAGTTTGTAAGAATACTGTGTATTAGGCCTATATATTTATGACATTTTATGTTAGATGCGATTAATCGATTCAACAGCCCTAAAATTAATAAAAACTATATACCGTATTTTCCGCACTATAAGGCGCACTTAAAAGTCTTTAATTTTTTTAAAAAAAACAACAGTGCGCCTTATAATCCGGTGTGTCTTATATATGGATCAATTGGTTAGTTGAATCGCGCTTTTAGTCTTCCCATTTTCTTGCAAAAAAGAAAACACAGTTTTACTCAAATTCATCAAAATGGATTTAAAGCATTTTGGAACCAAACTCTTCATATGTAGCATAGGGTTCTTTGCTCAACTCCAAAGGACATTTTATGCTAAAAAAAAAGGTTCAATAATGACAAGAAAGAACACTTTTGGCACAAAGGTTCTTTAAAGGCTATTATTCATTAATATATTACATTATTCTGCACCATTTTGCAGTTGTAATTAAATTATTGTTTATTAAACTGTTGTAGTAACTTAATATCACATTTTAATCATGCTGATTTTTGAAGGATAAAAACTGAAATGGCACTCTTCGTGTGATATTGATTAATTACATTTTTAACCCCCATATCTTGAATTTTGTGATCATTCACACTCATTGCTTTTTGGGAGTTCCAAATACGTAGCGCTTTAGAACCTTTTAAGGTCCTATATAGAACCTTTTCTTCTAAAAGTGCAGTATCTTATGCGCCTTATAATCCGGTGCGCCCTATATATGAAAAATGTTATAAAATAGGTCATTCATTGAAGGTGCGCCTTGTAATCCGGTGCGCATTATAGTGCGGAAAATACGGTAGACTTATTTGAAAAAAAAATGTTTGCAGTAAAATTACTCACATTTTTTAATTAAAACTAATTCAAAATATTAAAAACGACTGTATAATAGTATCTCAATGACACTAAAATAACCCTAGAATCTAGTGAATGTTTTCTCATTAATATATGTGTGATCAATATAACTTTTCCCTCCTTTTGTGTAATCCCTTCATGACATCATCCGCTGGAAACGACGCCATTTTGGATAGAAATCAACAGAACATTTTTACCTTTATATTATAGAGAGCAGTATGAGGGTAAGCAAAGTGAAGGGTGAGATCATGTTTGGTTGGTTTGTGTCTCTCAATCAATCGTGTGTGATCAAATCGCACGAGTCGCGATAATTCCAACATGCCGAAAGATGAACGAATGGGTCAAACTGGTGGAAACTGACAGGCTAATTATGAAGCAGTTCTTCTCATTTCAGAAGTCCACTGACATGAAGCATGAGATATTCATGGATCTCCCCCTCGGTGCAGGTGTGCGACTGGGGAGAGAGAGAGAGAGAGAGAGAGAGAGAGAGAGAGAGAGAGAGAGAGAGAAGGGAGAGAGAGAGAGTGTGTTATTCATCCCCAGGGGGCACTGTTAGCCCTCCACTTCAACATGAACAACCTGCACCATGTGCCCCCCCCCCCCCCCCCCCCCCCCCCCCCCACGCACACACACACAAACACACACTCCAGCTGCAGAAGGTGGTGGTGACAGACATTCATTTGGTGCTTCATATCATGACACAAAAGACATCTTCCATCAAGAGTCCACACGCCTCCCGCTCATCTGCAGATCCCCAGCACAGGTGTCCGTTCCTGCAGACACATCATGCGTGCAAGTAGCACTTATGAGTGGAAAAGTTACAGTGATAATCTAAACTTGACATCAAACCTGCCTTCTATATGACACCTTATACTATGTGCTTTGTAATATACGTATATACACTATATCAGTCAAAAGTTTTGGATCAGTAAGATTTTAAGTCTCTTCTGCTCACCAAGGCTGCATTTATTTGATTAAAATACAAAAAACAGTAATATTGTTAATTATTATGACAATTTTTTTTTCCTGTGATCAAAGCTCAATTTTCATCATCATAACTTCAGTGTCACATGATCCTTCAGAAAAGATGATTTGATGCTTCACAATTACTGTTATTTATTTATTTATTTATTTTTATTCTAATAAATGCAGCCTTGGAGAGAAGAATAGACTTGACCGAAATATTACTGATCCAAAACTTTTGACTGGTAGTGTAAGTATTTTTATTACCAAAACATCAGATGTGAACTTGACTAATTTAGGTCATTTGTATGAGTGACTTGTGGGAATGTTCGAGGAAGGTTACCGCTACTAAACAGAACTAATTCACAGAGATTGAACAGGGCACACACTCACACACACACGTACGGCAGAATCCCACAATCCTCCCCCTCCTGCTACCAAATCTCATCTGAGTTGCTGCCGGTGGACTTGAAAGCCAGAGAATGTGGGAGACTTGTGTGTTTTGATGTCCCTGTGTGTGTGCGTGCGTGTTCCAGGAAATATGTGAGCGCTGTGTTTCGGGGTGGCGTACAGTACCCATCTGGGCACCAGGTTGCGTGCGAGCGTGCCCTCTGATCATGTGTGGTGAGGTGGACACAAACACAACCCTGAGGCCTCCATGACCCCGCCGGGGCCCGAGAGGTCAGCTGGGGTCAGGTCTGATGGTGGCCACAGGTGTTACCAAGCTCTCTCTCTCTCTCTCTGTGTGTGTGTGTGTGTGTGTGTGTGTGTAAAAAAGTGAGTCCAAAACTCGATCTTTCTGTCTATATTGTGTGTCTGTCTAGCAGCTACCTGGCAACCACAAAAACACCTGCATAATAACCACTCAGAATATTTTGACAACTTCCTAGTAACACCCAGCCACTCAAAACACCATAGTAACGCCTTACCCAAAACAAAGCATTCAGAAGACACTTGCAGTGCTATAGCGACCTCTCAAAACAACTGCCTAGCAACACCCTAGTAACTAACCAGAACACCATGCCTTCTGTCTAGTGCCTGGCAATCACTCAGAACACCCTAGCAACACCCTAGAAACAACCCTGAGCAACCACTCAGAACACCCTACTAACACCTTACCCTGAAAAAAGACAGAATTCTGTAGCAAACACTCAAAACACTTTAGCAACACCTTAGTAACACCCTGAGCAACCACTCAGAACACCCTATTAACACCTTACCTTGAAAAGGCCAGAATGCATTAGCAACCACTCAAAACACTTTAGAAACACCATAGTAACACCCTGGCAACCCTGAGCAACCACTCAGAACACCCTACTAACACCTTACCCTGAAAAGGCCAGAATGCAGTAGCAACCACTCAAAACACTTTAGCAACACCCTAGTAACAGCCTGAGCAACCATTCAGAACACCCTACTAACACCTTACCCTGAAAAGGCTAGAATGCGGTAGCAACCACTCAAAAGACTTTAGCAACACCCTAGTAACACCCTGAGCAACCACCCAGAACACCCTACTTACAACTTACCAGAATGGTGTAGCAACCACTCAAAACACTTTAGCAACACCCTAGTAACACCCTGACAACCCTGAGCAACCACGCAGAACACCCTACTAACACCTTACCCTGAAAAGGCCAGAATGCTGTAGCAACCACTCAAAACACTTTAGCAACACCTTAGTAACACCCTGAGCAACCACCCAGAACACCCTACTTACAAAAAAGCCAGAATGCGGTAGCAACCATTCAGAAACTTCAGCAACACCCTAGTAACACCCTGACAACCCTGAGCAACCACTCAGAACACCCTACTAACACCTTACCCTGAAAAAAACAGAATGCTGTAGCAACCACTCAAAACACTTTAGCAACTTCCTAGCAACACCCTAGTAACACCCTGACCAACCACTCAGAACACCCTGCTAACATCTTACCCTGAAAAAATCGAGAATGCTGTAGTAACCACTCAAAACACTTTAGCAACTTCTTAGCAACACTTTAACACCCTGGCCTGAGCAACCACTCAGAACATCCTATAAACACCTTTCCCTGAAAAAAGCCAGAATGCTGTAGCAACCACTCAAAACACTTTAGCAACACCCTAGTAACACCCTGACAACCCTGAGCAACCACGCAGAACACCCTCATAACACCTTACCCTGAAAAAAGCCAGAATGCTGTAGCAACCACTCAAAACACTTTAGCAACTTCCTAGCAACACCCTAGTAACACCCTAAGCAACCCATCAGAACTCCCTACTAACACCTTACCCTGAAAAAAGCCAGAATGCGGTAGCAACCACTCAAAACACTTTAGCAACACCCTAGTAACACCCTGACAACCCTGAACAACCACTCAGAACACCTTACCCAGAAAATGTCAGAATGCTGCAACAACAGCTATAAACTTAGCAACCATTTAAAACACTTTTGCAACACCCTAGTAACTACACAGTAACACCTGGCTACTGTCTAGTAAGTACCTAGCAGCACTCAGATCACGCTTGTTATATCTTACTTGGAAAAAAAAACATCCAGGAGACATTTGTAATGTTGTAGAAACAATTTAAAACACGTTAGCAACTGCCTAATAACATCCCAATAACTACCTAACACACCCTGACAAATTAGTAATGGCCTAGCAACCATTTAGAACACCCTAGCAATGCCTTACCCAGACTATCCAGCCAGAAGGCACTTGCAATGCTGTAGCAACCACTCAAAACACTTTAGCAACCTCATAGCAACACCAAGTTATTAGCCAGAACACCTTGGCAACTGTCTAGTAAGTGCATAGAAAACACTCTGAACACCCTAGTAACGCCTTACAGCCAGAAGACACTTGAAACCACAAGCATTTTAGCAACTTAATAGCAACACCCTAGCAACCATCCGAAAGACCATGACAACTACTCAGAGCAATTCCACCATTTAAACTATGTATTATATTCCATGTATTAAGTAGCCAGACAGCTATAGCAATTGACTTCATATTTTACAACTATTATTTACTTGCCAGATCTATTTTTTTCTCACGTTTGGTGCTTGGTGAGTGTTAATTTTAATTTGTGGGCTGTGTGTGTGTGTATGTTAAGGAGGGCGGTCGACCTGACACACTCTAAAATAAATGCTCTTGCAAGTTCAGACATCCACCTGCATGAAACACACACACACACGCAGCACGGCATACGAATGCTGGAATGTAAACAAAAAAGCTTTGGGTTGAGTGTGTGAATTTGTGTGTGATTAATGTTTGTGTGTGTTTATGTCTGGATTTAGACAGGCTTCTATGGTCATTTGCAGTGACCTTTCACACTGCCAAAAATCAGATGATCCTCTTTGATTTCCCACAGTATTCCAGGAGCTTGAAGACTCTTGCGAAGGAACCGTGTGTGTGGAGGTTCGAGGATCGTTGGCTACATCTCAGTCGCCATTAGAACCGATGATGTAATCGGGAGAAGGCTGCTGATTGGCTCAGTCGGATCCGACAACTTCTTGACTGGTTTTCTAGATTACAGCACTTCCCGTTCACGCTGATGTCAGTATATAATTCTTATTTGCATATAATTATGAACTAAACTGCATGTTTAAACATAAGAAAATTAATTTATCTTCAGCAAATTAGTTGGACCAACATGAGAAAATTTAGTTTGATGAATGCAATAAAGTTAAATATAATTGAGTAATCCAAGTAGACCTAAACCAACTAAATTGTGTTGACCCAAAAAAACTGATTTATTTTGAATTAGCTAAATTAAAACTTTGGGAACATTTTACTTAAAGCCTTTATATATTTATGTTAAAGCCATTTTAAAAGTATTTATAATGCATTCATTATGCGCCTCTTAATGCATTGTAGTCTCATGAATCACTGTAACTGCAGTTATAATACATTATCTAATCAACGAACACACTTTTCTATGTATATATATATATATATATATATATATATATATATATATATATGTATATATATAATACTGTACATTAAAACCCATGATAAACAACCAATTTCAGAATCTGCAAATATTATAATCCATTTATAATGCAATTTGATGTAGGTTAGAGTTATTTATAAAAATATATAATGCATTAATATGTGCATTATGGATATTATAATGGATCATACTTCTTCTTGAGTTAAAAGAAGTATCTTGAAGCCAGCGTCTTCAGCCTTCTTCAATTGTTAAGTAAAACACACTTTTTTTGTTTGTTTGTTTTCTTATTAATTATGGATGAAACTGCATGTTTAAACATGTATTAAACCTCAGTAAATTAGTTGGACATAATAAAGTTAAACATAACTGAGCATACCAAGTGGACCTAAACCAACTAAATTGTGTTGAGCCAACTAAACTGATTTATTTTGAATTAGCCAAATTAAAAACTTTCTTATAGATAGATTTTACTTTCTTATAGAATATGTTTTTAGATTGAAACTCTGTGATTCAGTCTCTCGTCCTTCATGTTTGAAACGGGGCAGATGCGTATGTTGACACATGTGACGGATGTGTGCGGGAGTCTGTCACCTCATCATCGTTTGTCATGAGTGTTTCCTCTCCTCCTCTTCCTCCTCATCCTCCTCCTGTCGTTCCCTGAGTCCCAACGCTGCGGTGGAGCAGAGGAACCGAACACATGTCCCTTCCGGGCCCCTGTACCCATCTCTATCTCTCTTTCTCTCTCTCTTTCTCTCTCTCTCTCTCTCTCTCTCTCTCTCTCTCTCTCTCTCTCTCTCTCAGTCTCCAGTAACTTCCAGTAAAGCCATCAGGACGTCCCTGTGACGTGGTTAAAGATGGCGGCTCGGTTGGCATTGGTTGGCACAGAGAGGCAGCCTGGCATCACTGCAGGCCATGACAATCAGCTCCAGGCACTGACAAGCCTGTTGCTTAGCAACCCTATTGAACTTTGGCCTGCTTTACTGTGTTTCCAATGAGAGAGAGAGAGAGAGAGAGAGAGAGAGAGAGAGAGAGAGAGAGAGAGAGAGAGAGAGAGAGAGAGAGAGAGAGAGAGACCTTCATTTAGACCATAACGGGTTTGTTTATTATGATCATAGTGCACATGGGTTTATAAAACTGAAGCTCTTCTGGGATATTTAACTCTCAAAAAAACAACAAAAAAATATATATTTAATCCAATATTATAAATTTCACTTTGGAAAACTTTTTTTGACCCCTTAAAAATGTAAACAGTGGCCTTATATAGATGCGAATGATACATTAATATTGAACTGAATGATTACCTTGGTATTTATAAGTTGATTCAAAGAATACATCATAATAAAGACCAAAAACATGACAGACAATTATTATTTTTGAAATTTTTTTTTTACTTTTTTAACAATTGTGAAATATTATTTCACTCTTGAATGTTTGAATTATGTTTTACCCCTAAGAATGAATGCGCTGTAAAGAATTTGAAGAAATATATTTTTGAAATTTAATGTTTAAGATGTTTTATTTTGATATATTTTCCTCAATTTTAAATTTTTTATTTTTTAAAATATTTCATTTCCAGTCAATTTATTTAATTTTAATTTTATTTTTTTAATGCATTTTAATTGATTTATTTGTCCAATTTCTGTTTCATTTATTTTATTTTTTATTATTTTAAAACATGTTTTTTTTCATATTTCCAGTTAATTTATTTATTTTCATATTTTATTTTATTTCCATTTGCTTTGTTTTGTTTTTTATTTCATTTAAAAGTATTTATTATTTTTTTATTTTTTTTGCGTTTATTTTGCATTTTTTATATATTATTCTTTTATAATTTATGTATTTGTACTTGTTATATATTTCCAGTAAAAAAAAATGTCTTTATATGTTTTATTTTTATTATTTAATTTAATTTATTTACAGTAGTCTGAATAGGAATAGTGTTTTCTGTCAGCTGTGTTCTGGTCCAAATCAAACACACTCCTGAATCTCTGGCAGCCTGTTGCAAGAGCCGTCGCTTGTGGAGAAACCAGCAGATCCAAACCTCTATTTATACACACCAGATCGTTCGCACTCGTTCGTTAAGTCTGTCTTGCTCGATCTGTCCAAGCACATGTCCAGGAATCCCATTTCTTTGTCTGTATTTTAACACCAGAGAATTGAAACATGCACATGATGCTTTCAATTAACCTTTTGGATTATTAGTTCAAAACTAACATCCTCTTTTGATTAGAGCTATTTTAGAGCTGTGTGGTGTGTGCGTGTGTGTGTGTGTGTGTTTGAAGAGAGCGGGCTAATGGTTTTAATAACATTCACGAGAGCTTTGGTATTTCCCCTACAGCTGCATTCATTCTCTGCAAAGTGCCAACCGCGTTCTGGACGTGAAGAGAGAAAAAAGTGGCTTTAAACAAAACAGATGTGTCTCTACTACAGCAGGTTAGTGTGTGTGTGTGTGTGTGTGTGTGTGTGTGTGTGTGTGTGTGTGTGTGTGTGTGGAAAAACTCTAAACCAGTGCAAGAAAGAGGGAATCTGACTCCCTGCAGCTGCTCCAGTGCAGATCAATGGATGCCTTTTCTCCAGAATCTAAACTGTGAGGTAAAAAAGTCAGAATTTATTCAAATAAAAAAGGTAATAACTTCATCTTACATTTTTGACTTTTTTTCTCATAATTCTAGGGGTGTAAAAACCCAGAAGTGTGAGATGTAAGCTCGCAACTACGGGTTTATTACTTGCAATAGCAATATAAACTCACAGCTGTGAGAACAAGTCAGAATTGTAAGAACAATACAAAAAAAGTTTATTTGTACTGCAAACTTCATCTTACAATTTTGAGTTTTTATCTCATAATTCCGAGGGGAAAAAATCAGAAGTGTGAGCAATTACGAGTTTAATACTTGCAACCGCGAAATATAACCTCGCAACTGTGAGGAAAAAAAGGCAGAATTGTGAGAATAGCAGTACAAAAAAACGGTAATTGCAAACTTCATCTTAAATTTGTGAGAAAAGTGTGAGGCGGAATCTTGTAATTACAGTTTTTGTACTTGCAATCGCGAGATACTGTATAAACTCGCAAACAGAGAAAAAAAGTCTGAGTTGTGAGGTAAAAGTTGTAATTACCTTTTTTTATACCGTATTTTTCTTAGTTTTAGTTCTGTGCCGGAAACGAGCCAGATCCGCATAGATCCGAGAGACAGTCGCACCTGTGTTGCCACGGTGATGATTGACAGCTCGCAGGATGACACTGACAGAGACATAAGGACATGCATGTAGAGAGAGAGATATTGGTGCCACACACACTCAAACTCCAGCGTTTGATCTCTGTGCCATCGTGAAAACCTGCAGGGATTTAAAGAGTTTTATTCCTGAACAGACCTGGGAATCATGGAAGGAAACTGACTCATTTGGTTTGATGTCTTGAGCAGTGAATCATGGGTACTGGAACTGAGCAGCTGGAGGTCTCGTGGAAAGAGTCGTGCTTTAAGATGCTTTGATCTGCATTATTCTTCAAAAACAGTATTTACCAAACGCTTTTCATGTTGAAAGCTCAAAGCACGAGTAATATTTCCAAAAAACACTGATATTTATTAATTGCATATGACAAACAAGCAAAGAAAACATATGCTAAGTTTTTTTATTAATTAAAATGTACCCGTATTTACAATTTGTTTTCATTTAATTGCGTTGCCATTTTATTCGGAAAGTAAACTGCACTTTTGAAAATGTATTTTCATTGAATAACATTTAAACGTTTCATTTTATTTTGACAGTTTAAAGAAAAAAAAAAGTTTGTTTGAACAAACTATTATGTTGGCTTGACAGTGCCTTGTCTGAGAGTTTGAAAGTTTAAGCTTCCTAGCATATTTCCACATGTTGTTAAGCATGTTTTAGCACATTGCTAGCTAGAATTAGCAGCTTGCTAGCATGATTTAACATGCTGCTATCATGAATTGGCACATTTCTAGCATGATTTAACATGCTACTGGTATGTTTTAACACATTGCTAGCATGAATTAGCATGTTGCTAGCATATTTTTTAACATTGCTAACATGTTTGTTTGCTGTTAGTACGTCGCTAGTATCATAATTTAACATGCTGCCTGTATTTAACATAATGCATTGTTTTAACGTGTTGTTATTATGAATTAGCTTTTTGCTAACTTAATTTAGCTTGTTGTCAACAGGTTTTAACATGTTGCCAACATGATTTAGCTTGTTGTTAGCACATGCTGTTAGTACATGTTTAACATGATGCATTGTTTTAGCACTTTATTATGAATAAGCATGTTGCTAACATAATTTAGCTTGCTGTTAACTTGTTGCTAACATGATTTAGCACATTGCTACTATTTATTAGCATGTTGGCTTGGGTTGCATGTTTTTTCACCTTAAATATGATTTCTGTACACTTTTTTTGTGTCAAGCCAACATATTGATGTTTCATATTTGAAATTGCTGTGCATCAAAAATACGACATGCGTTTGTGTTGTAATATTTGCCTGATTCTTGCATTTCTGAAATGCTGTGGGGTTTTTTAAGGGCCCCACTGTCACTCTGCGGCCCCTAAATATTTGGACATGCCATTTGATTAACTGTCGCTGTTTTCACAGTCAGAGTCTTTCTCTTTTTTTCCAGTGACCTTCCAGCTTCAGTTTTGCTCTTGCTGTTTTCCCTCCACAAAGCCAAACAATCAGCTCCGCTCAGGAACTGCAGACGGACCGGCTGAACGCGAAGCCGAGTGCAAGTCATTAGCGTCCCGCTGGGCTCCGCGCAGGTCTTGAACTGACACCAAACGTCCCGACAGACCCGCGTCGAAACTGCTCAGTCTTTCCCAGACTGCAGCAAATTCTCAAGGTGATTTTTCTGTCTTCTGGCTTGGTTTAGTCAAGAGTTTGGGCCTCCTGTTGAGTCATTAATAGATTAGCATTCATTCTGGAAACAATGAGGCACAGAATCATTGTGGTATTGAAAATAGAGTCCTATGTTTTTAAAGAAAATATGAGTGGTTGTTCCTGATGTCAAACTCTTTGCCACAGTGCTAGTATATTGTGGTTGCCAGGACTGGGTTACTAAAACTATAAAAGCTTTTACCTTGTATAGAATCTTTGTGGCATAATACGTTATTTAAAATGGAGTCAAGAACCCGAGAGTTCTACATAGAACCCCATTAAATCTTTCTGGCATAAACATTCTTTAAAATTTAGTCAAGAACCATAGAGTTTTATATAGATCCTCGTTGAACCTTTTTAGCATAAAATTTATTTTAAATTGAGTCAAGAACTCTAGAGTTCTATATTATAGAACCCCTTTAAATATTTATTGCATAAAGGTTCTTTAAAATTGAGTCAAGGACCCTAGAGTTATATATAGAACCTCATTAAATATTTCTGGCATAAAGGTTCTTTAAAAATGAGTTAAGAACCATAGAGTTCTATATTATAGAACCCCATTGAATCTTTCTGGCATAAACGTTCTTTAAAATTGAGTCAAGAACCATGAGTTCTATATAGAACTCCATTAAATCTTTCTGGCATAAACATTATTTAAAATTCAGTCAAGAACCCTAGAGTTCTAAATAGAACCCGATTGAATCTTTCCGACATAAAAGTTCTTTAAAATTGTGTCAAGAACCCTAGAGTTCTATATAGAGTTGCATTGAACCTTTTGGGCATAAGGGGGTATTTAAAATTGAGTTAAGAACCCTAGAGTTCTATATAGAACCTCACTGATCTTTTCTGACATAAAGGTTCTTTAAACTTGAGTCAAGAACCCCAGAGTTGTATATTATAGAACCCTATTAAATCTTTCTGGCATAAACGTTCTTTAAAATTGAGTCAAGAACCATGAGTTCTGTATAGAACTCCATTAAATCTTTCTGGCATAGACGTTATTTAAAATTGAGTCAAGAACTCTAGAGCTCTAAATAGAACCCTATTGAATCTTTCCAGCATAAAAGTTCTTTAAAATTGTGTCAAGAACCCTAGAGTTCTATATAGAGTTGCATTGAACCTTTTGGGCATAAAGGGCTATTTAAAATTGAGTTAAGAACCCTAGAGTTCTATATTATTGAACCCCATTAAATATTTCTTGCATAAAGGTTCTTTAAAATTGAGTTAAGAACCCTAGAGTTCTATATTATAGAACCCAATTAAATATTTCTTGCATAAAGGTTCTTTAAAATTGAGTCAAGAACCACGAGTTCTATATAGAACTTCATTAAATCTTTCTGGCATGAACGTTATTTAAAATTGAGTCAAGAACCCTAGTTCTAAATAGAACCCGATTGAATTTTTCCGGCATAAAAGTTCTTTAAAATTGTGTCAAGAACCCTAGAGTTCTAAATAGAGTTGCATTGAACCTTTCGAGCATAAAGGGCTATTTAAAATTGAGTTAAGAACCCTAGAGTTCTATATAGAACCTCACAGAACTTTTCTGACATAAAGGTCCTTTAAACTTGAGTCAAGAACCCTAGAGTTCTATATAGAGCTGCATTGGTTCTGTTTTTCTTAGAGTGTAGATGCCATGACTTTACTCTAGGTCGGTGTGCTCTTTCTCTGTCTGTCATTCTCTCACACCTGCATTAGTGCCACTGCTCAGTAAAACACATTCCCAGTTTCATGTGGCGTTTTTCCACAGATGTGACGGCCCTAAGAGGAAGTAATTGCATGTGTGTGTGTGTGTGTGTGTGTGTGTATGTGTGTGCTGTACATTCCTGCACCTGTGTGCTGGTGTGTGTGTGTTTATTGGAAAGGCGGTAGAGATATAATTGGAAGTGTTGGGCTCTCTGGCGGTTCCCTGCGGCTCAAACCCTTGGCGGGGGAAGAAACGGGGCTGTGGACAGATCAGGGGCTTTAGGGTTTCGCACGGGGGGGTTACAGGGGCAGAAATTGGTCCCAGCTGTCAAGTCAAAGCTCAAGGAACTGCCCGACAAACACTGTCACGTATTCAACTGCAGCTCACAGGTACATTTGTCAGGTGTTTTTCAGTGTTTGAGTAAATATTCTGATCCCACGCTGTTGAAAATATCCTGTTAAATTTATGGTAAAAAAAAAAACCTTGCCAGATGTTGTTGCACAGTATTATGGTGCCTATATATTTTGCAATTTCAATTTTCAACTTCTTAGAAAAATAACTGCACTGTATACCTTTAAGAGGTCATTATATCCTTTTTGAGTCTTGATTGTGTTTTAGTCTCTACTAGAACAGGTTTTCCCACTTGAATGTTGATTATTTTCCTCATATTCTCCATTGTTGCGGCTCCTCTCTTCCCAGTCTGTCAGTAACACTCTGTTTACTTCCTGTCTCTATGAAGCCCCTCCTCCTGAAAAGTACACAGTGCTCTGATTGGTTGGCTGGAGCAGTGTGCTGTGATTGGTCGAGCGCTTCAGATGTATTTGGGAAATGTCCTGCCCTTACCATAACCACAAGTTTAAAACACTACTACCTCAACCAGGCCCCGCCGCTTTATTCTGCGTATGAATTATTATAATGACGAATATTGTGACGTGTTCGTTCCCGGGAAGAAACTCGAAACTACAATGGAGGAGTTTCAGGAGATCAGACACACTGACTCTGATATATAGAAGAACTCCTAGTGGAGGGACTTTGTGCTTTGGACTACATCATAATTAATATTGATTAACAAGTGATTGGCAGAATGATGACCTCAATAAATATGACACAATTTCCTCAGGTATATGTGTGTGTGGGTCCCCATGTCCATGGGATTATTGTCATTATTATGATTATTATTGGCTTTGGACATGCCAAAGCAGTTCAATGAGGCTCACCACACATTCCTGCATCCATTCAGATTCGTTTGGCTTCTTCAAATAAATATTTATCAGTCAGCGTGGGCGAACGCTTCGTTAGGCTTGATAATTCCTGGCGCTTTGGGCAGAGACGGGGCAGGAGGGGTTCTGGCGCAGGACGTCCTTCAGGGGTCGATGGACCAAAGCTCAGGCACTCGACTCGTTTGAGTTTAACAGCCCGAGCTCCTGAATATCTCAGTTGCTTCTCATAAGCCCCTTGCATTGATCACGGAAAATTGCCAGAACTCGTTCTGTATGAACGCAAACACAACCCGGGATTGATGCCGGGTTGGGGACCTACAGTAGTAACACTGCCGTGTTCTGTCCCGCAACGTGTGCTGTGTGAACAAATGCCATAATCAATGCTGTGTCGTGATGATGACGCTTAAACCAGGATCGTTCGCCAACTAGTGAAACGGTGCGTAATGTGCTAGCTTATCATTGAATCAGAGAAAAAAAATGCTCAATCGCAGCTCATAAGCAAACTTCATACGCCGCTGAGACATTACATGTCACATCGTTGTCACGTGCCTTTACGGGATTTTTACAGGTTGTGTGTGAACGCACTCTGATTCCGGAAAATCACTGGCAGTGTGAATGAGCCAAAGTCAAACGAACCCAGGTCAAATCCCGTGTCACTTTATCTGTGTATTTTCTTGAATCTCTGTGTAATAGGGGCTACATGGACCCTAATAATACGTTTGTATTTGGACCAGTCGCACAATCGTAAATTAAAAAGTAACAAGTAACCACGTCAATCTGAATGAGTCGGCCAGATCTGATTCGAATTTCATTTGGGTTGTAAGGGGTTTATTCCTTTTCTAATCCGACGGAGAGGACATGTAAACACTTGATCGGATTGTAAACTGAAACTGATAGGACTGCGCGCGTGTAATGACGAATGACGTGCTGTTCTTCCTGTTGAATAAAGTGTCGTATAAATGAGTGTCCTGTCATTCTGAAATCCTGTTAGTACTCGTCGTCTTTGATCACCAAAATTACATTTTTAAATGTTTTCTCCTAGTCTTCATGTCTCAAAATATTTTGAATGTAACTCGACACCCTTGTATCATTTAGCATTCGCAGTTCTATGAATATGCAAATGAGCCCCGCCTCCACTCACTCACTCAGCTCAGAGATCCACTGGTTGACGATCACACGTTGATCTGATTGGTTACATGGTCGTTTGTGTCGTCAGGAGCACCAGCGATTTCAAATGCAGTTTTAAAGTAACACCAGGTAGTTTTTGCTCTCGGGGTCCCCCTACAGTTGGGAAACAGTATTGTCCTCTACTGCTGTCTTGGGCCCGATTCACATATCGCATCTTTTGCGCGCTCAAGTTCATTATTTCAAATGGAGGCGCGCGTTTTGCGCGTGGTATGCGCGCTCATTATGGAAGCGACTCGGTCGCGGTGCGACGCGCTCGTTTTTTCCATGCGTGTCCGCGCCGCATCGAGATAAAAACATCTCAACTTTTCAGAATGCCGCAAGCGCACCGTAGGTCACGTGACACGAACCAACCAATCAGCTTCCTCGCCACTTTTGTTACCTCAGCAGAAAAAATGGAGGAACAGCTCATCATTGCGTTTTTGTAGTATCGGGTGCACCCAAACACTGCGGCGTTTCTTACTTTAAATAAATCTTGTAACAGAGTTACAGCAAGGGTTTTCGGTGGTGGAAATCCATTGCTGAAATTTCCTTCATGTAACGGATAGCGCAGCTGATGGTTGCTTAGCAACGACAGACGCCTCAGGAGCGCAACCGCCCTAGCGCATCTTTGGAAAAAGGAGAACGCGTGCGCCTAGCGTTTTCTGCGCGTTTTTAGGCGCGATATGAGAACGGGCCCTTAAACTCTGTCATCCTACATGCACACGCATTTGTTGAACTTGACAACCATGACAGCCCTGAACACTGTAGGAGGAGGTCACATGCAGGTGTTCTGCTTGTGTCGCATTATTTGAAGATAAACGGAGGATAAGATAGCTTCCGTAACATAGTAAGGCAGACAAAAAAACGCAAAGAGATAGTATGCAAGCAATATAACATACTTACTTGTCCAAAAGCACGATAGCCAAGTCCGCATCGGTCGGCCCCCCTCCTCCTCCTTCAGCTCACGCCAGAAAACGCTGGCCCAATGTTGATCCTCATTCTGCCTTTAACACAATCCCTTTCTCTTTTTCTCTTTTTGCTTTCGTCTGATTAAACCTTTGATTTCTTGTTTTTCTGTGCTGCTTCGGCCATGACTATAAACATTTGGCTCGCACGTCCGATTTTAAGGAAGTGGGGTGGTGGTGGAAGTGACGTATATGCCGTCAAGCAGTCGAATTTTGTAGTTCTCGACGTTTAAAAAAACCCCCCGACGTTTAAAAAGTACGATTAAAAACGCTATAGACCCCGTCAGGCTATGACAGACGTGTCATTAGTCGATGTACCATCACAAGAGACTTGGAAATATATCATGACGCTTGAAAAGTTCCCTGGTGTTACTTTAAGCAGAAAATACTCAGCAATGCTGTCGACTTATGATTTACATATGATTTGTCTTAAAGCATATTTAAAACACCACATAGGCTCATAAACAACTGTGAAGGGGAGCGGGACAGTCCTCGTTTCAGACTCCACAGGATAAATGCAGGCAGCACGGCTCAACGGTTCATGTGCTCGTCGGAGCATAATTATTAGGACCCGAAATAGATCAATATTAAGTCTGCTTTTTAAAAAAAAGAAACGAAAAGGAGGATGGTTAGTGTGCAACAACAGTGGGAAAGTCTATATATTAGTGCAGTGTGCGTATGTCACAAGATTAACTCTGAGCAGAAGCTTGTGACGTATAAACGCAAACATCGATCCAAAACTTTTTTTAGTGTTCATGTAAACACTACATTTGGATTCATCCTTTGGAATGAATGAATTCAGATTGAAGCAAAAAGTGTCCATGTAAACGTAACTTTAGACAACAGCGAGATCAAAAAGTCTCCTTTAGAGTGTCAGATTTCCCAAGATAGTGAAGTCTGGTATGATAGGTCAGATCTCAAAAAACTTACTTGGGGCAAAATATCAGAAATAAAACTAAGTTTCTGCAATGAGACTGTTTTCTCGCCATTATAAATGAGTGTGTCTCAGATGAAACACAGTGAACGCTGTCATGTTCTCTGGCGTTCGGATGCTGGTGTTTGTGTGTGAGACGCTTCTGGAGGGAATTAAACCTAATCGTTCTGATCACACACTTTTAACTTTCAAAAACACCAAACCAACATTTGAGATGCTGTGATGTGATTGGTCCGCTGGCAAGTCTAGTTATCCTATCACAGCCTCTCATGTGAGTTTCTTGCTGTGCTTTGAGGGATTTTTTCCGTAAGTGTGTTTCCGTATTGGTTTATGTCTTCTGTAATCGCTCATAATCCTCCACTTTGTATGAGAGAAAGATCTGTGCTTACACAGAAATTCTGAGCATTGAGTGCAGTCAGACATTACAAAATAAAATGCATTGTGCATTATTAGATAATCTGCTTAAAACATGATTAAAGTATATGCATGCACTGGTTTGGTGATTTTCTTTTTTCTTTTTTTCTTCTTCTTGAAGGAATCAAAGCCATGATGTTGCAGACCTTCAGCAAACCTCTCATGTGAAATATCTCAAACGCAACATGACCTTCTTCTTCAAAGAGCCACAATTTAAACCAGAAGGCCTGCAAACCAGGTTAGTTCGAGGACGTGAAATATGAGGGTTCGCTAGACTGCTCATGTGGTGCTCAGACGTTTATACTGTCAAAACTGCTCTGTATTTGCATTGTTTACATGGTCTTAACATAATATAGAATCATTTATGTATTCTCACTAGGGCTGTCAAATGATTAATCACGATTAATCGCATCCAAAATAAAAGTTTGTGTTTACATACAGTAATATATGTGGGTGCACTGTGTATAATTATTTTGTGTATATATAAATACACACATTCATGTATATTTAAGAAAAAACTATTACTTATATATAAAATATTTATATTTATATATAATATAAATTATATGTAAATCTATATACAGTATATACATGAAAATATTTCTTAAATATATACAAGCATGTGTGTGTATTTATATATGCAAAATAATTATACACAGTGCACCCACATATATTATGTAAACACAAACTTTTATTTTTGATGCGATTAATAGCGATTAATCGTTTGACAGCCCTAATTCTCACAGATTAAAGTCTTGTTTTAAATTAGTTTTCTATGTAATATGTCGGGGTTATTTAGTTTACCAACTACATTTTGTCAACAAAAAAAAGCACATTTTGTGGCTTTAAATAAAGTAATCGTTAACTGAAATACCACCCCATTTCCAGAAAAGTTGGGAAATTTTGTCAAATGAAATTAAATCAATAATCTGTGAAAAAGCACAAAAAAATATATTTTCATTGTTTGCACAGACCTGGTTAAAGGTGCAGTGTGTAATTTTTAGCGGCATCTAGTGGTGAGGTTGTGAATTTCACCCAACAGAAGTTACGGTGGCCGACAGGAAGTGATCTCGTCGTCTGAGACTGCAGGGAGTAGCCGATTAAGTTTCTTTACAAAGATAAATTAAGAAATTAGGTTTACCTTAATTATTCAGTAAATAATGTGTATTGTTACTTGTTCATCATTGTGTCAGTGTTTTATTCGCTGACTTTAGCATGAAGAACAACATATAGTGACGAAACGCATTTGTCCGTTCAGGGCCACCGTAGAAACATGTCGATGTAAGGGGACCCGCGGTATTTGTTGATAGAAATAGCTCATTCTAAGGAAATACAAGCATAACGGTTCATTATCTAAGGTCTTAATACACCATATAATTTCTGTCAACAAATTCTCCTATATGCAACTTTAATTGCAGCCATCAAAATCGAATTTGTTTATATTTATACATTTGAATCTAATTTGGCCAGTAAAAACATTGGTAAACTTTTCTTTGTGCTTTCGTCAGTAAATAAAGGTTCATGAGAATTAACAAATCACATTATTGATTTTATTGCATTTCACAAAAAGTCCCAACTTTGCTTGCTTGCTTGCTTGGTATTAAATGCATTGTATAAGTCGCTTTGGAATAGATGTCAGACGTCAGACGTTATTTTAGATGATAAAAAGTTACTTGTATTACAAGCATTTAACAACCTTTTTTATTTTTTATGCGCAATTATGCACAATTAGTTCACATTTAGACCTGAAAATGTGTTTGAGCATGTTCAAAACATCATGTCTAAGCTCCAAACCCTTCTGAAAATGTTGCGGGAACGTTCTTTTCATGTTATTTTAAAAACCTTTTGTCTTAAAATACCCTGTAGTCAATAATTTAACCCTTAAAACTCATCTTTGATCACCAAAATGATATTTTTAAATGTTTCCTCCTTGTCTTCATGCCTTAAAATATCTTGAATGTAACTCGACACCCTTGCCTCATTTAGCATTTGTGGTTCTATGAATATGCAAATGAGCCCCGCCTCCATTCACTCACTCACTCAGCTCAGAGATCCACTGGTTGGCGATCACACGTTGATCTGATTGGTTACAAGGTCGTTTGTGACGTCAGAAACACCAGCGATTTCAAACCGTGTTTTTGAGACTCAGACTTGAGACTTAAAAAGCTCAGATGGCATTTTAACGTCGAGTCACTGTTGAATCAATGCAGGTGCCATTGTTGGATAACCGTTGAATTTTGAGGTTGTAGCGTACAAATAATGTTGATTTGACGTACAACTCAAAATTTTTTGATATTTCTTTGTTGAATACATAGTGATTTAACAACACCACTTTAACTATTCAACTACCTTTTCATAAACTGACATTAGTTCAACAACATTTAAATGTTTAATGTCAGACGAATGTCAGATGGGAGAAAATACTCAACAATGCTGTCGACTTATGATTTACACATGATTTGTCTTAAAGCATATTGAAAACAACACAATAGACACACAAACAACATTAAAAACTTGATTTTTAACATACACATAACCAAGTATTAGTGAAAGACATGGGGATGTTCTATAGACTTCATTCACACACCCATGTCAGTATTCGCATCGATTAAAGTTCTTGTTTTAAAAGTGTGCGTGTGAAGTTTGTGAATGCAGATGTATAATGTGATGTTGGTGCGTCGGATCTTCCCGGATTAACCAACATCCTGAAAATGTCTTCAGCTTTAACCCCAGCACCTAATTTCTGATACCCTCTCCTCTTTCTTCTCCCTCCAAAGTAAATAAACCTTCATCTGAAGCGAAGCAAATGCCTCTGCGACTCCCTAACCGCGGCACGAGAGCGTTTTTATCGGTGTTTTTCTGTATCTACGGTGGCAGAGGGACACACACACATGGGCCTCGTCCCGGCGCTGGAGAATCAAGCCAAGCCTTTGAGGCCCGTGGCCACATGAACACTCATTTATTTCCCCGTCCAAAGCGAGGTCTGCGGGAAGAGGAGTGCGCCGCTCTCTGCCGCTCTCCCAAAAGGAAGATTATTTTAAAAAGAGGCCTATCTGCTGAGCCCGCACTTTTCCTGTATCAAACCCGCCTTTCAACAGCCGGTCCCGCTTTCAACATGCACTTTATGATGAGCTTTAGGCCTGTGAGATGCAAATGAGCCCGTGAGGAGAACCAGAACGACTCTGTGCTGTCGGGCTCCCGATAATCATGACTGACGTGTGACCTGCGCTCGGATTAGGGCTGGCCAATACATCCAATAACCACCATATATTTGTGATGATTTTAATACTGATATATAAAATTGAGCAACGTTGTGATTATCTAATATGCAATTTTTTTTATTTGTCCTAAATGTGTTATCTATAAAAACAGCTTTAGAGCTGGCAAGTTTGATTCATTACATGAATCAGTTCAAACCGTCTAAACCGATCAAATGATTCATGTAATATACTGTGTATATATATATATATATATATATATATATATATATATATTAGTGCTGTCAAATCGATTAATTGCGATTACATAGCATGTGTATATACATTTTATATATATATGTATGTGCCTGTGTGTATTTGTGTGTATACACACACACATATATATACTGTATATATATATATATATATATAATACATTGATTTTATTAATCGTGATTAATTGATTTGACAACACTTAAAGGGATACTCCACTTTTTTTGGAAATAGGCTCATTTTTCAACTCCCCCAGAGTTAAACAGTTGAGTTGTACCGTTTCTGAATCCATTCAGCTGATTTTCTGATATTTAGAAGAATATCAGTAACCAGACAGTTTCTGGTCTCATTGACTTCCATAGTAGGAAAAAATATATACTATGGTTCAATGAGACCAGAAACTGTCTGGTTACTGATATTCTTCTAAATATCAGAAAATAGGCTGAATGGAAAATGGTAAAACCCAACTGTTTAACTCTGAGGGAGTTGTAAAATGAGCCTATTTCCAAAAAATGTGGAGTATCACTTTAATATATATATATATATATATATATATAATTGGAAATATAGACATTTTTGTGTTCATTTAGTCAAAACAGCATTATTTTTTTAATTGTGCAGTAATTATTATATTAAAGGGGGGGTTGATTGCGATTTCACTTTTTTCATTTTAAATAGTGTGCAATGTTGCTGTTGGTGCATGAACAGTATCTGCAAAGTCGCAGCGATGAAAGTTCAATGTAAGCAGAGATATCGTCTTTTAAAAATGAGGAAGTGTAATGCCTACAAAAATGACTCGATTGGGACTACAGCTGGGTTTTAGACGTCACTAACCCATACATTTACATTAACCCCTCCCTCCGGAATATGGAGAAAAGGGCATGCGCATATTTCAGCAGCTCCAGCTCGTCGAGTGTGTTGTGTTCACCAGCTGTCAGGTCTTCTGTGTTCGAGCTTCCCACGGACGCTGTACTTCGTCAACAATGGATACAATTTATGTTTGATTATGTTCCTGAAAATGGCGATCGTAATCTAGCTCTCTGTGCTGCGCATTTTACGGAAGACAGCTTCCAGAATCTCCAGTAGTTCAACACCGGATTCAACAAGAAACTGTTACTAAAACATGAAGCAGTTCCGACTTTAAAACTAGAGGCTGCAGTTGTTGGGCCACAACCTGTAAGTAGGCTTAGACTTAATCATTTTAAATGTATATGCATGTATAATTTCAGACGTAGCCTTGTGTTTTAGTTTTATCAAATGCCAGCGCTGGCTTTATAGCCACTAGGCTACTAGTTATGCTATAATGTGTTTACGACAAACGCGTACAAACATTTTGGACCTGAATTTTGAATAAGTACTAATGTTATAAATGTATTTTTCATATATATATACTTTAAGTTGCTATTTTTTCGATTTGATCAAGAACGCAAACCAATGCCAGCGCTGTTTGTGTATATACTGTAGTAGCCAGTCAGTTCGATGTTATTTTGTGTAAGACAAATGTGTATAAAATGCAAAAAAAAAATATATATATATAGGCAAATTACCATTCAGAAACGTTTAGTAAGAGCCGTGTGTGGTGAGGTTCTGCTTGGCTCTCTTCATCGCTGCTTTCTGGGTCTGAATCTGGCTCTGGTACTGCAGTATCGACACCATTTACATTTGATAGGAACACACATACAACTTCGGCGTAAAGGAAATGGGCGTGAATTTTCATTTTAGCAAATCACAACACACCGGCCCAAACTAGCCAATCTGAGCCCACTGCCTGTTTCTGAGGGAGTGTTTTCATAG